>JAODKM010000016.1:19424545-19441586 GCA_026780845.1 Petrocephalus sullivani | reverse complement strand
TATATTATATTAGTGTTAAATGCAGACTTCAGAAACGGATCAGTATCCTCGTTTGCACCCTTTCAGTATGCACTAATGAAGCCCTGGAAGAGGCAGCTTAAATTTGCTGACAGCATACGATGCAAAAATACGGTGATCATCCACAAAGAGAATCGAACTTTTATAGGGTCTTTTTTTCAGCTGCATTCACTGAAGGTGGCCGCACAGTTCAAACGACATCTGGAAAAAATAAAATCGAACGTGTTGGCGTGAACAATCTGTCACATACTTAAAACTGCGCTTCCGCCGTGTTCATTCTGTGTCATGCCACAGCCCTCGGGGACATAGCGAGCTCAAATAAACGTTTTGGGGTGAGTCATTTTAATAAAGCAGATGACAGCTCTTAAAATGGAAGTTGCTCTGTTTATTAACAACCACAGTTGGTACTAGCAGTGGGAAGCCAACAATTTACACGACACTCACAGTTACACGCTAACGAAAAACATGCATTGCATGGCAAACATTACACGGTTATGACATTTACAATTAAATACATAGTGAAACATATTAATTTACCATATTGAAAGTGTGGTGAGGTGCAAAGCATGCCGGTAACTGGATAATTGGTCCTGCTGACCAACCCCACAGTGTCACTTTATGTCAGCCAATCATAGACAGTGGGTGGGATCACAGGCAGTACCCCAAAACAGTAATCGCCATAGTGATTACGGCTCATAGTCATGTCATATTGAGAACACAATGTCAGTTTTATTTATTTTGTTTGAATTACACAGAAACCTTAAGTGGCCACTTTATTAGGTACACATAGGTAGTACCAGGACCCAGTTTTGCCCCCAGAACAGATTTGAAAGCAGACGGGTTATGTGTTCAGAGCTGCCTTGCTGCACACCCCTGTTGCACTGAGCTGTTACTTTTGCACTTGTGACCTTCCTGTTAGCTTTAATGAATCTGGCCATTATCCTCTGACCTCTCTCATTAACAAGGTGTTTTCACACAGGGAACTGCTTCTGTTTTTCTTAACTGTCTGAAAACACTAGACACTGTATTGTGTAAAAATCCCAGAAGGTGGCTGATTCTGAAATGCTGGAACTATCTGGCACCAACAATCGCATTGCATTTAAAATCACTTAAACACACATTCATATGGTCAGACAGACAGTCGGCCTGCATGCTGAATTTACTCAGATGCATCCATACGATGGCTATTTGGAGGAGAAAGCTGTTCTTCACTTACCTAGACAGCAAATACACATATCACATAATCTTTCACTACCAGTTTAGTCCAAGACATCGTGAAATTTAATCAATGGAAAGAGATGTAACTAGTCATCATTTAAGCCACAGACATCCTCTACTCAAGTGAAAAATGTTAAGCTGCCTTCACCAATGTCCCAGTGCTTCAGTCCAGCCAGTTTCCCGTTTTTCCTGTGTCTGACGTGCCCAGAAGAGCCGCTGCACTGCGTAGGCCGCGTCCCACTCGGTGTGCAGCAGACGCAGCTGGCGATTCTCACAGGGGCCATGCGTCTGCCCTGACTGATGAATAGCGGCGTGTGTTTGAGGCTGTGGCTGCCCCCGCTGTCTGCTGGCCCTCAAACCCAGGCCTGACACTATGCTCACTTCTTCAGGAGCTCTGCAATCTCTCATTGATGTTCCTTACAGGTCTTCAAGCAATCCTGCTTTTCACTACAGAAATGGCCCATCTATTCCTATTTAAAGCTCATATTTCGCTAATGCCTTTATGTTACTGCATTCAAAGCTGGAACTTCAGGGAGACTTTCCCGCAGTGCATGTTTGTGTGCACACAGCTGCATTTGTGTGCATGTCAGAATGACAGCCTGCTTTCTGCTGGCCTACGTCAGCATAATGAAACTGCAAAAGGAGCTCCCCAGACGGAAAATCACACTGCACAGAACCTACACCAGTGCACTGATTGATAACAAAACTGTTCCAGAACAAAGTCCACTTTCCACATGAAATGACACACATACATGCTTTGTTGTGTCTGTATACCGTATATATAAGTGCATATCCTGCTAGGCAGCAGCAGCAAATGCACTAATGTATGAAAATTGATGTTTTGCTCTCTTTTCTGTGCTGATCAATTTTATGGCAAGTGCTAAAAGGCTGGCTGACATTAATCCCTGTTATCTGAACATCACGATCATTAATACTTCGGAGTCACAAAGACAATAAGTCTGTTACATTCACACCATTTTTGTGCTGGAAACAGTGATGGATGGAAAGCCAAACTCTGAGTATGAACAGATTGCCTAAGCGCTGACAGTTTGGACAGTGGCGAGCACATATTCTGGAAAAATCCACAGCATTTCTATATGTTTGTCTGAGCCTCACACAGCCAGAGGTATTTCTTTCACTGTATTATTGAAGGCTTGTTAATCTGGTGACCAGGAGCATTGCGCCATATATAATTCACCTCAACAGACATTGCGAGGAGAGATCCTCATACACTCAGATCAATAGTGGTGAAAAATATATATGCTATCAGAAGCATGCTTGCACACCCAGTGTACTCTGTTAGTGTACATCCAGTGTACTCTGTTAGTTAGTGTACAACCAGTGTACTCTGTTAGTAAGAATACACACGATGCTCAGAATGAAAGGCAAGGCCGCCACAATGCTGCTGTGCTCTGTTCCTGCCTCTTACATTATCATCACTGCAGAATGCTATTAGCCAGTAGTACACACGCCACGTTAAATTTTATTCACATCATTTCGGTTTATTTCTATTTTGTGTTTTATTTGTCTTACCAGAGTCGTGACAAATTATACTACCCAGTGTTAAATACAACGGGCAACTTTGTTTGAAACCATGCACGAGGCCAAAATGTAGTGTAATAAGTACCAAAGTTATGTGCTTTGTTTTAAATGGCAGATGGTGCCCTGTGAAAAATCTTGGAATAAAAAACCCCAAAAGACAGAAGAGGAGATACAGTTGGAGGGAGGGGATTTTTATGCAATTCTTCATGCAGGGCTTGTTTACAATGTCATTTCCTGTTCATATAATATCCAACAGGAACGATATACTGTCTCTCACAGTTAGTCTTGAAAGGGAAAAAGTCAGATTACTTATTGGAAATGAAAAAGACATAGATAAATAACGGACGTTAACTTTATGGATAAGGTGGTGGGCGAGGGACGGATGGAGAGGTTATAGACCCCTGGAAATCACTATTACGATGATTCTCGGACAGAAGGGCACTTTGAATTGCAGATGTGCCCCATAAGCAAATCTGCCCCCTGCTCATATAGCCGGCGTATGTTCAGTGGCATGCAGTCACGACCAGTCAGTAAGTGCTCCGTCATTTAAAAAAAGCATCTTACACCCACTGTTTAATTAAGGACCTGTGAGGTTTATAATCAACACTGTCGCTGTCGCGATGCAGTACGGATCCAAAAATGCTTGTCAGTTAAACATTAACAGCTCCCTAACAATCAGCCTTATGGACGCTTTAGCACCTCTTCTCACACCTTGTCAGAAGTCGGCAGAGCCACATGAGTTATGTCATGTAAATATTACATGTAACTGTAAAATATACCATACATATTGGATGGGTCATGGTGTAAGCTATGATATGGCTTGTTAAATTGCATACCACAATGGAATATGTGGTTCGAATTGAATCAGCCACACAAGGGTTCAGTCATTTCCGGACATTGCCTCATCAATGACCTGAGCAAATCACCAGTCAAATCACAGGAAACATATCTGTTTCAGGGAACCAGTCAAAGCTCTGCTTTCTTCCTGAAGGTGATGTCAAGGCCAATCAACAAGCTCCTCTGCATGTCACACTCAGCAGAAAGCCAGTCGTCAGCATTATCGAGCCAAACTTCAAACTCAGTGTGACTATTTGAGCAGTGTAGGCTAAATCTGTGGTTTAAGGACCTTTTTTAGGATAACATTCATTCTTACAAACATTTTATGACCTCTGTATGCCATTGCTGGGTGGTGTTTATTCCGATGTGCTCAGAGTGAGATCGGGTGGTAACCTGGACAGCTGACAGTAGAGCTGAGCTTAGGAGTGCCTCTGGATCTACACGTTTGACTGCAGTGGCCATAAAGTGCGGACACGGCCTGAGTAAGCACTGCATTTCAATGACAGCAAAGTCCTATGGAGGGATGTACACCCTCATTAGGAAACTCTGCCTGAGAGCATCTGTGTGCTAGCTATGTTCCAGTTAACAAATTATTAATGGTTATTAAACCAGCTGGAAGAAATGAGCTAAATAATGACGGCTAGGCTTACCCTCCGTGCAAGTGTGCCCTGCGATGAGCTGGTGTCCCATCCTGGGATGTTCCCTGCCTTGCACCCATAGCCTCTGGGATAGGCTCCAGATTCCTCGCAAACCCTGAAAAGGATAAACGGATATGAAAAATGGATGGACCATTGGGCTTACCCTTCCACAAATATCCCTTAATTTTTATGTTTACTTTCCAAACAGGGATCTTCCAATGGTTTACATCTCTCTACTGAGCTGGTGAACTCCAAAATCAGTGATCCATTTGATCCACTGGCCCCTGCTTCCCTGGCATCTGCCTGTCATCTCTCTTTTTTTTGGAGCTTGAAATTCATGACAGAGTTATTTGTACTTCAACTCTGAGGAGTGTCCCTTTAGCCATTGAGGACAGTGCTACTCTGCACCCTTCTGCAGGGGGCTTCTTTGGTCCTTCTGGAGAGTGTTCTTCTTCTCTCCTGACCAGTGGTCCTTAGCATGCCCCTTGTAACACTTATGCCAGGGCGTTTGCCAGCTGATGCCCACTTCCCTCCCTTGTACAGCCTCAGTGTCCATGCTTGGACCAGTGGTGCACTGTACATGCCATATGGTAAGCAGTGCTAATTAGTCCTCCCTCTGGGAGCCTCACATTAGGCTCAGAGGCAGGGAGCAAAGTCAGTTATAAGGCAGTCATAAAGGTGAGGCCAATGCCTTCAACAAGCCTGGATGGTTCTGTGCACGGGCATGCCTATGGGGTGCTTAAAAGAGTAATGCACAGATGTTTGCAAGTGCCAGAGAAGGCCAAAATGATTTATAAGTGCCAAGCATGGTCATTGAAATACATTCATTCTAACACTTTGACAGTTTTTGTGTGGTAAAAAATCAAGTATACCGCAATTAATGAATCTATGAGTGCGTCAATGAATTGTAGACCATTATTTGAAATATTATATTTTGACTAGGCGTCCAATGAGAACGAGGACTGGCCTGTTAATGCTGATGTCTACCACCTTGCCATTTTTGTCAGCAACGCACTCTGAAATATCTTCTTTGCTACATCATAATAATGGTAGGTGACCCGTCATTTCTATGTAAATGAAGTGTTTACACATTGAGTAGATATATTACCCCATTGTACAACTGGTGTGATAGCTAACTGACTCCACATTTATTACAGTAGAATAATTAAATAACAGAAAAAAACTGACTGAAATTCCTTTCATATGGAAAGACATTTTTTAAGGAAAGGAGGCCATGAATAGAATAAAATAAAAAGCACCACTAAGAATGTACGCCGCTTTGTGTTGTGCCCAAGCGAACAAAAGAGAGAATAGCAGCCATAATTATTTTATTATCATGTCAAATTAACTATAGAAACCTATGACTACAAGCCATTATTTCTGTGAACCTGCGCTGTTGTGTAATTTCAGACCTAGTCAGCTTAATCATGTTTTGATATTTCCTCAACACTTTTGTCTGTGATTTAATTCATAGATTATAAAACCAATTATTTTCCCACCTACATGATATTTCTTGATTAATGCTGAGAATAGCATTGGAGCAAAATAAAGTGAAGGTCTCGTGCTGCTTTGTGGGTGCTGATCCTTCGCCATCACGGAGGCCTGCATGTCATCGACTTCAGTCTCACAGTTTTGTCAAACACTCACTATTTCACTGCTTTGTTTCCTACGCTCAGTAATCTGCTGGGTGGGATTTCGCACATATGAACAGCGCACACTAAAATAATTTGCCCAGTATGGTAATTCTCCAGTCTGCATTTACAGAATATTAACGTTACACTATTTTAAATATAGTTGCAATTATTATTTTAATGGCACACTATATCAAATGTGATAAAAGCATTTCCATTTTTCTGACATTGTTTCGAGTCACCGGGCGTCGAGGTCACCCACACGAGGCTGTCAGAGCTGGCTGTGGCCGTGCCACCTGCACTGAGGTCACCTTCTAGTTTACTTTCCAGTTTTTCTCGCTTTGCGTTTTCATTCTTGGGTTCCTTTCAGGAATAGAAGGCCGATTAAATTCTGTCCCAAGACATAATGCATTTTTCATAATCACAGCAAATTTTGAATGGGGATGTGCATAATTTAATGAAAATATACTAATACATACAATGATTCAAGATGTTTTATATCCCTTAATTAATTATGAATGAATCCATTAACAAATTACTGAGGTTTAGGCCTTACTTAGCTAGCTAGTTGGCTGAATCAGAATTGACAGTTTTGGGTCCAGGCACACAGTCAGGAAAGCCTAGCGATCTCAATGAAAAACGAATTTAAATCCGATGGAAAGTTGCTGTGGATAAGAGAATCTGTTTAGAAAAAGGAATAACCACAACATGTGTTTTACTGGAAACCGTCCCCTGCAGCCAATGGCAAACAATGCTTTTGCCTCCAGAGCCTAAAAGTTTTAAATCAAGCACACTTGCAAAACAGTACTTTTACAGTAATTTTCACATTCCATCTGCTTTTTGTCTAACTTTTAAGTTTGGACCTATCATTTCTGCTGTTTTTTTTTCTTTTCTTCCCCCCAGTATTATCACTCAGGAGTCAGCCCACTGAAAGCGATACCCATCCCAAAAATATACTGTCATTGTCTTTCCAGGCCAAGCTGTTATTTTAAACCACCTTTTATTCAGATGTGATCATAACAGGATTTGGCTGGTGGGGCCTGTAATTTGTCCAGCTCTAGGCTCATCTACTGCTCTGTTTAGCATGACTCCGTCCAAGTCTCCATGTGGTTCCATCCTCTCATTGATTCACCCGCAGACTCACTACCTGAATAATAACTCCCTGTCCCTCTCGCCACACGTCTGCCCATGCCCCCTTCCTGGCTGTATTCACATTGCTTCTTTGTTCCCTGCTTAGGAACCAGTAACAATATCTGCTGCTGACCAGAAACCACACCCATAGATGCTGCCATCAGTCCCCATCTCACCTGGCACGGGCGAGGTGAGGTAACATGTCCTGCAATTGCCAAGTCCATTAATCGATCATTTTTCTCCAGTAATTTCATCCCAGGTCCAGCCAGGTAGGCATCCAGTTTACAATGAATGACATCAATAAAACATCCATCCATTTTTTCTATCTGCTTGTCCCATGCAGGTTCACGGGGTCCAGAGCCCTTCCTGGAGGCTATGGGCACAAGGCAGGGAATAACCCAGGACAGGCCGCCAACAGACAGACCATGTGTTTTGGACTGTGGGGGGAAACTGAAGCACCCAGGGGAAAGCCCATGACAACATGGTGAGAACATGCAAACTCCACACACATGGAGTCAGGGTTGCGATTCGAACCCTAATCCCAGAGGTGTGAAGCAAAGGTACTAATCATTGCACCACTGACCCAATTAACAGACTGCATGTAGCTGAGTTTTAATTTGTTGGTTTTCAGATGCACATGCAGCATAGAGTGATATATAGAGTGACGTCTGTAGCTTGCAGGCATGGATGATGGTGGCGATGTCTGTTCGGGACAGCTGTGGTGCATACCTGTGCTGCCTGTTCGGGACAGTTGTGGTACATACTTGTGATTCCTGTTCGGGGCAGCTGTGGTGCGTACCTGTGCTGCCTGTTTGTGACAGCTGTGTTGCACACCTGTGATGCCTGTTCGGGGCAGCTGTGGTGCGTACCTGTGCTACCTGTTCGGGACAGCTGTGGTGCATACCTGTGCTGCCTGTTTGGGACAGCTGTAGTGCATACCTGTGATGGCTGTTCAGGGCAGCTGTGGTGCACACCTGTGATGCCTGTTCGGGGCAGCTGTGGTGCGTACCTGTGCTACCTGTTCGGGACAGCTGTGGTGCATACCTGTGCTGCCTGTTTGGGACAGCTGTAGTGCATACCTGTGATGGCTGTTCAGGGCAGCTGTGGTGCACACCTGTGATGCCTGTTTGGGGCAGCTGTGGTGCATACCTGTGCTGCCTGTTTGGGGCAGCTGTGGTGCACACCTGTGATGCCTGTTTGGGACAGCTGTGTTGCACACCTCTGAGACAAGTAGAGCCCCCCCCACTATTTTTCAATCTTTCAGTTTCAGAATAGAATGGCCAAACTGTAAGGCTGTACCCATGCATATCAATTGCTAAGTCATTGCCAAGTGTCACGTTCACTTATACGCACAATATATGTGTATATTTAATCATAATAATGTCTAAGTAAATGTTATTACTTTTATGTTATTTTACTTTTAAATGTTATTATATGTAAAGCTATTTAGAATTCAAAGTTCATGGTCATGAACTGAAGTTTTCAATTTAGATTTGGCAGGCAAGTTTCAGCTAGTCCCTAACTCAATCAAAAGTAGCTGATGGGGTGTGTGCAAAGAACCCCACAGCTACTCATTAGATCTAATAAGTAAAAATAATGACACTTAATTGATCCCTGTGGGATCAGTCTCTTCTTCCGTACCCATCTTGCTCCCCATGACAGACAGCCGCAAATGTAGGTGGGTGGCTCAGTGGGTAAGTCTCTGGGCCTGTGTTCAGACGAAGGCCAGTTCAAGCCCTGGCTTTAACAGGACCATCACATGCCCCTGAGCAAGCCATGTAACTGCCAGCTCCAGGGGTGCTGCTTGTGGACTGACCCTGTGCTGCGGCCCCCCATAGGTAAAGGGTAGGTTAGGAGAAGAATTCCAATGTAGCTGTAATCACACGTGTGTAAATGGCGACTAAAGGATTTATCGTTTTTGGTGAGAGGGAAGGGCACCCATGGAGCTGCGATTTAAGGGCCTTGGTTAACAGCCCATGGACATGTGAGTATTCTACCAGGGCCAAAACCAGCAACCTTCTGATCACAGGAGAAGAAGCTTAACCCACTAAGCCACACTTTCCCTCAGAAACATATCTCCTTCTCTGTGTCCAGCTACTCGTGTTTGGCCACATGTACGGGCATGGACTGCCAACTCCTCCACTGACATCTTCATCCACCTCCTTTGTATGGAACACCTCTTTCTTCCAGTGCAGATGGAGTCCAGTGGAGTATGTTCCATGTCTACACGTCTCAGTCAACTATATCCTGGGTTTTGAGGTTTGGCTTGGTGCCATAATATTAGCATTCAATTAGCATTTCTGAAGCCCTAGAGGCAGTACTTGACTTTAACAAGGATATCTTCATCAGACAGCGAATGCGCTGGTACAGCTCTCTATCTGAGAGTCAAAGGCAAAACAACAAATGCGAAAATGCACCAATAAATAATTACAGGGCTGCATGAGGTGAGCTTTGAACAAAGTAACCATCATGCATCTAAACCGACAAAATATACTCAAAACATACATTTACTTGCTGTACGTTATTGTCTATCCCCTAGTGTAACTATATCCATGCCATAATTAAACAGTACAGCTAATTAAGAGTTTTTAAATATTTTTTTAGTATTTTACAGGACAGATTACCAGGCTTCCAGGCTGTCTTATGTTTTTAAAGACATGTAATGCTGAGAATTAAATCTAACGGCTGTCCCAAAAAACACAAACAATCAAACAAACACATATCTAAAACCAACCAAAGTAGCTGAGACTGAGCTATTACTTTTATGTCATCTGCTGGAACCTGAGGCCATTTTTATGCATTTATGTTTTATGCACATACAGGGGGCCAAGGGGGGAGGGGGGGGTTATTTGTTAAAGTGAATGTCATCTCATTTAGTTGTGCTGAGACTGCAGGCTGATAGAATCACGGCGTCTGCTTCAGTGGGTCTCTGCCAGACACATTGTTCGGCGGCATCCTTTCCAGATCTCAATCTACAGAGAGCATTTTCTGGGCGCTTTATTACATGGCGGGCGGCTGAGTGATACCGCGCTCCGCTCACCCGACTCCTCCTGCCAATTTATAACGCCGCTCCTCAGCCCGGCTCTTGCATACCGAATGACGGAAACACTCACGTGTAGCCAACCCACGCCCCCTACCAATCTATTTTTAGAAATGGAGGGAAATACAGTTGTATGAGGCAGGCACAGTGAAGACAATGGTGTGCTGCGGCCGTGGCCTACGTGTTTCTCCTTCCGGCAGGTCCTGTCACGACGGGCCGACGGGCGTCCCGCATTTCGTTCTGCGATTCAGTTATCGCAGTTACATAATTAGCTGGGAGCGCGGCGCCCCTGTGGTTCCGGCTCCATGCCGCAGTATACCTTTATCTCAGATAAATACAGAAGAGGCTCCTGTAGGGCTGCTTGGCTTTAATCTGGTCTCATTCACTGGCAGGTCACTTTCAGGTAAGACAGGGGTGGCAAGTAGCAGGAATTAATGTGATTATAATACAGCTTAGCTGTTAAATGTCCAGCATCCACTGGCGTGCATTACTAGACTGCACGTAATTTGGCGCACATTAGATTAGTGGCACTGCAACTAGACTAAATAACTACCAGAGTAGTTTAGCAAGGGAGCTTGTGTGTGAATGTGTCCGCGCCCCCTGCTATAGTCGACGTCAGTTTGATTCACATTTACAGTCAATGGCATGCTGGATAACTCCTTTCAGCATGGACTTATGTAAGTCCTCAGCTGGGGTCAGCGCCGTGTAATCAGAATACAGACACTGGTGGCGTGATGATTTGTTTGAGAACCCCTCTGCTCACTTTTTATCCACACAGGTGCCCTTCTAGGTCATTTTCAACAGGCATGTTCCAAATAGCCCTTGTACTCTGGCACAGAATAGCCCTCTTGTGTCATTTTTTTCCTCTCTGTCTGGCACCGTTTTTCATATTACGCACAGATATGGAAAAATGTGAACACAGAGTGACACAGTCGGGGAATAGGTTCTTCTTTCTCCCTCCCTGCCAAATGCACATAAAAACACACTGCGGTAACGCCTAGTACACACACCCGCACGCTTCCTCCCAGCCTTTCAGTTGCCAATAGGAATCGTTCCCTCTCAGAAGCCTGAAATATGATGAAAAGTCGCTGGAAGTGAAATCAGAAGGAAGGGGCAGTTTTTGGAAACAGACAGCAGTTTTCACTGCCGCTAACTTTGGTCTCATGAGGAGAACAGAAACGCTGAGCTATAAAATTAGCATTATCTTTACAATCATTTTCTACTGTCCACACACAGTAGACCTTTGCGATGGTCATCTACCATTCTGCAGGTAATTATGACTGAAAGAACAACAAAGGTTTCTCACTGAGAAATACTTATAAATATAACATTTGTTGTGAACCATCACATGATTAAATGTCTTTAAAGGCCAGCATTGCCTATATCGGATCATACGCTTTAAGAAAAATCATGCTGTCACAAAGGATTTAGGCAATGCGCCTTCCATTGTAATTAAACCTCTATCTAACAACCTTTCTGTGAAATCACATGCACATCAAATGTCATCTATAAGTAAACTGTATTGCTGTTTAATGGTAATGCGATTAAATGACAGTTGACCGCCATTTCTTTATTCTTTATTTCGCTCCTGTGAAAATGTCAGCGCATTCCAATTACAATGTAGAGAGGCGACTTTTGGCGACTGAGCCGTCCCACCGAATGCAGGCTATTGGCTAAATGGGTAATCTACAAGTACGGGCGTCACACGAGCGAGGCATCTGGCGAAGCAGGGCGGAGCGAGCCAGAAACACTCCCCATTCATCTACCAGGACAATGTGCTTATTTATTACCCAGATCGCACTAGTGAAACACACACACAATGTGAAGAGACACACGCATCTATCCCGTACGTTCTGTTTCATGTCTACGCTCCCCTCTACATTCACTTCCTTTCCCTAAAATGGCTGCTTGCAGCTGGATTTTTTACCTACAAAGACAGCACTAATATGGACTAACATTTCTGTCACAGAAAAAAATATATATATTTATTTGTGGAATGGTTTCCTTGGACACTTCTGCACATCATCAGTTCATCGTAATGACATCACCATATTGGTTAAGTTAAACGTGTTTAATGTTGGTTACCATGGTGATATAACCATATGCACTGGTTCAAGTCCAAGCAAAAAAATGTTTCAGAAAGGTATTTAACACACATTTCCTGTTTTTATAAGCATAAATGTAGGATTTTGAGCTATGAATAAAACAATCTGCTAAGCATATTGGAAATGCACCAATAAATGCTGTTAAATTATTACAATGTCAATATAAACAACATAACCACAAGTGATGTTGGTACTACTAATGCGGATGATCATAATGAAAAACACTTGTGTGCAATGGCTTTGTTGTGTTTTGCTTTTAGATTATAGCAAAAATGAAGGTATAAGTGCCTTGGAGGTGCCAGCGGGCCAGAGCAGCAGAATGAGCTGAACCGCAGTGCAGAGGCGGGCTGTCGCCTCTCCCAGAATTCCTCACTCTGAGCATGTTCATGTTTGCTGGAGAGGGCTCTAAGAGGCCCGCGACCTGCCCAGTCAACAATGCAGCTCTTCAGCGGGCCTGCCGTGATTAGCACCACCCCCCCACCTCCGTACGCAGGTGCCGAGCCTGGCTGGGATGCACGACAGAAAGGCCAAAGGTCACGTGGCTGAGTGGGGGGGCAGCGGTGGTGTCCGCACGCTTCACAGCACGGGGGCCGCTGATTTACTGCCATAATCGCTCATTTACATAAAAGTGAAAAGTGTATCTCATATCTGCGAAAAAGGATCATGTTTCTGGATTCCGGTGGAAAAGTGTCAGTAAGGGAACAGGATTCCAAACAGATGATGGGGCTCTTATGGCTAAAGAGGCTCATGACTAAGTTAAGAAAGGACCTGCACAGCCCCCTAAACTCCATATCTGAGTGAATACAGTTTAAACGGTAAAACATGACAGGCCGCTGCAGCCGCAGAACCAGGCAAGGCTGCGATGGAACCATAATCACAAATAGGAGTGGAAGCTGTGTGTGTAGATTGTCCCGGTCTGGAGAAGAGATGAGGCACTGTCATGGTCTGTAGCTGCTTTGCTGGTGATGGGGTTGGCGATCTCAGTGAGATCTGTGACAGCCAATCGGCATGTCCCGCAGAGCACACGTCAAAGTCGCTCCATCAGCATTACCACCCCTCGGCTGGTCTTTCACTCTTCAGCACGATCACAACCTGAAATGCGCTCTTGTGTAATATGGAAAGTGAAGGACAATTCAAACAAATCACTGGCCGGCTCAGTCTGCAGACCTTAAGCCCACAAATATAATGCTCACATAGGAACACTGCGCCCGCCCCCCACCAGTCCTGTCCTGCTCCCACCCAGCTGGCCTTCTTTAACTCTAATAGGTTGATCAGCCGTATTAGGGCCAGCTGAGTTCCATTAACAGGGGCTGCCAGTGGCTGCAGGACTGGTGATTGATTGTCATGGAAATACGACGTCATGCCAAACTCAGCCCCGTGCCATTTCTGCATCTCCCGCTGCCTTTCAGCCAGGGCATAAACACAAGGGCCTGAGCCGGGCCAGGGTTTCAGTCCTCATCTAGGGCAGCACCCAATGAATGCATACAGAAGTCACATAACTGACGCATTATTCAGTGTAACACTATCTGCTCAAATGGAAAACGATGCTTCATTTATACACACCTTGTGATAATGAAATTCACGTTCTGAAAATGCCAAAATAACCCTTACAAATAGCCCTTACCATGCCAATTTCCCAGCTGTGGGATTAATAAAGGTTATTTTATCTTATATGGCTCCATTTGTCAGTATGAGCCCTGGTTAGGCCAATCTACAAACAACGCTGTTTGTTTGATTTCTTGTCATCCTCTGAAAGAATGTGGCTTTAGCATGTGTAGGGTTAAACATCAAGGCTCGAGGAATTCATTTTAGATCCAGCTGAACTGATATGAGAAACAGATGAGCAGCTGGGTGCACAGGTAAGTGATGGTGTAAATGACAGGTAGGACTTTCCTGGGCACGACTGGACAGGCAGCATAGTGACCCCTCCTGTGCATACAGGCCGCCATCGACACGCCGCCCCAGGTCAGCGCTCTGCTTCTGCTGCTCCCTGGCCCCTGATTACCAAGCTCCCTGTGGGCCGTCTATTCCAGGTTCAAGCTGCAGACCTTGTTAGGGACTAATGAAGCAGCCAGGCGAGCTGAGGTAATCGGTAAGAGGGTGAGAAGCTAAGTGCCAGGCCCTCCGTGCTCCACCATTAAGCCATAAGGAATGAGCCCGCTAGGATAGGAAGGAGCAGACCCAAACAGCCTATCAGGCGCAGGGATCACACCCATTGGTTGTCCTTACTGACAGTCACCAGGGTTTAGATAAAGACGCAGGGCAGTGGGGCCCGGTTTGGCATGGTGGTGCAGTGGTTAGACACCGCACCACACTGCTGGTGACACCTCTGGGACTGGTGTTCAAGTCTCTGCCCCGGTTCCATGTGTGTGGCGTTTGCATGGTCTTCCTGTGCTGTGGTGGCCTTTCCTCTGGGTACTCTGGTTTCCCCCCACAGCCCAAAAATATGCTGAGGCTATTTGAAGTTACCACATTGTCCGTAGGTGTGAATGCTGTGTGCATATGCCCTGCGATGGGCTTACCCCCCGTCTCCTGGGCTGTTCCCCGCCTTGTGCCCGTAGCTTCCGGGATAGGCTAGCAGGATACCACAGCACTGCCTACTTCAACGTTAACCATTTTTTCTCGCGGTCCCGAAAAGTAGTAAAAGATTCAAAGGAAACAGTTTGATAAAAGGTCAGTTTTCCACTATAAACCACATTTTTATATCTGTTTGTAAATAATGTAAATTTTCATCGGTAGCTCTGATCTGCCATTATAACAGGATGCCTTGATTTCTGTCCTGTGTTTTTGTATTTTGACCTATTTGGTTTACCGTACCAAAATGTAACTTTTTAGCTAAACTCTGCCAGAGGTAAGACGTGTATAAGAAGCAGACCAAGAACATATTTTCCCAGTGACATTACGAATGAGTAAGCAGGAATATGACTTCGTACCTAAAAGACCTCCTCCTCCTCTCTGACTGATTTAACCGCAGCCAGTTCCACTGAATTTGCTGAACTTCTGGTCTCAGAACTGCATTTGCTGACCTAAAGTGCGCGGAAGGGGGCTCTGTGGTGTCGGGGAGCGTCTGTGTGACAGAAGCTGACCCCCTGCATACGTATTGTTTTCGTGCGCGAGCTGTGGAGCTGTGGCTGACTCAGAAAGGGGAAAGCATGACTCACAGAGACAGAACCCGGGGATATGTGTCAGGCAGCTGGGTAGCCGGGTCATCATTATACTGTACAGACCCTACAGCCAGCAGTACCTCCCATACGATTGTGTGACATTAAACTTTCCATTTTAAACGCCCACAAAACAGGCGTCTCCTGGGTGAATGATTCGGTCCCAAAATAAAACTCTATAAATCAGCAGGGTTTAGCCTTATAAGGAAGACATTTAGAATGTGCAGGAGCACAGCCGTAGGAACTGGGGGGAACTGCACCCCCCAATATTTCATTTGGTTTAACTTGTCCCTACAAAATATTGAACTATAAATTTAAACGATTAAGTTGTGTGTGTGTGGGTTTGCATAGATCACATTTAGGGACCAAAATGTCCCCAAAGAGTGAAGAACCTGAAATTTCTTTTGGGGACATCTTTTCAGGTCCCCATTTGGATAACCTCAGTTTTATAGAAATCTGTGAATGCAAGCAAAAAACAAAAATTTCCTGAAGTCTTGTATTTGGTTTGGTTACTTATGGTTGAGGTTAGGGCTGGGTAGGGATTAAGGTTGTCATTGCTCGGATTAAGGATTTTACCATAGAAATGAAAGGAGGGCATGAATACAAACATTGTGTGTGTGTGGGGGGTTAATGTTTCTGAGTTAACTGAAAAAAAAATATATAGTTTCCTTCACAGGGAGGGGGAGTTGAAGTTTTAAAAGTACTTTCTGTGTCTGGGACACAACGTTAGAGGAAAAAGAAAAGCCGTTAGAAACACTGCAACATTTTCTGAATACCAACGAGACTGAGGCTCCATCACATTAACAGAGTGGCTGTAGTCAGCGATCCACTGGAGTCTTATAGGAGTGGCTGACTGGACTGGTTAGAGGCTGCAAACCATTTAAGGCACCTGCTCCTCTCACACACTCACATGGGCCTTCCCAAGCCTGCCTGCCTGCCTGCCTGCCTGCCTGCCTGCCTGCCGCACTGAAGTATCGCTGCTCCTGACTCTTGTCAGCACAGTTTTAAATTGGGGAAGAAAGCAAATACGGCATTGCCAAAAATAAGTGAAAGATATCAAAATATTGCTGTTTACACAACAGAGGAGTGCCCAGAGGTAAAAAATGTAAAAAAACAAACAAACAGTCTGATCTGAATGACAATTATATTGAAAGAGAAGTTGCCTGCAACTGTCGACAGAAAAAACGAGAGCCAGATCAGATGGAGCCCGGAGCCTCCGGGAGCCCTGTCCTGTTTGAGGATGTACGCTTTAAAATGCATTTGTTTGGAAATCACACTAAGCAAAGTGGAGCCTAACAGCACACGTTAGCGGGGGCCCACTGCCTTTGAGGGAGACGCTTTCGAGAGACAGCCAAGTAGCCGAGCCAGAGTGAGACACAGCAGATAACCAGCGTCAAAGCACACCCCAGACAGACAGGGCCTGCTTGAAGTCTGTTTGCAATTAATTAATAATAATAATTAAACAATAGACATGCCCCCATTGCTGTTTTGCATAACCAAGCTATTTTACGTACTGTCTTAGAGGATCACCTTTTTATTATATATATACACTCACCTAAAGGATTATTAGAAACACCATACTAATACGGTGTTTGACCCCCTTTCGTCTTCAGAACTGCCTTAATTCTACGTGGCATTGATTCAGCATTCTTTAGAAATGTTGGCCCATATTTATAGGATAGCATCTTGCAGTTGATGGAGATTTGTGGGATGCACATCC
>JAODKM010000016.1:19387896-19397935 GCA_026780845.1 Petrocephalus sullivani | reverse complement strand
TGTGCAGAGCTTAGATGTTCTTCCTGTGTCTGTGGTGGGTTTCTATCTCATCTCTGGTTCTGTGTGTGCAGAGCTTAGATGTTCTTCCTGTGTCTGTGGTGGGTTTCTATCTCATCTCTGGTTCTGTGTGTGCAGAGCTTACATGTTCCTCCTGTGTCTGTGGTGGATTGCATCTCATCTCTCTTTCTGTCTATGCAGAACTTACATGTTCTTACACTCTAACATTAGCTGCTGATGACTGATAAACATTAAGGAATCAAGTTCCTGGTTCTGAGTTCCTGGGCCGTCTCCACCGGGAACTCCCAGAGTATTCCGTCAATTACAGAAAATATTTGGTTATGCAAAAGTTGGAACAAACCTTTATACATGCTTTTTGTTATGTCGGCTTTCATGAAGGGCTTATGTTGTAGACATCAAAGAGTACCCTTAAGTAAAGTGTTACCAAATGCTTAAAAACTCTATTTTCATTCCGGTTTTCTTATTTACAATTTGCTTTACAATTAATATCTTAAAATTCTGTATTAAAATAAACAGAGTATGAATAATAGAAAAATAGAATATAGAAAAATGTATATAGTATATTATATTTATCTTCTAAAACCCCCTATATTTTAAATTATATGGAAGAATAATTTTGACCCAGTCATTTACTTTGTTTCCATTGTATGGCCCATACAATTATACACCCTGAGTTACACCCAAATCATCGAATAAATGATAAATGTTAAAGGTAAGGCATATAAAAGTTGTCTTCCACTTACCTCTTGCTGCTTATGTGGCTGCTTATTTTCCTGAGAGATGGAAATCTCCACCAATGACAGTGCACCGGATCGTTATGGAGTCAGGGCATCATCAGGGAACCCTGCCGGAAAGGAGGCAGGAATTGGAGGCTTTTCACTTCTCTACATGGACTCCATGGCAACTAAACTATAACAGGAACAATGCCGCCTCTGGAGTCTGATTATATGATGATGTTGATGACGAATGTCATCGGTAATAACAGTGATTGTGACGCCTATTATTATCGTGAATTATGGCAATAATTGTTAATAATGCTGGTGATGAAAATGTGAGTTATTCTGATACCAGCAATGATGATGAGGGTATGATAGTATGAGTTATGGTTGCATGACATGTCGATGAGTATGTATGACAGTGATGAGGGTGAGAGGGACCGTGAGGAGAGGAGTGATCTGTAGAGTGACAGTGACAGCAAGCGTGACGCTGGCCCTGATGATGAGAGTGATGGTTATAACAATAACAAGAGTGATGTAGATGGATGTGTATCACAGTTACAAGAGTGAAAGGGACAGTGAGCAGAGGAGTGATCTGTGAGAGTGACAGCGAGGGTGATGCTGGCCCTAATGAGAATGATGGTTATAATAATAATGAGAGTGATGTCGATGAGTGTGTATGAAAGTGAGAGGGATGGTGAGGAGAGGAGTGATCTGTGAGAGTGACAGCGAGGGTGATGCTGGTCCTGATGATGAGAATGATGGTTATAATAATAAGGAGAGTGATGACGATGGGTGTGTATCACAGTTATGAGAGTGAGAGGGACAGTGAGGAGAAGGGTGATATGTGAGAGTGACAGTGACCGTGAGGGTAATGCTGGCCCTGATGATGAGAATGATGGTTATAATAATTACGTGTCTATGACAGTGATGGGAGTGAGAAGGACAGTGAGGAGAGGAGTGAACTGTGAGAGTGACAGTGACAGTGATGGTGACGCTGGCCCCAATGCTGAGGCACAGCTTGACTCCTGCAAACCTTGCATGCTACATGCCTATCACGCCGGAGTCTCGCAGGGTCACATGCCTGAACGTGACCTGTTAATTAACAGTGATATCGCTTGGACAAGCGGCCTGCTGTGATGCTAATGACAAGCATTTTTCTTCTACTCCCGAGCCCCCCAGAAGCAGGCCTCACAGACCTGGTACTTGGATCTAAGCCTCCTCTCGCAGTCTGTGTGTGTGCGTGGAGTTCAATTATATACCCTGGCACTGTTTGCATTTGGGATTATGCTAAATATCACCTCTTTTATCTGTGCGGGCATCTGCCAGTCACTAGTCTAAAGGGTAGATCGCCTGAAATCCCCTCGGTAGAAGGACAGCATCACAGAGAGTAATATACACCATTTAAATGAGGAACGTGTTCTCCCCGTTTGATAAGCAACGCCGAGCCTGTGTTCAGAGTGCAATTTGGAGCTGTAACCACCTTTTAAATTCTGCGAAAACACCTTCATTATTTTCTACATTTAGGGCCTTTGTGAGGCAAGCTAGAATGTGATTTTAATGCTATCCGATCATCAAAGGGACACCGTGA
The DNA here is from genome assembly GCA_026780845.1 of Petrocephalus sullivani. NCBI lineage: Eukaryota > Metazoa > Chordata > Actinopteri > Osteoglossiformes > Mormyridae > Petrocephalus > Petrocephalus sullivani. Next base: position 19,395,610 of record JAODKM010000016.1, on the reverse strand, counting down.
TTATGAGGTGGAGGTTGTGCTGAAAGGTAACGCTTATTACCCACATCCGCGATTATACGCCGAATGGAAAAGTGAATGTTTGTTTTGATGGGAAGCGAAGGAGTGCCACATCACTCCCAGGCAGGAGAGGCCAGCGTTCCCAGGGTCTTTAGCGATTTCTTTCTCCTGACCTTAATAAAAAAGTAATTTGGATCGTTTAGAGTACCTGTGTTGGAGTCATTGGAGCATGCAGATTTCTCTGCCTATCTATGTATCTATCTATCGATCTATCTATTATTTTTGACCTATCGCTTTTTTTCCCATGGCGACGTGGGTTAAGATGCTGTGCTCACCGGACACTGGGTGAAACCCTCCGGTTGGCAGAGTGATGTCACCTTCGAGTCCTTGAGCAAAGTATTGTCTGGCCTTGGATTCTCAAAAATAAGCATGTTCCTTTGGATGAAAGCATCTGCTGAATAAATTAAAAGAAAAACAAAATACATTATTATGGACTCTGTAAGGGTGTAATGGCTGCGGACTCATTTCTGCGGAAGCCTCTGCTTGAAGCAAAGGCGCCTTTTTGCTATTTGGCAGTCTGGGTGTGCTTCATGTGATTCCCCTCTTCACAGCTGTTTTCACCAGTGTCCTGCACTTTTAAAATCAGATCAGGGTTTCTCACATCGAAACGTTAAATTAACCCAATAGCAACATAAGCCACCTGAACACAGGTTGATAAAATAACCGAAGGAATACAGTGTTTTACGACACAATATTATACCAATATTCAATTTAAAGTCTTCATTGTAGATAATTAATAATAATCTGGCATGAAACAAGACACAACAACACTAATTATGCGCCAAACTCCTGCCAAGATCCCTGCCGCACGGCTTGTTCCGATATCCGGCGTTTCTCAGGAGATCGTGCTCCTAGGTTCCCTCATATTTATGCCTTGCTCAGGATGTATCACTTATGCGTTTCGCTGGCATCAGCAGACCGGAGCTTTGCTTCAGCCGAAGCTGAAATCGGCTGGCTGTCTTAATCCCAGGAGTGGGGAAGCGAGGCGAGGCTGCTGAAATCTCCCGTAGCACCAGCCACAGCAGTCTCTGCGAGGTATATATCAAGTGGCTGCTCAGGAACGAATAATGCAGATATAAATGTCTCTGTGGTTTGTTTTACTCTGCGACCCTTTGAAATAAATCGCTCCAACTAAATTCGAGATGTGGATAGGAAGAAAAGCTATTAATTACTCGCCTCTCAGTAATCATGCTCAGTTTCGTGCCATTCCCAGGAGTGGACTTAATAACTTGTGTGATCTTTTCTGGGTTTCGTTTTATTACGGGATTTCAGTGTTAGGTGCACATCGCTTCATCTTTGTGTCCGTTACATGTAGTTTAAGGAGTCAGAAACAGACTTCCGGACTGCCGGATTGAAATACACAAGGGACCATTTAGAGAGTAATGGTATATCCATGGCTATGGCGGTGGATCAACCCGTAGGTGTGCTATTCATGGATAAAATGCAGATTATTTCCATGTGGCCTTCCCTATCATGCTCAGGTCACACAGTAAGCCATGCAGCCCAGGGTAGGTAGGCTGGTAGAGAGACAGATAGATAGATAGATAGATAGATAGATAGATAGATAGATGATAGATAAATAGATAGATAGATAGATGGATGGATCGATGGACAGATAGATAGATAGATAGATAGATAGATGGATGGATCGATGGACAGATAGGTAGATGGATCGATCGATGGACAGCTATATAGATAGATAGATGGATCGATTGATGGACAGATAGATATATAGATAGATAGATAGATGGATGGATCGATGGACAGATAGGTAGATGGATCGATCGATGGACAGATAGATAGATAGATAGATAGATAGATAGATGGATCGATTGATGGACAGATAGATAGATAGATAGATAGATAGCCAGCCTGGTCAGGATGCCCGCAGACCCTGGAAAACCCCTTGTGGTGAATAGGACAATGTGGCCCTGACCTCGGCATGCTGGGAAGCCCAGCCTGGCTCTTTTTAATTATACGGATGTTAACTGCGGCCACCGCGGGATACTGATAGCAACAATAAACTGCAGTGTCCCTAATGAATTTTGCCGTAATACAATAGACGCACGCTTTCCAGGCGCATTTAATTACGTGGAATCTGCTCTGCGGCGCCCCCCTATAACGGAATTACCTCGGAAGGCCGCGCCCACCGCGCCGCTGCCGCGCCGGCCTCTGCCTAATTATTTATTTATTTGTTCCTGCTGCCAGCCATGCAGCAGTGCTGCAGTCTTTATTACTGGGGCGCTCGGCAGAGGGGCCCGGCTGGGGGGGGTGCAGCCCCAGCTTTATTGAAGTTTAGTGAGATTTACACTTGCTGTAATGAGGCGCCTAGAGCAGAGGGGGGGGCGGGAGATGCACCCCAACACCAGCGCCTCGCTACATCATTACTGGAAGAGGCAATAAGCAGCCCCAGTGGTGTGCTGCCCCGGACGGGCGATGCCCCCTCACATGTCTATGACGGCAGTTTGCATAGAGGGCACATCACAGCGATATACCAGCGCGTGAGCCAAAATCTGTATATATGTATAATCTGCCTGCACGGAAAGACAATAAGGGAGAGACAGAGAAAATCTCCACGAGAGACAGAGGAAAAAATAACCGGGATGTGCTGCATCACGATATCGGCCAGCTCTGCCCTGCCGGGGGGGGGGAGAGGATCCCCGAGAGGGAGGGGCACGGAGGCAGCCGATACGGATGCTGAAATGTGATGGACATGCATAAAGATATACAGAGGGCAGAAGCGGCAGGCCGGGCTAAGCCGGCCGAAAATAGCAGGTCTTAAGCACAGAGGCCGCAGAGGCAGGCGACTGACAGGCAGAACCGTACTGCAGGGGCCCATTAGCTGCAGGCATCACCGGCAACACGCCTTGTATTTATTCTGTGAAACACGAGCAGGCCCGCAGCCTGCAGCGCCGGCGGTGTTGCGGGGGCCGTACGCGTTAATCAGCTCAGGCACATAAGCAGGGCCCTGACCTTTCGATATCTTATAAACGAGAGGAGTCGTGAAGCCCGCCCTTAACTGGGAGCAGGACGCGTGTGCAGAAACAGGAGAGCTGGGCGGGTGGCGGCCGGTTCGCTGCTTCTGCTCGCCGCCGGCGAGGACGCGGCGCTGCACGGCATACCCAGCCAGTGCAGTCTTATTCCCGCGTCTCACAGAGAAAGAAATCGCCTTAGTCTTGCAATATTTAACTTGTAAAGATTTCGGATAAAGACATGAGAATTAAAGGACAGATTTGGGTCCAAAATAGCTCCCTAATTCCAAGCTGATTTGGCAAAGCTAAAGTTAAGTCCCTTAGAGTTAAGCACTCACAACAATGTGCTCTCCGTGTGCGCTTTCTTCGGAGTGGCAGAAACTTGTTTTTCTGAATTTCCAACCGTTTTTCTTTTTCTAAATAATTGAAACATTTGCTTTCAGCAGCAGTATATGAGTAAACATTAATTCTTCGCTTCTCTATGATCTTTCGTAGCGGAAGCATAAATCTCGGGAAAACAGCGAGGCCATTATTGATCTGCCTGGTACCCCACGGCTGGCTGATGACGCCGGGAATGTGATGCTGGATGGATGCTGCTGATACGCCGCTTATGGTCATTGGCGTCCATGGACTGGGATTACAAAGAGGCCCATACAGGCCCAACATACATACCAACCCATGAGGAATTTTTCCAAGCAGGGGGGCGGGGAGTTGGGGTGGCCCACAGAGGTACCATCCCACTGGGAAAGCACCCAGTCTGCAGCATTACCAGTACAGCCCTGTGGCGTGGGGGGTGTTCTCTCCCAGCAAGGGCTCAGCCATTGTACCTTTGAGAGGTGGCAGTACACCATAATCTGAGCCAGGAAGCTGTGCCATGTGAGCATACAAGTTACTTTGCATACAACTGCCACTAGACTACTAAAATAGAGCACTCAGCATAATCCTTCTCTGCTTATGAGGGCCAGAACCAACCAGTGTCAGATTAATCAGGCAAACTAACCTGAATCGCAAATTTAGAATGGTTAGGTCTCTGCAGCACCGATTGGACACTCAGCCTGAGTCGCCACAATATACATACATACATAAGTAATACATCAAGGTAAGGCTTGTGTCACAGTGTCTCCTTCATATCTAGCATGCGTACAAAAAGTATACAAAGGATTCTGAGAATATTCATTATGAATAAGCGTGTCATAATGGCCTGTTAATAACTGGTTCTGCGTCCACTCATCCTAATTAGGGCACTGATGGGGCACACAGACACTCCATTTTTGGACCAGGCCAGGAAAGTGGAGTACCAGAAGGAAACTCCATGAGGATGTGAGGGTCACGCATGGAGCCATGGCAGACAACAGGCAGCAGCGCGCCACTGTGTTGTATCAAACTGCATTAAACACTAAATGTGACGCTCTCAGGCTGTACTGGACATGCAGTCGTAAACTATGTTTGATGAGTTGGATGAGGCACCATTAGAAAATGCCTGCCTTCTGCAGCTACCGCAGTAACAGCTGCTTCCCTCTGCGCCCCCCCCCCCCCCGAAGCTGGAAGAGAGTGACGTAGCTCATCTGACCCACACGGCCACACCCAGAGAGCAGCCAGCTCCTAGCACTCTCAGTTTTACTGTCGCTTTCCCAAGATGATGGGTGGGCGTCCTCATCCAGAGCATCCATCCAGACAGCAGCACATCTGTCACTGCAGCCCCGAGGTTCCAGGGCTCGGCGCGCTGGGTCAAAGATCTAGAATGGCCTAGATCTTAAAGCAGAGACGGCGACCAATCGGGGCTCTGGCTAGAGGAGCATAGTGTTTTATGCAGCACTCCATCCTGCTCTTTCCACGTCTCGCTCTATCTGCCTAACAATGAACACCAAAAAAAAACAGCAGACATCGGCAGGCCATTAAAGACCTGCTTTTGAATGGAGTCGCTGGAGCAGGTTAATAGCATGCGGGACATTCCGTGTTGTGGAAGAGTCTCTCCGCAGGGCCCTTTCAGAAAGGCAGCCTCTCTGAGGCCTGCACAGCAGATAGGAGCCGGCAGCTTTCATATACCGGTCAGGAATCCGGACTGGCACTAAACATGCATTTTTCTCCTCATTGATTTTGCCAGTGACATTTATTACCGGGAACAAAAATACAGGCTCTTCTTAATTTAAACGCGTGATGATGCCGGTACAGCAGCAGACTTTGCGTTATTACGTTAGCAGGCTCCTTTCTGATTGGACCGGCAGCATAATGTATATTCTTTAACGTGATATACAGCCCGCTCAGGCTCCGCTGTCTGTGAAAGCATAACAAATCCATTCTGTCATGCGGCAATGCGGAGCGACCAGCCTGTCCTGCAATGCGCTTAATAAAGGCAAACAGAAGAAACGAATCCAGCAAATAGCAGCTGGAATAATGCGGCTGCTTAATAAGCGACAGTGACAATGTCATGCCGACGACGAGCAAGCGCACTAACGGGGACATTTCATTATATCACACATCGTGGCATTCTGAATGAGCGCTGACAGCAGCACTGCATTCTGGGAAACCGAGCTTCGCCGCTTTTCCTAAAGAAAAAGCTGACTCCCCCAATCCCCCCCCCGCCCGGTGGGCCCGATGCCCTGCCTCACTTCCCCCAAAACGCCAGCGCTGTCATTGGCTCCTGAATTCATCGAGGATTTGCGGCCAGTGCAGAGTGTAAACAGGCAGGCCTTGGCCGGCGTGTCCCCGTGACCTTAGCCGTGCCCAGCACACACACTCGGCTGTGCTCTGCTCTGTGTCCTGATATGTCTTCCTCCACTAGCTGTAGCCAGATACAGAAAAATCAACTCTGCTGTAACTGAGCTATTAATGAAATGCCTTGGGGTTTAATTTCTTACGAAATGGGGGGGAAAAAATTAATTAAGTAAAATTGCAATTGTGAATAAAGCTTTTGAGTTATGATTTTTTTTTTAAGCACAGCAATAATTTAAATAACATAGATGCATGTGTGAATGATAGAACCTCAGGGCAGATGAACGGCCTCAATTTCCTCTTTCGTTTAGCAGAATTGACCAAGCAGGTAGCTGCTCCCCCCACCACCCCCCTGACCCCCGATATATCACTCCGGTGGCATCTATTCATTTCCTGCTTTCACCACACATGCACCTCAAGCAGATGCCACATGAGGACAAGGAAGCCCATGCAGGCAGCAGGAACCTTAACGTTCACCAAGTGTGACAGCAGTCATTCATTACCTGAGCTGCCCAGCGTACATCAGGGTGTTACTGCGTCACTGACGTGCTCCTTCCCTCTGCTAATGAGGCCACAAAGAGAATGGTGCTAAATCAACCTAAATGCATATACAAGCGCACACGCTCAAGGAATTCCCAATATAAAAGCACGACTTCCTCCTCACCCAGCAAACTTCAGCTTACGGCCACTACATCATTAAGCACTATGCTACTTTAAACCACGGTGATGCCTTTTTTTATCTTAACTACTCTTTACTGCTTATTTTACAATTTCCCCATTGTTTTTACTGGCCGCTATAAACTGTGCGAGTTGTGCTATTTTTTCGCTAGAGTGGACAGATGAAAGAGTCTCTTGCATCTTGCTGATATCTATGAATCTGATTGGCCGACGGTCAGTCACATGTCAGGCTGCCTCTGAGAGTGCAGGCCTGCGAGGTAGTAATGACAGCTTCTCCAGTCAATAGTGCGTGACCCTGGCTCCTCTTTAAATGTGGCTCATGTACTGCCCATCCATGTATCGCAAATTTGATGAAGAGTAACACGCCAGAGGCATGTGCTCATGGGACGCAATGCCGATTCTCCGGCGGAGTAGCAGCGCTGTGACGGCGCCGTTGCCACACTCCACCTTTCACACAACGATGAAACACAGATCTCATGGAATTTCGTGTGTGTGAGTGTGTGGGCATGTGATGCACGCGGTGTGCAGTTCCCGGGGTTTTCTGTGTCGCGTTTATAATGCCATGGTAGCCTTCCTGATGTTCTCTATTTTTTATTTGGAGATGCAGAACCATTCCTCCACAATGTTCTGTGTGGTGTTCATGGCTTGTGAAATCCTTCCTAGTGTTCGGTGTTGTTTTCATAGTTGTATGGAATGGCTCCCTATACACTGCATTGTGTTTGAGGCTATGCAGAAGCCTTTCCAATGTTTTGCTCTGTGTATTTAATATTTGTAAGATGATGTATGATTTTTTAGGGCACATCAGTTGCTCTTTGTTGCACAGTATCCCTAGCCTGCTTAGTATGCACCGTTAGCCTTTTGGAGGTGAGGGCCTTTGTTTATGTTGAGCCTGGCACTCATTAACAGCACTGTTAGATTAAGGATAATGAGCCAGGGACGGGAGCAGCAGAAATAGAAAAAGGAGTTAATAGCATGGGGCTAGGTGGCGTGAGGAGAACATTTTATTAAAAACATTTATTTAACAGCTTTCAAACAAGTGCTGCAGGCGTTCATGGAGCTGACGCTTGGCGTGCTTGACAAGGTGGACAAACAGGCTCAGAGAGCAGTCGCTCGCAAGATCCCAGCCACACTCCCAGCCACGCTCCCAGCCACGCTCCCAGCCACACTCCCAGCCACACTCCGAGCCACACTTCCAGCCACACTCCTAGCCACACTCCTAGCCACACTCCCAGCCACACTCCCAGCCACACTCCCAGCCATACTCCGCTGGCACAGAGGCTGGATTTCTCGAAAAA
>JAODKM010000016.1:19351183-19361634 GCA_026780845.1 Petrocephalus sullivani | reverse complement strand
GTGTTCCTCCCGTTGGCCTGCCCGCTGAGTGTGTGGCCTGATCCCCGTCTCCCTGCCAGTGTGTGTACCCATTCTCCAGTGTCTGCACGTCTGCCTGCCTTTCCCAGTGTGTTCCTCCCGTTGGCCTGCCCGCTGAGTGTGTGGCCCGATCCCCATCTCCCGGCCAGTGTGTGTACCCATTCTCTGGTGTCTGCATGTCTGCTTGCCTTTTCCTTCACCATCAGGACAGCCCTTCTGGCTTCTCCACCTTTGCTTTCTGTCCCCGACTGCGACTCTTGCTCCACGTCTTTCTTGTTGGGTTTTCTGTTCACTCTGCGTTTCGGTCGCCTTTCTCATTACAATGGTTCAGTCAAAAAAGGCAATGTTTGTGAAGGGGGCAAGAGACCAGGTGAACAGTCTGAAGGTGAAGGTCCTCCACATACCCATATGTGACATTTGACAGCTAATTCTTGCTCAGGGTACCTTTTTGGAGAGGGAATAAAACCAGCAGCCTTTCGATAACATGTGCAATTCCCTAAACATTAAGCTACCACTGCCCCATAAGGGCTCTAAGCTCTTCCTCACTACATATGGCAAGATGAAGGCAACTTCTGAAAAAGGCCACCATGTTTTGGGCTTGCCATTGTTTTAGACACTGAGACCTCTTGGAAGGCTATGCTGCAGTCTAAAGTTGAACTTTAACCTTAATATGAAGTGTTATGCTTTAGCAGAAAGAAAATATTGCAGCCCATATTCACGGGTAATACATAATAATAATAAGACCTACCACGTATAGCCGAAACCGTGGATAACAGCGAAACATGAATGAAGTTAGCCAAGATGGCGGCGCGTGCGGACGCAGCAGCTGCTCCGGGACCAAACAAAATGGTGCTTGCAGTTGTAAATGTTGTTTCTAACACCAACAACATATTGATCTATACCCGTAAAACTCTGCAGGACATCAGAAAACAGTTTACGCCCCATCTGGACACAACATTGAAAGAGAAGCTGAGCAGCCATGGCGTGATACAGATCCTTGGCCACCAGACCCCGACCTCGTCTGATCCTGGCCACGAGACCACAACCCTGCCTGATCCTGGCCACGAGACCGCGACCTTGCCTGATCTTGGCCACCACACCGCGACCTCGCCTGATCCTAGCCACCACACCGCGACCTCACCTGATCCTGGCCTCGAGACCACGACCTCGACTGATCCTGGCCATGAGACCGCGACCTCGCCTGATTCTGGCCACCAGACCGCGACCTCGCCTGATCCTGGCCATGAGACCGCGACCTCACCTGTTCCTGGCCACCAGACCGCGACCTCGTCTGACCCTGGACATGAGACTGCGACTTCGCCTGATCCTGGCCACCACACCACGACCTCGCCTGATCCTAGCCACCACACCGCGACCTCACCTGATCCTGGCCTCGAGACCATGACCTCGACTGATCCTGGCCATGAGACCGCGACCTCGCCTGATCCTGGCCACCAGACTGCCACCTCGCCTGATCCTGGCCATGAGACCGCGACCTCACCTGATCCTGGCCACCAGACCGCGACCTCGCCTGATCCTGGCCATGAGACCACGGCCTCGCCTGATCCTGGCCATGAGACTGCGACCTTGTCTGACCTAGATGCCCAGGGGCCACAAGCGGTGTGAGAGGAAGCAGAAGCGTGGAAAGCGTGCCGACATTTGCAACAGGTTGCGAACCAACCCGGCCTGACCCGCTGTCCCCTCCATCCTGCTTTCCAATGTCTGCCCACTCTGGACAACACGCTGCAACGGGTCACTCAGCATGAGATGAGGGACTGCTGCATTTTTATTTTCACGGAAACGTGGCTCCATAATAACATCCCCGACACCGCCATACAGCTTGCTGGTCTGAACGCTTTCCACGCGGACAGAGAAGCTTTGCTGTCTGGTACGACCGATGTAGGAGGTCTATGTGTTTATATAAACAGGGAATGGTCTGCAAACTGTACAGTCATCACAAGCCACTGCTTGCCGATGGTGGAGTTTATAGTGCTCCGCTGCAGTCCCTTCTACCTGCTGAGGGAGTTTACTGCGGCTATCATTGTGGCTGTTTACATTCCACCTGGCAGTAGCACCAAGGAAACACTGCACGAGCTTTACGGAGGCATTAGTGAGCTACAAACTGGACGTCCAGATGGATTTTACATCGTGGCTGGCAATTTCAATCACGCAAACCTGAAGACATTTCTCCCAAAGTTCGTCCAATACGTGAACTTTCCCACCAGAGGTGAGAATAAATTGGACTTGGTTCACACAAACTCCCGCGACGCTTACAAAGCCCTACCCTGCCCCCACCTGGGCTTATCAGACCACATCTTTGATATGTTAATGCCAGCATACATTCCAATGTTGATACGTGCCAGATTAATTTACAGGTGCATCATGGTCTGGCCAGAGGGTTTCGAACGCACAAACTGGAACATGTTCAAGGAGGCTCCCACCTACGGTCAGCATACTGACCTGGAGGAGTATGCATCTTCTGTCACTGGCTACATCAATAAGTGCATAGAGCATGTAACTGCCTCTAAAATTGTCACCAATAGGGCAAACCAAAAACTACATTCCTGGCCGTGTGCTAAGGGAATGTGGAGTCCAGCTGGCAGACGCCCTCACGAACATCTTCAACATCTCCCTGAGCCAGGCAATCATCCCTAGATGCTTCAAAGCCACCTCCATCATTCCTTTGCCAAAGAAGGCCACCATCACTGTCTCAATGACTACTGCCCAGTAGCACTCACACCTGTCATCATGAAGTGCTTTGAAAGACTATTCTTGAGGCACATGAAAACGGCACTGCCTGCCTCACACGACCCACATCAGTATTCCTACTTCCCAATCCGCTCCTCGGAGGATGCCATACTATTTGCCCTGCACCCAGCCCTCACCTGGGTGCAGTGCTTGCAGTGCTGTTCAAGGACTTCAGTTCAGCATTCAACACCACCATCCCACAGCAGCTAATTGGGAAGCTGAGACTGCTGGGTTTCAAAACCTGTGTATGCAACTGGGTTCTGGACCTTTTGACTGAGAAGCCCTAGTCAGTACGCACAGTACAGTTCCAACAGCATTATTAAGTGCGCTGATGATACCAGAGTGGTGGGCCTTATCAGCAATGGTGATGAGTCGGCTTACAGAAAAGAAGTGGAACAACTAGCTGACTGCTGAACAGGCAATAATCTGTTCCTGAAGGTGGACAAGACGAAAGAAATGATTGTTGACTTCAGGAAGGCACATATTGTCCACTCCCCACTACACATCAAGGACTCGGAGGTGGAGACTGTCAGGAGCACCAGATTTCTTGGTATTCATCTGACGGACAGTCCCACTAGGTCCCCCAACACCAGCTCTCTGGCTAAGAAAGCACAGCAGCGACTGCATTTTTTACGGCGGCTGAAGAAGGCCAGCCTCCCACCCCCCATCCTCACCACATTCTACAGGGGAGCCATTGAGAGTGTCCTGACCAACTGTATAACTACCTGGTTTGGAAACTGCAAGGTCCTTGACCGCAAGTCCCTGCAGAGGATAGTGAATACAGCTGTAAAAAATCATCGGGACCTCTCCCCCCTCCATCCAGGACATTGTTCACAAGCTGTGTATCTGCAAGGCCTCCAGCATTGTGAAAGACCCTCCCATCCCCTGTAGGGACTGTTCCCCCGCCTCCCGCCTCCCGCCTCCCACAGGAGGTACCCGCAGGAGGTACCTATGTAACAGCTTCGCCCCACTAGCCATAGGACTTATTTGTACACTGTATTTACTACATACCATTCCATCCACCCCGTTTATGTATACAGTATACTGTATGTCTGCCCTCCTATCATGTCATGTGCGCTATGTGTGGTCCGGGTCCAACCTGCCCACGCATGTATTAGGACAATTCCTGAACTTTACCCCCCCCGCAATTGTGTATCTGCTGCTTCTCTTTGTGTCTTATGTTGCACCGAGATCTAGGGGAATCGTTGTTTCGTGCATATAGCTGTACTGTATATAGCTGGCACGACAATAAAAAAGCCTACCTACCTACCTACCTACCTACCTACCTAACATCCGCGGGACCCATATATAAAGTGATTTTCTTTACATACATATGGTAAACTTTAATTGATGAATTTCACAAAGTAAGACATTACCAACATTAAATATAGTAAAAATAAAGCACATTGTACTGTCTCTCTCTCAAATAACAACACTGAATAGATTCTGACGTTTTAGCCTAATTCTCAAAAGACGATAAAGCAATGAAAGAAAGGTGATTAATTGTTATTGTTGACACACCACAGCACACGGTGCACAACAAAATGTGTCCTCTGCATTTAATCTATGTGACATTGTGACACAGCAGGAGGCAGCGCCTGGGGAGCAGTGCTTGGGGAACGGTACCCTGCTCAGGGTACCTCAGAGGTATTTGTGGGTGGGGAACTTGGACCAACAACCTTCCGATTACACAGTCGCATCCATAACCATTACACCCCCTGCCTGACCCATCATTGCATTAAGGGATCATGAATTAAGGGATGACGGAGCAAAATGAAAATCAAGATTTTGTTTTAATAATTTTTTATATCATATATTGTAATAACACAGCAATGGATGCAATCAGCGAACATGCTAGAGGCAGACTGGATGAGAGTTTGGCAGGGAAGCATGGGTATTGGACCAAGGTATACTAGGTGCAGTTGGCCTGGTGCATTTCACCATGTTACTGCCTGTACTTGCATAGAGCATTGTTTGAAACTTATGAATGGTTTATTTCTGGAATTTTCGGACCATGGTAAACAGCGGATAACAGAAACCACAGTTAATGGAACCATGGATATGGGGTCCAGCTAATTACCCACTTTTGTCAAGAATGCTGCTGGCAGCATCTCTCTGTCAAATTGTGTTTCCAGAAAGAGGACCTGAGAAACTGGTGAAATACTGAAGCAGAATTTCAGTAAAAAAAAGAGTAGATTCATGTTCCAATAGAAAACTGACCCAAAAACACAAAACGAAATTGCTAAAAGACAAGGAAGCAAATATTCCAGAAAGCCTCAGTCACAGACTGAACATAAATCCCAATGAATATACATTGGTTTGACCTGGAGATTGTGGTCCACCACTGTTCTCTATCAGACTTGGCAGAGATGGAATAAATTTGCATAGAGGAACAACCTAAGCTCATGCAGACATATCCGTATATCTGCAGTGTGTTGTGACGCGTTAGTTCTGTTTTCATCATCAACATTATCTGCCATTGTTCCTCAGTAGCCCTTGTGTCAGTTTGTACCCGACTGGATAGCCTTCATTTACAATTTACATCAATGAGTGTTAGCTGCCCAACACCCGTTTGGTGGTATGTAGCTTTGCCCTCCTCAGACCACTCTCAACAAGGCTGACCAGGAGCACTCAACAAGCCTTGTTGTTTCTGAGATGCTCTGACCCAGTCATCTGGCCATAATGATCTGACGCTCATCACAGTCACTCCTATATCCCTGCCCATTTCTTCTGCATTCAACATTTCGGCTAAGAGTATCGAAAGTTAACTTACTGTCAAATATATTCCATTCCTTGACATGCACCGTAATTCACTTCACATGGGAGTGGTCATAATGTTTTAGCTCACTGGTGTATATTAAGTCTTATAAAGCTTAGACATTAAAGTAGCTGGATATTGTCAGGTTGAGTATCTGCTCAAACTTCAGGAGTGTAAATGAGTAGATTTCACGCTACACACTAACCCCTGCAGGGCGATTCATGGTTGCATAAAAACATGCAATGAGGAATTGGCCTTATGACCCAAAGGAAAGCGTTTGCCATAATTATAAGACGTGCAGCTTCTCTCATCTGCCCTTGCCTCTGTGACCACAGCTGTCTTCTTCTGACATATGAGTAATGCTGTCCCTTTGGGGAGAGCTGACACGAGGTAATGGGTCATGTGTCTGGGGACATTTTCCCCGAAGGCTCCAGATAGCGATAGACCTGACTCTGTCATGTAAGTGAAATGAACTGCTCATAATGATCCCTGTAGTCATTGAGTCATTGACAAGCCAAGCTCAACATGAAGCAGTTTAGGATTCCTTTGTGTCATAAAGCGGCGCTTTGCGCTCTGTGACTAATGCTCCCCGCACACGTGCCTATTTGATGGCCACTTTACTGTTACTAAGCACACAGCACGCCCTGTACTGATGTGCAGCTGCTGGCTGTGAGCACACCACCCTGGCAGAATCAGCCAGCACAATTATCATTCTACTTTAAAGGACACATTAATTTGGCATTCTCATCCACCAGCAGGTTTATGGCCTAATTTTCCCCCAGTACAAGTACTTCATGTAAGAATGTTCCTGCATAATGACTTTGATTGTTGTGAACCTTGACTGGGAAACAAAATATATCAACCTGACTGCCCCAAACCTAAGCCCTTTCCTTCTGCAACTAGTGACGTAGCATCCGAGGTATCCGTGGGATTTGTCAAGTAGTGGTTGTACAAGTCAAACGGCACGTTTACCAGTGGCATCCATTGATAGGTGACTGTTGATTCCTTACAATGACTTTTTCCTCGCCCTCAAAATGTGAAACAAGGCACGCTTCTACCGTAATGAGCTGCTCTCTGGAAGTAAAATCCCCATCTAAATAGAACACTGTGTTCCATTTGCATTCACAAAGTGGTGTGGGAGTCTGAGAAAACAGGATTTTCTCTTCTGTAACATTTAGCACAGTGCATCAAGGAGCACTTTATGTAGTGGGACTAGATGTTCTGAATGATTATTACAACATATACTGACTGAGGGAAACGTGTAGCTCTGACTGTTAATGATCATGGACCATTTTTGAATGAAAATACTCTTAGCCCCTTTATTTCTTATGCTTCAAAGTGTTTGGATTGGAACCACGTGCAAGGTTAAAGCGCAGCACCATGGACAGTTCATATATAATCCCACTACACTGTGTCGACAAAGACCGAGGGGTTCACCTTTACACAACGTTCTTAAGCGTATTAAACACACTGTAAACTGATATATGACATGAGTATTTCTAACAATGATAATCAGGGAAATGAAAAGGGAAAATTAGTAAAAGTGTCACTGAATCTTTTAAAAAAAGGGACAATTCAATGTCCACTACAATGTGAGCCTTGGGGAAAAGTTCTCTTGTTACCCACTACCTACCATCTCATTATCTTAATTGCATTCTATTACCAAATATTGTGTACACTGTGAATTATCCATCTCTCAATATATTTATAGTATTCCTCATTTGACAGGATCTCATACGACAATGGAAGTATTTGATCAAGGAAATCAGTGCCTCCCTGCTGGGGCATCAGAGCAGGCTGCCTCCGACTGCCACCACTGAAGGCGCTGTTATTTGGGGTCTGTAAATCTTCCAGATCTCTTTGTCAGTCTACATGCTGTCACGTCACACTTCTACATGGAATTCCTGCTTGCTACTCTGCACTGTGTCTGGTCCAAGATGTGTTGCTAGTCTATTGAAGAATGGTGAAGATGCAGTAAGCCACAGACTTCCAACCCAAAACCGTTTCAGTTGACTCCAAAGTTTCCATGCTGTAGCATACATTGATTTCTGTTCTTCCTTTCAAAACAGTTAACGTATTTTAATGGCATGATTTTGTATCAGTTACTTGTATCAATAATCATGCCCTGATTGGTCACTAGTATCAATAAGCATGCCCTGATTGGTTACTTATCAATAGGAATCCCTTAATTGGTCACTTTCATAGCAGATGAAGAACAGCACATGGGGAGGATGTGTGAGCAATTTCCATCGCTTGGTTGCCTCATTTCCTTGTTCATTCTGTCTGCTTTACTGCCTGATTTACAACAAGCACCTGTGAAAAGAAGTAAAACATACAACTGTACTGTAAACAGTTGCTTCTGGTGCTGCATTCTGTGCCCTGGGATTTTCACACCGTTGTCAGACCACTTTATCGTCATGTGCTTCATCATATTCACTCTTTTGGCAAATGGAAGTGTCATTTTGCTCCCCAGAGGAGTCCAATTCAATAGAATCTGTACACCTAGCACAAAAAGCCAGTGAAGAAAAGAAATAAGCTTCATTCTATCATTAGGGCCAATAAAGTGCTGTTATACACATCCAGTATGTGTAAGTAGAGTATGCATGTGTATGTATATAAGTCCCAAAACATGTGTATCTTATTAGTTGTGGCTGTATCATTCAAAACTCTGCTCATACTATATGTGCTACATGATAAATTACAAAGTCACAGAAACCTGCCAGAAATGAAAAACAACAAACAAGTAAAATGAAATAACTGAAATGAAAAAAGGAGGTAAATGCTAAATAACAGGAAACACAGAGACATGATCACACAACAGGAATAATTTACACAATGTGTGGGAACCCACAGAAATGTGCAGGGTCTACAATGCTGAGCCAGTATGAGAATCAAGCCTATGACCCTGGATGTGTCTTCATGTATTTTATAATAATTATATTTGCTTCTACAAAACAAGGATAGATAAACTATAGATCCTGTCGGACAAGTCTATACAAGTCAATGAGCATAACCACATACACAAGGTCGCTGACCAGGAAATTTGGAGATCATTTTGAGATAATTGATTTAAGAGGCAGTAAGAAGATTAATGTATATACTTTCAGGACAAGCAAAAAATACATGTCCTACAAACAAGCTTTAAAAAATAAAATTGTTAAATGGAAAATATGTTTATTATATTAATCCTCTTAGTTCAGGTTCGGTTCGTCCGACAAATTAAGTTTGGTGGATTTTGCCGGATATTAGAAGCTGAAAGTACCGGCTCGACAGTACATGTGTCAGCAGGACTGTAAATGGCTTTGCTACAGGTTTTGCATAAGAGCAACGGGAACGGAGATGGAGAATAGTGGGTGATCACTGCGACTGGCTTTCAGTGGACACTAATCTGTTACCATAACCCGTTTTCTGTTCATGCTGTTTAGTCAGAAAACACACACTTTCGACATAAACCAAAGATGCAGCACCTGTGTTAGGCATTGGTTGCTGTAGTAGTACTAATTAAAATGACTGATGGACTTAAATTTCCTAAAAACAGACTAACAAACAGACAGACAGGCAAGAGACAGAAAAACAAACAAACAAACCAATCAATAAATAATAGTCGCTTTAAATATTAAGAATGCCTTTTTTGCATTTATTTGTTATAATTTGCATACTATTCATTTTTACAGTACAGTAGTACAGTATATTCTCGGGGGATATGCTCCAAGACTTACTGCCAATGGCCGATACTGCATTAACAGCGAACCACCCGTGGCCCCCGTTATATAGACACATGTAATAAAGTCACTTTGATATATTACACACAGTAAAACATTACCAGCATTAAATATAGTGAGAATAAAGTACATTGTACATTACTATACAGTACAATACTCTCTCTATAGCAATTACAAATTATCATGTATCAAAGAATGACGGAGCAATGAAAATCATGCTTTTTATATCCCTCAAAGGATGGAGGAACTATGTGAAAAAAAGACTACATTATACAATGAAAAATACTGCATCAGGTACTTGTACATAACCAGTACTGAGAAATTATTTGTTTTATTTGTTTGCCTATTGTGGATACTCACCGGCTTACAGCCTGTATTTGCTTGTTACAAGGTTTGAAACTTATGAACCATTTCTGGAATTTTTCAAAATTTTATTCAGACTGCAATAAACTATACCCCGGATATAGGGGCAATTGAAACCGCAGATACAGGGGTCCCATTGTACTATATTTTAAAAAAAAAATTTGTACACTTCCTATTTGCACTACTTTGCATATAGGTGTTTCACTCACCTGCGCAAATGCTGTAAGTGAAATCGTGATTTGATATAATTAAGTTTAAAGTTACCACACGTGATGAAAAGCCCCATATGAGCCCAACTCTGTAATCCGGACATTTCTCACGCCAGAGATGAGTGATACCAGCCAACCACTGTAACTAATTATAAGAACCCGATTTACCATACAAAGAGAATGGTGTCTATGCAATATCCAGTCCGTCCCATAACCTGCAGCTCAAAAGCACAAAGAGTCCTAGCAAACTAAAAGCCGACATCCACGGGCACTAGATGAGGTTTCCTTTTAAAGCCGTTATTAAAATGGGAACCACCTCACTTGATATCCCAGATGGAAATTAGTTTCTAAATTGCCTCCAAAGGCTGGGGGTGGTTTCCCCAGGCATGTCTTGTTTGCTTTGTGCCTTCCTTTTGTATTGTCTTTTGTTACTTGCCTGTCTGTCTTTAACACAAATTTAAGATGCATAAGAAATTAAATTATTAAATTGCCTTTGCAGGAATGACTACAGCTAGTATGCTTAGAGGTGCAACATGGGTACGATAATGATGGTGAACATGGGACATGTCACTGCTCGCCTGCTGTGAGCTCTCTCCCATTCTTAGTGGTGGGTAGCACAACCACGCCACCACC
>JAODKM010000016.1:19325557-19337521 GCA_026780845.1 Petrocephalus sullivani | reverse complement strand
GGGCGCGTGCACGTGGAGGGGAGCCTGAGGTTCATTCGCAACAATATGCGGAGCAGCGCCTCTAGGGTCACAGAATTCGATGGTCAAAGAATTTGGTGTAACACATCGCTCCGCGAACATTCGGGGAACGTTCGCCGAGCCGAAAATTGTTTGCTGGGATACTTCTTAACTAATTTTATAATTTTATGTTAACTAACATATAAATACCCCAGTATTTATTACACCAAAATCACATCGCTATATCTGGACATTCTCCAATACCGTGCTGCAGTAGTATATTAAATAAAATACTTTTTTGATTCCTTGTTATACCGTCCAGATCTTGTTGTATCTGTTCTTCCGACCAGATCACAAATATTATATCTTTCACTTCGTTTATTGCTGTTTTCTGAGTTCGTAACTTCTTTTTAAGATAGCGGCCGCATTGTGTTTCAGAATCGGGCTATTTGCATAACCAATGACAGTGAAAGAGCATTTCATAGCCAAAGACCTGCAGCCCTACTCGGTGGTTTCAGACACGTACAGGATTCCGTTACATGATAAAGGTACTCAAACCTTGTTATAGTATCCCCTCCCGAATACATTTCAGCTGCAAAGTGATTCCAGAACTGTATGGAGTGAAGCTGAAACCGACCTGAGACAAACATTTCACATTACTGCACTTTGCTATATGTAATATTGCCTGTTTTTATAAGTAGGATGTGTTCCATTTTTATAATAAATTGTGTGATTTGACTTCATCTGTCATGCCTTTAATTACTCTAACTTTTAATATTGTCTCTGCAAGTGTGAGTAGTAGTACCTTGTTGATTTAAAATCAAAGAACCTATTGGAGCTAAGATAACATTAATATACAGAAACCTAACCGTTACCACAGCCCAAAAAACGTGATATGTACCCAACCGTGATCACACTGGACCGTTGCATCCCTAATATATATATATATATATATACACACACACACTTTTGATTATCTACCCTGTTGGTTTGTCATTATCCCTCACCCCTTTTCTGTCCATTGTGATACACCCCGACCGTCCGTTTTTTCTCTCAAGTTTGTCTGGAGTACTTCTTATAGGGATGGGTATAATTGTAGTGTTGTTAGTTTAGGTGATGACCCAGTTTGTCCTTGTTGAGTT
Source organism: Petrocephalus sullivani (assembly GCA_026780845.1). NCBI lineage: Eukaryota > Metazoa > Chordata > Actinopteri > Osteoglossiformes > Mormyridae > Petrocephalus > Petrocephalus sullivani. The sequence continues at coordinate 19,336,382 of JAODKM010000016.1, read as the reverse complement.
TAGTCTTTAGCCTTCACAGAAGCAATCTGATTGGCATAAGGATGACCTGACATGACCTGTCATGGTCCCCAGCAGTGCCACCAAACAGGCGGTAAAACAGGTCCTTCAGAATGTGTTGGTACAGCAAGGAATCCTGCCTGAGCCAGGGGATTTCCCATATGAGCACCAAGTCCAATCCAGACACCTGTGACGCTAGATGTCAGCGATGGCCCGGAGCATGGGTCTCGCATGGATACCAGTGCTTTCTGTCTGCCCAGGGAGGATACCCTCCTTACAATTCAGCTACAGGAGCTGTAACTGGAGATAAGGGGGCAGGAGTATCAAGCCCAACTTTTACGGTTAAGGACACTGGAAGCAGGGCAGGTACAGAGATTGCCTTGCGGAGGCTGAGCATGGGCTAGCACAAGCCTGTGCCTCTTCTGCACAAGGTAAGCTCACCGTTGGTTACCCCTCGATTCACTGCTTCATCGGCCTGTAACGTTGCCAGCACACCAGATGGTGCTTCTCGCCCTAGCCTCCCGGTCTCCCTTGGATCAATCTGACTCTCTTGAGATTGGAAATTCAGGATTTGATGTCAACCATTACATTGGATTGGTTCCTATGTTTCGGGAAAATGAGATTGATGCCTATTTCCCTTAATTCAATCATATTGCTACAACCTTGAACTATCTCAATCATCCTTAGTCACTATTATTACAATGTAAGTTAGTTGGAAAAGCACAGGAAGTTTGTTTGCCTCTTGCTTTTGGAACAGAGCCTTGAATATGATGTTGTGAGGGCTACTGTCCCAAGGGCATATGAGTTAGTTCCTGAAGCTTACTAAAGACATTGGTGAACTGGAAATCTGTCCAAACGATTTAGCGCATGATTATCCCAGAGTGTTGTCCACCTGTGCCCTTACCTGTGCCTAAGCTTGTAAGTTTGCAGATACATTTATGAGAGACCCCACAATTTCTGCTCCTTCTCTGTGTATCTGTGTAATGCCATTGAACTTGTGGCAGAAACAAAACACTTATTTTGAGATGCTAAAGACTAGAAACAAGTGAAATTATTTGCCAGTGCAGTAAGATATTTACACTTGGTAAGATTTCTTGAGATAGAAAAAAATATCTTGGCATTAGAAAGTTGTAAAACACTGATTCCAAGCACTGTACTTAGTACAACAAACTCTAAACTAGTTTGTCAATTGTATATAATTCTCAAAACAAGATCAATAAGACTTTATGCTCGATATAATATTGTAATTCTTGGTTAGATCAGGAGTTTTTGTAGTACAGTATCTGAAACATTGTGTGAAAACCCTACTACTAGGGAAGAAATAGCAGATTCATCCCTGAAAGCATGTTTTGATTTGGCTGTAAAGAAATCAGATCTAGTAAATCACCCAGTAGCCTGTTTCTTTAGTGACCTGGTGCTTATGCGAAAGTGGACTCATCCAAACTCACCTAAGGAATATTGGGGTCATATTGGGGTCTTGTGTCATCCCTAGCACATGACCATCCTTATTTCGGTCTCCTAGGGGCTAGGAAATTCCATGCAAGGATTTCAATTAGCCTGCTATAAATGTGGATGTGAGGCAGTATTGCCAGTCATGTCATACCTGTCAGCTGGTTGGGAAACCCAACCAAACGATTCCACCTGCTTCCCTGCACCCCATCCCTACGACTGGGCAGCCGTCTGAACACATTTTAATAGATTGTGTGGGTCACTTACCCAAAACTCACTTGGTCAATAATAATCTCTTTACCATGATGTGCTCTGCTACTCATTACCCCAAAACCATTCCTGTGCATATCTTAAAAACAAAAACTGTGGTTAAAGTCCTTATCAAATCCTACACTACCTTTTGACTACCAAGATACATCAAGCGATACCAGGGCTCAAACTTCACATCTAGATTGTTTTCTCAGGTGATACAGCAGGAATATGGGAATATTCATCATAAACTCTCTATTGCCTACCATCTGGAGTCTCAGGGAGCCTTAGCAAGATTCCATCAATAATTCAAGAATATGCAGTGTACCTATTGTTTAGAGGCAGGCAAAGATTAGGACACGGGTGTGCCTTTGCTTTTATTCACCATACGGGATACTGTGCAAGAGTCCACTGGTTTCAGCTCTACCGAGCTGGTTTTTGGGCGCTCCGTACCTGCTCTTTTGAAAATACTGCAAGAGCAGTCGTTATCCCCGAGACCACCTCCTCAGGCCAGTAACATGCTGAGCTATGTAAAGACTCTGTGTGAGTGCTTAGGTGCAGCCAGGGAGATAGCCAAGTGCTCCTTAAGCTCATCTCAGGAGGTAATGAAGGCTCACTATGATGATAAAGTGAGGGAAAGAGTGAACTTTCGAAGAATGAGATCGTTATTTAGTCCTTTTGACCCTGCCTGACTCATCCCTCCAAGCCCAGTTTTCAGGTCTCTATAGGATATAGGAGAATGTGATTGAAACCCGGAACCGCAGATGGAAAGCCCTCATACATCACATAAACATGCTAAAACCATATGCCAACCTTTGCCAAGGCCGTTGTTAACTTGTCATATTCACTGATTCATGATTACTTGCTTGAACTTGATGATCTGTCCCTTGGGAAGAATTGTTTGCCACGCACCCGGTTGCCGAACTCAGACGCTTTTAAAACCCTCTCCATCAGACTCGTTCACTTACCTCCCACTGCCCAGTCCCTATCAAGCAGCACCCCTGTCGTGTCAGCCCACATAAACAACCTTTGCTGAAAAGTGATCTTGTGGAAACATGACTGGCTGTTCCTAGTTGTAGCCCCTTGAGCACTCTGGGCTTGCTCATCCCAAAACCAAATGGTACTTTCCAGTTCTGTAGGGAGTATAAATGCAGTAGCCAAGCCAGAGGCTGTCCCCCTCCCTAGGATGGGGATTGCATGGACCGCATTGGGTCCATTCAATTTGTGACAAAGCTTGACCTTTTGAAGGGATACTGGCAGGTAATATCTGTTCATATACTCAGAATTTTGAGATCAACAGAAGTTAGAACATTAGAACAATTTTTCACTTGGTTGCAGAAGGTTTTTATCCATCCATCCATCTGTTTGCGGTAATGCTTATCCAGTCTAGGGTGGCAGGGGTTCTGGACCCTCTCCAAATGGGATCTCCCAAAAATGAGAGTCTCACGAGCCAAACACTGGAGACTGGATCCATTCCTCAAATCCTTACTCTTGTGGTCAGTGGATAACACTTGCCCATCACCCACAAATTTAGCAAGGTGGGCCCTGAGGGAGGACCCACTTTGCAAATTGTGTGGTAAGAAAGGTACACTTGCCTATATTCTGGCTGAATACCATATGGCTCTCACCCAAGGGAGGTACAGGTGGTGGCATGATAAGGTGCTCACGGTTCTGGCAGACATCTTGGAGCAAGCACGAAAAATAACACACCAATCACACAGGCTGCAAGAAACATTTTTGCAGTTTATCCAAGCAGGGGAATCGCCATCTGTAAAGAAGACAAAAGAAAAACATCCTCCAGGAGGTGCAAGGGTGGGAGATGAGAGCAGACTTGGGAATTTCCCCCATCGTCCAAATATCTCTGAGGCCTGATATCGTCATTTGGACAGAGCAGGTGAGGTTCTTGTGGAACTGATTTTCCCATCGGAAGAAGGCTGTGATGAGGTCCATGACAACTTAAAGTAACAAGGTCTCGTCCAGGAGTGCAGTGAGAAAGACATGGCTGTTTCCTGTCAAAGTTCTGAGCAGAGGGTTCCTCGGCACAGTCTGTGTGGTCAGTGCTTGCTGCATTGGGTGTATCAGGGGATCAGTGGAAAACAGGTCTTCTGGTTGGCTCAGGCATAAAAGGCTGGCGACCTAAAGCTGATGAGCAGTGATTTGGCCACCACTGCTGACCATCCAATTGAATTGGAGGGTGTCATGGTTAATGGTCGAAACACCCAGTGATGGTTGCGTACCGTCTGATGACATCAGCTCCAGACCAAAGGCCACAGTTGTTCAATAGAGCGACTGTATGAATAGCATCCTTGGATGTATTAAGCAAAGCTCACTGAGGTAAATTACCATTGATTATTCAGAAAGTCAATGAGACACTCTGAGGGCAGAAGATCTGATCATAATAATATCGCTCACTTTATAACTGAACTTTGTGGTAACTAAGCAAGCCTAAAAATAATAAGATCACTGCTTGTGACATTTACAATAAAAATTGTTTTGGAACAATATGAAACTTTACTTTGACAGCCTTTTAATTTATATATGAGAATAAGCTTTTGAACAGAAATTGCTTTTTAGCATTTCTGTCTGTGTGTGTGTCTTTATAACTTCTAAATTATCCTCTTTTAATGCTATAATAAAGAAACGCAGTAATCACAGAGCCATAATCCTGCAATGCATAACAAAGTTGCTCAGTCTGATTGCATTAACAATGCATTGGATGCCTCAGCTCTATGAAGCATTGCTCCTGCATTTTGGAATGTCTGCTGAGCTCTTACACACTATGCTGACCTTCTACTATGCCTGTGTCTGTATGAGGTAACATTGCAGCATCAACCCATAAATTCTTTACTCAATGGGTGAACACCATGCCAAAGCAGAGGAACAGGCTGGACATACTCGATTCTGATGACCATGAACTCCTCTTTGTTTGAAACAGGAAAGATGGAATGAAATACTATGAAATTAGAAGGCAAACAGGATCACTTGAGCCAAATAATAAGAATACATAATATTATACTTGTAATGATCACCCTTCATATGCTAATGTGAGGGTTGCCATTGCATTTATAGCTTGGAAAAGCTATGGATCAATGTGTCAGGAGCCTTTCCTAGACCTGAACACCATTCCCGTCACAGAAACAGAAACAACTTGATTTCATGCCCCAAACAACATGACATTTAATATGTTGACTGAGAAGCGCAAACTGCCACCATCTGGTCCGACTTGCATATTTTACCACCCTTGTGTGCAAGCCAAACAATTGCTAACTAGTACACTATATGTGTTCCAATCTGTATACCAAAAACAGGTTTTCAAGTTCATTTTATAACCTTCCAACATACACTGCCTAGCGCAAAAAAGTCACCTTTTGAATTTAAATAAACAAGTACTTAAGAGCCAATGATTGGATCATAATTACAGCTCAGCAACGTTATGCAGCAATAAAGTGAAGTCACCTGACTACCTGAATCTTCTGAACAGGCAGGTTATCCCATCTATGGATTTTTTCTTCCCTAATGGCATGGGCACATTCCAGGATAAGAATGCCAAGATTCATCGGGCATGAATTGTGAAAAAGTCGTTCAGGGAGCATGAGGAATCATTTTTACACATGAATTGGCCACCACAGTTTCTTGACCTTAACCACACTGAATGTCTTTGAAATGTGCTGAATAAGTGTTTTCTACTGACCACAAGAGTAAGGATTTGAGGAATGGCTCCAGTCTCCAGTGTTTGGCTCGTGAGACTCTCATTTTTTGGAGATCCCATTTGGAGAGGGTCCAGAACCCCTGCCACCCTAGACTGGATAAGAAGTGGTTCACATCACCTACCATCAAAACCAGATCTCAGAGAGAAATGAATGCAAATCTGGAGAAAAAAAAATGTTACATAATCACCTAGAATCAATGCCATGACACCATAATCAAGGCTAAAGGTGATCCAACGAAATATTAAAGTGTGTGACTTCTGTTATTTGGCCAGGCCGTGTATGCTACAGGTACTTTGCATATACCTTCATAAAGTGTGCGACTTCTTTTGTTTGGCCAGGCAGTGCATGCAACACATATACCTTCAGCAAGCATCCATTTGTATAAATTCAAAAATACATTAATACATTACAAAGCTAAGCTTTGGACCCCCACAACCCTGTAATGAACAAGAGGCTACTGAAGGTGGATGGATGGATGGACGGATGGACAGATGGATGGAATAGTTGTTTCTCCTGTGTGCAGGCTGTCCACCAATCAGAAACCATGCCTGTCCAGCTAATACCGTGCTCATAATCATAGGGCTATACAGGGAATCTTCTTATTGTGCTCTTTTGATAAATTGAGCTGGGATTTTAGGTCACCAATTTAGACTTTGCATCTTGAGCACCTGATCTGTTTTCTGACCCCAGCCTGTCCTGCAGAGTCACGGTCATGGAGTGTGTTTTGGCTTTGATGAACTCTGCTGCCCCTGTGAAAAATCCGCTCTGCACTTGGATCTTTGGACTGATTCGATTTGAATTTTAAAAAGATATATTATTATAATACTCTGTGTAAAATGATTTGACTGTCTGCTACAGTATTACCATGCCTAAATTATTCTTTTAGTTATCTTACTTAAAATAATTATAAATGGAAAAATATATACTTAAATTAAGAATCAGCAGCCTGCATGTAAGTGGATTATAATGTGGAGTATAATGGAAACTACGGGTAGGGAGTCAGGATAATAAATAAATGAAGACGGTTTTGCATGGAGAGTGCCGTAGGCCGCGCGGCGAGGCTGCTCCGTGCCGACGCCTTCGCCCCGTTTCGGCATCTGTTATTATTTACCAAGCAGTTTTCCCAGAAGTCCCCGGGACATGTACTGCCTGAAGAAAGGGAGCAGGAGATGCCAGATGAAAGAGCAGCAGATTTACCCCCAGAACCAACTGCTGGCGCTGCTCCTCAAATGTTGACCGTTTAGTCCTGCTGTCATCACTCCCCGAAACGCACAGTTAATCTTTAACAAACCTGCAGTCCTTCAGCAAACCGCGGCTGCTGAAAACGAGACCATTTTTCGGAGGTCCCTGAGTTTACTGAGTTTTAATCCAGCTTTACTTTAAGACAGCCGCAGAGAGACTGCGGGAAGGTAATAATGATTGGGGAAGTTATAAAATTAGACTCTGTCAATTTGTGCACATTAGAGGGCCAAAGCACACTGGCTCTTTTCCTTTGATCTCACTATGGAATACACGAGCTCAGGTAAAATTATGTTACTGCGCCTCTCCAGCATAAATGGGAACGAGAAATAGCAGAGAGGATAAAAACATGGGTTTGCCAACATGCCCACGCACACGCATGGTTATTAAGGAGCACATGCTCTTCAGCTAAGCTCGCTAAGGAAAGTAATTAAGCAGCAGCATCCGAGGACGTGGCACAGAACAGCTGGCTAAATTGATAAGCAGCGAAAGGACGGACAGGTGCTGGGAAACAAATCAGGGAATAAAACTGCCGTTAAGATATAATTATCAGCAGCATATGGGTGCTTCATATTTTGCCCGGCATACTGTTTTTGAAAATAAGTCTATAATCAAAGCAACAGAAACAAAAAAAATAAAATAAAAAAACACCCAGATAATTTTAACACCATTTATTTAATTTTTAAAATTTAATTTAAAAAAGCTAATTTGTTCAAGGCTGATTTGTATGATAAGGTTTAAATTATGTATAATGTGCTTTCAGAATTAAGCAGGAAAGTAACAAATGTAGGCAGTTAATGTTTACTGACAAAACCGAGATTTACAGTGGAGTAGTAATCTCAGAAAGTGCCGCAGATGTCAGATTAGTGCCCATGTCCCAGACACACAATAACATTTCCCGCTGTTTTTGACAACAATAGAAAATCAGAAAGTAGACGTTATAATAGATCTGTAAGGGGCCAAGGGAGCATGCTGACCCTAACTGCATCACTATCTGACGTAGATATATTTAATGCTTTTCTTTCTCAGTCTGTCTCACCATTAGAATATATATTGTATATGCATTTTTACATATATATTGTTTACATATAAATTTCTAGCTAAACCTTTATGGCTGCTATAGCATATTTTAGCTAATGCATTGTTTGCTTACGTAATGTCTATTCTGCAGTAGCTGTAATTGGAAATAGAATTGTAATGAAAGATTTATGCAGTGGGATGGAAAATGCAGCCATTTGCACTGGAATTGCACTGGAATTTCTTATAGGAGAAATTTTGAGGTTCTGCTTTAAATGTATGCGACCACATATTTCCTCATAGTTGGGGGAGGGGGAGGCTATTAGAGCTAGCGGGGAGCATAAACACTTTGACTTGAAGGCCGGTAGTGATGGAAACCAAAATGATCCACACACTCAACGACACTTCGACTCAGCTGAGGCAAAGTCAGATTCCAATTACCAGGAGCCGAGGAGGATGAAGTCAAGAGCGGCTCAGGACCCTACAGCAACTCAACAACTGGAAAGTGCAGAGGGAGATTTCGCCACCATACCGGGAAGAGTCAGAGACAGCCTTCACAACAGCCATAATTGTATGCCATGGTTGGACAGTCTGTTCGATAGGGGCTTGGGGGTGAGTCACTGTCCCTCTCCAAGGACGTTTATCGCAGCACGATCTGCCCTGGCAGCTCTAAGCTTCTTTAGTTATTTTAATAACAACCTTCATCGAGCGTGGCATCAACAGAGCGATGCGGTAGGCTTGCCATACTTTGTGTGGGCCTCTTTCATTGTCTGACAGACTTCTTGTGAAGCTCACACAGGCTAATCCATCCATTTTCTATACCCGCTTGTATTTTTCATTGACATCGTGGGGGTCCGGAGCCTATCCCAGAAGCTATGGGAACAAAGCAGGGAATAATTCTGGATGGGGTGCCAACCCATTACAGGGAGCTCTGACATACCATTCAGTCACGCATATTCACCTATAGGCAATGTGGCATCTCCTAATTACTTTATCATGTTTTTGGACTTTGGAGGCCAAATAACATGGAGGAAACCACACATCATCATGAGGAAATGCACACCCTACACACCTAGAGCTGGGGAGGAGCTTCTTAGCCCAGTCGCAGAGGTATTAGGCAACATTGCACATGTTTGCATCCATACCTTTGTGGAGATCGTCCTTTCATTTCTATGGGAAAAACCCTAATCCCAACAATTATAAACCCAACTCCTGCCCAGCCCAATCCTTAGCCATTAGTAACCAAACAACATACAAATAACATACATTTGGACCCCATGATGTAATCTATACATGACCCAGACACACACACATGCACACACACACACGCACACAGATATAGCTCCTGGCCAATTCCCCGTTTCAGATTTATCGCTCGTATCATTGATCTGCAGGGACGAGCTGCACTGGTAGGGGCCTCATTAGCCTGCCTCAGCTCTACGGAGCTGGTTTTGCCAGGGAGAATGTGTCCTTCCCAGAACACTCCTAGCCCACATCTCCTAGCCAGTAGGTTAAGGCCCGCTTCTGGGTCCCATGTGCATTGTCTTGGTGCTTATCGCCCTTCCATCATACACTACATTGTGAAAAGCCCACCGAAGCCAGAATGCAGCATCAAGCCCTTACCTTCATGTCTTTCTGATAGCTGCTATATACTGTAAATTTCTGTTCCCATTTCTGCAGGAAAGGCTGGAAGTACTTTTTAGACTTGGGGGGGGGGGTCTTTCAAACTCCAGAGAGAGTTAACTCCTGTCTCCAGGTCCGATTAAATTATTGTGAGATGTGCACGAGTGAGAGAGAGAGCGAGAGAGTGAGAGAGAGAGAAGATTCTGCGATCACTCATTCTTGCATTGACGTTTAAGTTGGCTGTATCCAAGGTAGGCTAGGATGTGATGACCCATAACCTTCAAACCCGCATTAATGATGTCCGATAATGTTTAATAATGACTTGGGCCGAGTCTTGTCAGTGGTCTTTGTAGTTATGATATAGGGACTTGTGCATGTATCAGTTATATTTCAGTCATTTTTTGCCATAGTGATTATAGAGCCCTACCCTCATGATTGGCTCATTCAAAGTAGGCTAAACGACATAACACTGAGCGTGGAGTCAAAGTGACTCTCCTGCTCTTTGAAATTGGACTAGAAGGACTTATCAAAAAAATATGATTTAGAAATATGACTACCTGTATTTTTTTAACTCTTTCTATATTTGCAACTTGAACACATCCTCCTTTCAGATACATGTGATAACGATTCCACCTTTGTGTGCAGCAGCGTGTCCTAATGCGATAGGTATTGATTTGTGGGGGCGGGCGGCCTGGCTTAGTTATCTGCAGCGTGTAAATCACACCCCCTCAGGCGAGCACTTCTCATTGGCTGAGCCGTTGTGTTGTTCCTCTGTGGTAGAACTCCATGAGATTGAAGCTCCACTGGGAACTGGGCTTCTTGTGACCCACTTCTGATTTTCTTAATATTATACTCACATTCAAGCATGCTGCGTTTCATATGTATAATTTCATACATATAATTAAAATGTAACAGATGTTATTTAATTGCTATTCTTTCTGGGGGCGTATCTGACTACTCTCTCTACTCAGAATCTAATTCTACACAGTATTCTACTCTGTGACATTTTAAAATGGTCAATCACATGAAAATATGGTAGGGCTTGTCAAAACATCTCCATAATTCTGGTCTTGTCCAGGATGCAGCCATGCTCTGTGCTGCCTGGGGTACGCTAAGCCTCCTTAGGACCCTGGCCTGGATAAGTGGTTGGAAGATGGATGGACGGATGGATGGACATGGTTTTATCTCCGTATTTCATGCAGACTTGTACTCAGTCTCAGTTGTACATGTACACACACACACACAGATGCACACATATGTTTAAACGGACACAGATGGACCGGGAACAGGTCGGCAAACACACAGTGGTGCAGACACGCTGTGGGGATTGTGCAGACTGCTCGCAGCATCCACATCATTCATGCTTCTGTCCTCTTCTTCATCTTTGGGGGATCCAGGCTTCAGAGGAACATGTCAGGCTGTCACTTAAAGACGGGGCCCATTTGACCTGCACACTATCCCAGACACCCCCCCCCCCCCCCCCCCCCCCCCCCCCCCCCCCCCCCCCCCCCCCCCCCCCCCCCCCCCCCCCCCCGCCCCCC
>JAODKM010000016.1:19287545-19304041 GCA_026780845.1 Petrocephalus sullivani | reverse complement strand
GGCGGCGGGGGGAGGGGGGGGAGCCCCTTGGCTTTATAGCTGGGGCTCAACCTGGAAGCACACATGCAACATTATACAGTACAGGCAATGGTGAGACGAGAGTTAGGAGGGCAGGACCCCTAGCAAAATAGGTGTGAGGCTACCCAGTAAGCAACCCTATTGCTTTACTGTATATGTACCCATACAATAATCTGTAATATAGACTGAAAGGTATCAAACTACATATGATACGAATTGGTTCACCTCACAAATGCAATTCAAATCAAGAAAATCAAATGTGTTCCTGCAATGTTCATCATACCATGTACCCAACACTCAATAGAAGTAAAGCATCAAAACATATCTAAGACGAGGACAGAGGAGGTGCAGAACTGCCTGAATTTTGCTTAGAGGTCACATAAGAAACACATTTTGGAGCATGCAGTTACACTGGAGATGGCGTGAGTGTAAGTGCATATCACCGGGCACATGTTGAGGAAAAGAGGTCCACTTTAAATGCAAAGCTGGTTAATGGACTGAGAACTTGCTGTGGAAAGGCGGGCAGCAGCATTGTCATAAAGGCTGCCAGTGTAACCCTGCAGAAAAACCCATGATCTCAGTTTCATGAATCTTTCAGTTTTATTATGTTTCATGAATTTTACATGGGAGCATTTGATATGAGCCGGCGTAGGCCCCGGTGAAAGTGCCGGGGTGTAGCAGAGACACAAGCCTGACATGTCGTCATCGCCGTACCAAGTGGCGTGACCGGTTTTCACTCCACTTTCATTGTTAACTACCTGCTCTCTTACTTGTGCTCTGTCCAGCGTGGAGAAATGCACCAAAACGGCTGCAGAAAAGCATATCGACAGCGCGGGAACCGTTACCCTCGACGCGGCCGGCCCTCGCTTTTTTCTTACAATTACATCCTCATGCTTCAAATCTTTGACTAAATGGCTAATTGCCCTCTGCCATGGCGGGATCAGATTCGGCAATCCCTGCAGCTGTCACCCTGTGCCTCCTTTGAATCTCCTTGCCTTCTATTAGGCTGCTAGAAGATCGCCTCCAAGCGTATTCTTTTTGAAACCTATAAAAGCCAGCAGTACTATACATATGATTCATTTTACTTGCCGAACTCAGGTACAATTTCCAGTTAAAGGGTAGAGTTAGTAGTAATTTGATAATCAATGCTGTGTCCTTTATGCTTCAATATTCAGGCCCCATGTCATTGTTCGGAATGGCAGTGTCCCATTCGGGGATCGTGGATTTTTAAATGATGAGGTCATAAAGCAATCAGTGTAAATACAGAGTAAAAGTGACAGGTTTACAGGGGATAATGGAGTACATAACGCCGCCTTGAACATATGGAGAGCACGTGTCGGCACGCTGGGACTGCCACAGCGCCGTTTACTGCTGCAAGACTGATAGCCCCCGCGCCCCCCAGGCCCAGGCCCGCGCTCTGTAATATATCCACCTGCGGACAGCGCAAACTGGGGCACGTTGCCTCCAGCCTCTACGCTCTTTTGTAGCTTCTTTTTGGGAACCCACCCTGCCGAGAATTACAAACAAGCCTTTTGTTTCAAGACTGGCAGTTCATATCTATCGAAATGTTCTGCTTAGCAATTAAATATGTTTGGACCTGATGGGCGTATAGAATCGACAAATGGCAGATGCCTCTGTGACTCCGTGCCCAGGCAGCTTTTAGGTGTATGACGCAGGGGGGAGGGAGGGGAACATCCGGTTCTAAATGTATGAATATACTAGAATGGAAAATGCGGACTGGGCTGCTACGAGGCAGGAGCTAAGAGAGGGCCCCGGTGCTTCCACGCCCTCTCTGCTGTTACCATAATCCACCCCATTACATTTGCTCAAGGTGCATCTCATGTGTTTCGATCAGCCCCAGCTGGTCCAACCCGAGCTGCTTTGCTGGGGGACGGGGGCTGGACCGACAAGCCCAGCCAGTGGTAGCTTGGGGGCGGTGCTTAACACAGAAGTAGTATTACAGCAAGAAGAAAAGATACATAATAATAATAAAAACAGAAGTTCTACTTCGCCCTCCTGTAACTGCACTTATGTCTAAAGAGGTGCAATATCACAGGAGCCCCTGCTTCCTGAGCCCCTGAGGTAAGCACTTAGCTAGATTGTTTCAGCCATCTGAAAGATACCTAATGTATGCTTTCAGAGTCACCATGCGATATAAATTATACATAAAAAATAACGTGATACAGTGCACTGGATGTCAACAGAAGGTGCTTTATTTGTTTATAGAGCATTAAAAGAAATACATGAACAAACAGACAAACAAATAAATAGATGAATACATCAGAATTAGACAGACAAACAAATGAAAAAATATGATGACTATGGGGCTCATGAAGACTGATTGACACTGGGAACTCAAACATTAGCAGAGCTGTCAGAGCTTGTCAGAGCTGCCTTTAATACTGGAGGTGTTTGCCTGCTCGAGAGTCGGACAATTTTGATTGCAAAAGAGTAAACATGAAAAGCAGAGTAAAAGTCCTCAAATCTCTAACTGAAGAGCGTGGGCCTACTGGAGTGAGAGCAAAGTTAATGAAAAGCCTTTGACTTCGCATCCCATAATACCCGGCTGAATCCCAAAAGCAATGTGACTGACGGGCCGGGTGAGGAAGACAGAGGCCTAAGCGAGCAGAAGGTTAGGATCCGAGAGCGAAGCTCCATGAGTCATACGTGGAATTGGTCCGCAGACTCGGATGGAGGAGGGAGGGAGGGAGAGGGAGAGAGAGCAGAAGAGAGGGAGCGAGGGGGGGAGACAGGAAGAGAGGGAGGGCGAGAGGAAGAGGGGGTGGGAGAGAGGAAGAGAGGGAGGGAGGGCAGGAGAGTGCCTGGCCAACGGGGAGCACCTCTTTTTGGTTGTGCCTATAAAAGCGCCCCCCTTCAGCGCCCTCCAGAGGAAGAGAAAAGAGCCTGTGCAGGTTAACGTTCCTCCGGGCTCGCCAGAGATAATTAAATAACGAAGTGTTAGCGCAAACAATCAAAGGATTTAGAGGCAGGACACAAGGTGCATGCTAATGTCTCACGTGAGCGAAGCAGCGTGTCGGAGAAGCACTGTCCCGTCCCTCGGCGGAGCGTCAGCACAGTGACTGTGCTAATACTAAAGTACTAAATACTAATACTGCCGCCGCTGAATGGTTGTTTTGATTACATTTATAAAACTTCTCTTTAGTTCTCAGATGAAGACACCCCAATCCTAGATGAACAGCACCTTAAGGTCGCTCGGCAGAAGATATGGTCCGCAGCACATTCGATTGAACACAATCTGGGGTCGAATAGGAACCAATCACTTCTCAGTGGAATTGTCCCGAAGGAGCCGGTGTTATACAAATTGCTCTGCTGGAGCTTCACTGCAGTCAACATGGGCGATAGACAAAGGCGCGGGATAAACCCGAGGATGTGCTTCAGTTTGCCAGTATATGACCATACTAGGTCAGCAGCAGTCCATAAAGTCTGCTGAGCAGAGCAAGTGCTTCTCTGAGAGCGTGCCACAGGGAAACCTCGCTGAGCATTTCAGAAGGAATGTCACCTCAGCGCCTGAGACTGACCACACAAACATGCTGAGCTTCCTACTCCTTCCCATTTCAGCATTCTGATCCTGAAGACAGTAAGAACCTGCGGCAGAGCACACTCAGTGAGAGACTCGGACCAGCACCCCTCGCCACCCGCTCATGTTACCGGTAAGCTTGCAGAACAATTGGCCATGTAATTAAAGGAGCAGTCATGTGGTTCTGAGGCCCCTGCTGCAGGCAGAAATAAGGAAGTTCTGTGGCCTGTCCATTGTTCTGGTGCTATTTAGCCTGCAAGGGACCTTGACGTATTACAGCAATCGTCTCCTGCTCCACGGAAAGCCTCTTCATTTATTCATAATTACTGTAACTTACCTGTAAAATATGTCTTTTCGATAAATTGAATAATGTTACAGTATAAATCAGAATCATGAAAAACTGCTTATAAAACACAGTGTGTTTCTAACTGGACAGTGTGTAATCAGTGAAAGTTTGTGAGCAGACACTTTCCTTACATTATAAACTGGAAAATTGAGGCCTGAACTGTGGAAGTCCTTGCAGAGATTATTACACAACAAATCCAATCCTATTACCGGGCCATTGGAAATGGACACAGTGTACAGCTAGAGGGATCCCACAGATCGGACCCCCGGCACCCTAACAGAGACGTGGCAGTATGCAGAGAGCAGTGGGGCCCGCACACGGGCAGGGGGCGGGTACGGCCGGAGCTCCGTGCCAATGCCAGATGAAGCCTTTTGTTAAAAATGTCCCCAACCCTTCAGCCCACTTATCTCAATCCGGAAGCAGCCACAAAACACTGGCATTTGCTTTCCGCTGACCGGAATCTCTGAGCATTAGGATTCCCGGCTGAAATGTGCTGCCTGACCTGTAGGAGCGTTCGGTGCTGTGAGCAGTTGTACACCATCTAGAAGTTGAGGCCTAACGTGTTGCAGAGGCCGAACATGCTTCAGAGGCCTAACATGCTTCTGCTTCAGACGCCTCATAAAAAAAGATTAGAACAGCCTCAGCTGGAGATTCTTAAGCTTATCATATACCCTCGTGTTTTGAGAGCGAGGACATTTTGGATTAAACATTTTAGATGCGCTTAACCAGAGCTTGCATTGGAACTGAAGGGTCTGACGCCAGTTAGAGACCCAACAAGACCTGAGGATTAAAACAAAAAGCCCCAAACAGATCAGGAGCAGCAGGCAGCTGCATCATTTGCTAACCCTAGTGCCCTTTGCAGGTTATGATGTCGAGGTTTTGTGCATCCGCTTTCATGTATTATACCTGAATCTTCATCCTTTTGGAAGCTGCTACCTCCCTGCAATAACCGAATTAGCCTGAAGTATCGGGTTCCCTGCTTGTCCGCCAATTTTAGATGGTCCTGCTATTAAAAAAAACAGGCTATAGGAATGCCTGTATAACAATGGAAAGCTTCAGATATCACTAAACTCAATGAGCGGTGGTAATGGTTGGCTCCATACTTTAAGTGTGTATATTGGGGGGGCGGGGCAGGTGTCTTCTCCTCCAGTCACAGGAGGGAGACATGGATATCTGGGCTTATTCACACTGCCTGGTTCTCTCTGCTCCTTGTTCTCTGAGATTAGTATGTATCGCTGGGTTCTGCCTTGGGAAGGTCCGGTAAGCTGTGCCACCAGTGCTGACACCTGCCATGGGATGCAGGATCTCTGCATGTGACTTTGATTATGTATACTGCTGAAAAACATGAATGTGTTTTGTCTTCCCTAATTGTATGTGGTTGAATGTGAGGTGAGGAAGGGGCATCCTATTGTGGGTGGCCACTGTTTTGGGATCTGTGCTTCCTGGGGTAGGTTAAACCCAACTGGATAAGCAGTTATGGAAGATTAGACAGACAGACATGCAAAATGACTGAACGGCTGGTCATATGCTATATGTTTTACACAATAGTTTGCGATGCTGACTATGGGCGAGTGACTGTTCTGAGACACTGGCCCTGCTGAGTGACTTTGATAGGACACTGTAAGTGTGCGTTTATGCTTTATTCTAAAGGGTTTCCATCTCTCTGATCTGTCCCCAAATGCCCCTTAATAAGATCAACCATGGTTTAAAAATATCCCATTATCATTTCAGCACATGCATATTTTTCCTTTATGCACCAAGGAGGTCATTTCAGTTCCTTATTCATCATCTCCACAAAGAAGCCGTCTGCTCGCCACCGAGTGGAATTTATCAGTTCCAGTGACTGAAAAGACAGCCGTCGGAGATGCAACATACGGACAAGGTGTCCGTAAGTTAGAGAGTCATCAGGAGGAACAGAAGGAGCCGGAGAGAGAGAGTGTGTGCGTGTGTGTGTGTGTGTGTGTGTGTCAGAGAGAGAGAGAAAGGGAGAGGAATGCATCAAGCTCTAAAGTTGCATTTCCCCTCTGTGACAACAGAAGTCGCTGGGAAGAGGAAGGATGTGAATTGAAATTCAGGACCACTTCAGCCAGCGTAGGAGGTGCCTGTCTGAAGATTAATGAGCTATTTGGGTAGAGTTCAGGCTTTCCATGTGCCCAAGGTCCACATTAGTGATATAATTAATTTTACAACACTGGGGTGTTGTATCCTGGCTGTGGCACTGCATGCAGGTATGATAAGCGCTCCTTAATTAAACTCAAAATTAATAAATTAATTTAAAACAGGGCCACCTTTGACATTTAAGTCCTTCAGATCTGAACAACTTCTCGGACAGCCGTGCTGTTTTGGGGGAAGATGGTTGATAGCGCAGAACACGCTTCAAACATGGGCGGCCGTGTTGGCCAGCGGGCCTCCTCTCCGGCGGCGTGATGCGAGGGGATCTTCCGGCTTCTCTTCCTGTCACCTTTCTGATCAATGTCCCTGCCACCAACCACCCCCCCTCAAATACTTTGAGAACACTAACAGCACAGCACACAACTTTAGAGGTTACAATTTATTATGTTGAGTGGGAAATATGCTAATTTTAAAATGAATAAAACATGGCTCTGAATAATTCATTTCTGGCGGTGAATCACATGTCTAAACAAAGCTAAAAGGTGTCCGTTTGGATTATTTTGATGTATAGTGATTTTATACCTATGTATTATTTAAATGCATGCCTTGGATGTTATTCAATTGCAGCGCAGTTGAGAACGTGAGAAGATAATGTACACAGGCTCACATTGGCTTTTTCATCGGTTCTCCTCATTTTTCCTCTCAGCGGTGGGTAGCCTTCTGCAAAAGCTAAAAGAACACAAGTCCTAATGCGCACAACAGCCCAAGTCTAAGCTGCGACCGCATCATTAATGAAGGTGTGGCCACCCAGAGTGCCACATCCAGAGTGACAGAGCCGTGTATTTCAGGTGCACCTTAATCACTCCATCATGAGGTTTCTCGTGATTTCTGACAGGATGGTTCCTGTCAGCCGTAGTCTGGTGTTGATCTCGGTGGACCCTGTGCAGTTCAGTCGTACACAGTGACGGGGCCCACGTCCTCGCGGGCTCAGAGGGCTGCGCCTGCTCAGCGGGGATCATTTCACATTAAAAATCCAAAAGAGATGCAGAGTAGATTGACAGTGATGTTGACATGATGAAGGATGTGAGAATGTAGGAGTGGCTATAGTCTCATGCTGGAGGAGTCGTGCAAACAGAAAGGTTAACTAAACTGAAATAGACTAATGTGACATTTAGAATTAGTGACACCATCTTCACAGAGAGTGCCTGGTGTGACCTTTGACCTCCGCACGTGCTGTTAGCCCTTTTCCAGCCAGCCAGACAGACAGCTGATCAGGGGGGCGTCCCGGAATGGAGCGACATCACTTCCCCATTAGGTGAATCCCTGCCTCTTTTCTGAGAGACATGTCGATGGAAAGAAAACTGTATTAACATTTAGCAAGTGTAGAAAGAAAAGACTTGTCGAGTCACCGGAGAGCGGCTTGAATGTGTCTTGAGAAGCATTGTGCGATACACAATGATTCTGTCACCGGTGAAACAAGAAGGAGAGAAACGACAAAAACACAGCTTGAAGTTCTGCTCAGGAGATGCTAGGCGCCCCCTAGTGGAAGCCGGGAATGGGCAGGATGTGGTCTAATTAGCCTGTCTCTCTGTTACTTAGCCATTTGGTGACAATGCGAACGGAGTAGGCGGGAGTAATTCAGGGACGTGCCGGGGCCTCGTGCTGCACCGGCTGACGGCCGCCCAGAAGCCAGGGGACACTGTCCTTAGACTGATTAATGAGCTTGTTTCCTGCCCCCAAGCCAGGATCCAGTGCAGACGGCTCGCTGGCTGCTGGCAGCTCGCAGCTCGCAGCAAAAACACCAGCGCGCTCCTTTCAGGCAGGAAATGGCCGCCAGTGGCTGCTTGACGCCCGTCACTGCATCACCCAGGACCTGCTCACTGCCTGCTCACTGCCACTTGCTCCGCGACTCCAATCAAAGCTTTTTCTACGTTTCTGGGTATTAAAAACATTATACTTTTATTACATATATTTCTATTATTATAGATTTTATACTTTAGACTTTTTATTTTTTGATAGTGAACTAGACAGCAGAGTCTGTCATAACAGCGAGGTTCAACCGATGTAACCAAAACAGGATACCAACGGCTGCCATAGGGGGTTCTGCAGCCAGTCCTCTGCCCCCCCCCCCCCCCCGACCCTGCCACACCTGCTCGCTGCATAAAACCGTGCCATTCGATTAAAGGCGATAATTCATCTGGAAGCTTCTCTCTCGCTGGAAAAAGGACGAAAAAATTACAAAAAATCGTTTTCCCATTGAGATTAGTGGCAAGCAAAGATGAAAAATTGTGTTTTCAGAACAATGACATCTAATCTGTTTAGGAAGTTTTAATTTCCCAAGGTGCCTGTACATCATGGACCACCAACAAACCGTTCTGCCTTCACTTTAGCTCAAAAGAGGGCAACGGCAAACTTCCTCTAGCACTGACGAGCTCCTTTTATGTTAAAGGAAAATGCCATTTTCAAGCTGACTGCTTTACTCTGCCCCGTGATCAGACTGATACCCTTAATGGAATGACGGACACAGTCAACTATATCATAATTATCTGAATCACGCATGCAAGTTAAATTTAAATTTGATTTGTGTTTTTGACGTTTAACTCTTCCAGGTGCTTCGATCGGCACTGAATCATACACGCGCCGGGATCTAAATTAGGTTGTCAAAACATAACCTTGCCGCTGCGTTCCTTCGATGTTTGGCATGTCCCACTCATGGAGCATGTTGATGAGAGAGAAAGAGAGAGGGGGGGAGGGGGAGAGAGAGAGGGTGATTGTGCATTGATGTAGCACAATCAGGGGTTTACCAGAGAAAGCAGAAATGCTATGATTATTATTATTATTATTATTGCTTTTTGTCACTTATCTACTTTTTTGTCATGTTTATTTGCACTTTTTTGCTATTAATGTTGTTGTTTATTATATTTATAATACTTTCCGTTCCCATCAGCTGAATAAAATGTAAAAAAGGTGCTTATTCCTGGAGTTTATTATATTGAGCTATTATGGTTTGACAGTAAGTACCTTGTGTATTTCATTAATCTGATTTTAATTTGCATGTGTGATTGCTGTGGCAGTACCTCCCCCACGACACCATGGCAACCCCTGAACTGAACCCAAGATTCCTGCCAGGAACTGACCAGGAGCAGGACAGTCACTCACAGCTATAGACACAAGCCTGAGCTCTTTCTTTTCTCGTGTTTATATCAAGGATCTGAAGGTACCTCTGTAATGGAGTATGCTAATGGATATAAAAATGTATTGATATATATAAAAGCATATAAAAAGCCGATATTCTTCATTAGCAATATTTAGAAAAAAAAATCTCTATATATTTTTTTAAATGTGTATTCCAGTCCTAGCCATTTTCTTCCCGAGAGTTCATGTGACTTTTACTTTGTGGTCATGTGACTCTTGTGGCATAGCTATTGTAGCTAGTCTAATTAATATATCACATTTCCAATTTGCCTTTTGTCCATCCATTTTCCGTAATCGTTTGGGCATATATGTCTTTACAAATGGCCAGTTCTATGGTTACCCATCAGGTGACAGGCAGAAGGACACAGAGGCAGCAATGAGCGGTTATGGATTTAACTGGAGAAGAGATGAGGGGAAGGGAGTTAGCCAACTGGGGGGTTGTGAAGCAGGGAGTCGCCCTGCTGTCCACAAACCACCCTAATCCCGGCCCACTCTCTGCTCTACTCCCCAATCCCTGCCTTACTATCTGCTCCAATCTCCTCACCCTTCCCCAATTACCCACTTTCCGCCCCGTTCCCCACTCTCCGACCGGTTCCCCACTCTCCGCCCCATTCCCCGGTCTCCGACCGGTTCCCCAATCTCCACCCCATTCCCCGGTCTCCTCCCCAATCCCCTTTCTCCACCCCGTTCCCAAGTCTCCGCCCCGCTCTCTGCCCTGTTCAGACATACCTAATTCTTAGTGCTTACATTTCTGGGTAATTGGCCCAATAAATTATGAGTGTTGCAAACACCAGAAGCTTGAAAGCACAGGTTAGGCCAGTGATGTGCGACCGCCCCCCCCTTCCCATGCTGACAACCCACGCTGACACCCCCATGTTGACCCCCCACTATGCTAACCCTGCCCCCATGCTGACCCCCCTATACTGAGACAGACAGACAGCTGATCTGCTGACCCTGTCCTCATGCTGACCCTCCCATGCCACCCTTCCCCCCCAATCCAGCTGACCCCCCCCACCTTGCTGACCCTGCCCCCTGATGCCGGCCCCCACATGGTGACCTTGCTCCCATGCATCTGACTTGAGAGATTGCTACTCTTCTTTTAAATACATGTGTTTCATGAGATAAAAATAAGATTTACAATACACAACAGGACATATGTTTTGTTTGTCCTGTAATATATCAATGACTAGCATTAAATCACAAACTGTCATTAAAACCGTTAATAATTATATACTTATATATTCAAGTTGCATCACCAAGAAGCAGTTTATAAAGTATAATTTACAAAGAATAAAAATAAAGAAGGAAAATGCTGTCGTAAGATGCTCCTGGACAGATTTCATAATGATATCCTTAGAGGGATACACATTTCTAATGAATAAAATGTAAATGATGTTACCAAATTAGCTCGGAAATATATAAAAGGCTTACAGGGGTAGATCTGTAGTGCCGAGCTGCCTCTAATTTCGAGATATCCCCTCTTGAGCTGAACCGAAGTTCCTATCAGCGGGAATTGCAATATCAAAGTCTCCTCCTATCCCACTGCTGCTAATAAAATTGCTGACTATCAGTTTCATTTTGAGTGTTTTCAAATTTCGACTTCCTCTGTCGCAGCCCTAGGCTCCTTCCTAATGTCATTTATCTAGCAGTAGATGTAGATGAGCTTTCTCACATTCAGTGGAAACATTTGTGAAATGAACTCTCCTTTTATTTGTGACGGATGCCTGTTACTCAGGTGAGGGTATCTGCTCTTGCTTGAGGACTGAGTGAGAAAAGGAAGCTCATTATCTTTAAAGGAAGCTGCACATTTCAGCACGCTCTGTTCTGCTGATAGAGCTCGTACGTGTAAAATTGATGTCTGTGCGTCTGATTCCACATCAAACAGCAGAACTGAGAAATTCTGGGGAAGAAAAGGAAAGACACAGTATGATGGACCAGTACATTTTCCTTTCTCGCTGGCATTCCCAAACCCGATAGGACACCAGCGACTAACATTTGCACTTTATTTATGCAGCTTTTATTGTTGTGTTTGTATGCCAGAGTGCTGTTGTGAAATGGGGTGTCAGAACCACACCATAGAAAATCTACATTCAAATGAAGGGCTTGAGCTGTACATCACTTAGTGGATGGTAAATGGTTCTTGCTTTGGCTTTGAGATAAATCACAACATGCACTGGCTGTTATCTGCTCAGCGCGACAAACCCTGACGCTGAACAGTCCGGCCACATTTAAGTCCAATGAGTGATTGGTTTGATTGCACACATTGCTGGTGTCACCCTGAAACATGATGTGTTATGCAAGGTAGGGCCTAAATGATTAGCATACATATCCAGCTGTGAGATGCACTGCAGATAAAGTTCTAGCTTTATACTTCAAATATCAGCCTCGTCGAGCACGACAGAGCTCGCGTCAGGAATATTAAACAAGTGTTTGTGACTGTGCCTCCAGGCGACGGGAGAACAGCTCCAGCCGGTCTAGTTTGGCTCGGATCGGGCCTTTAGCAGCAAACCAGGCTATTGTGTGGACGTCTGTTGGACATTGTAGGCTCAACCTTCTGTTCTACCATGTTGTGTCCTATACACAGAAACTATATAACTACATCTTTACTTAAAGGTCTGCCTGGCAGGTCCATTGCTGGGGTGGGGGGTGGGGTGACATTGTGTCAGAGGGTCCTTGCTTGACCTCTGGTGGTGCCTGGATCTCAGAGAGCACAGAACAGCAGGTAGGGGACACCTTGGATGGGATGTCGGTCCATCTCAGGGCACATGCATCGCTATCCAATTATATATGCAGGCAAATTTCGAGACCCCAATTTACCTCGCCACATGTACTGGGAGTGTGGGAGGAAACCAGAGCAGCTGGGGAATGCGGCACAAACACAGTGAGAACACACCACCAGCACGTGCACAGAGGATGGTGGAGGAATAAAGGTTACAGCCTGGGAAGTGTGCGGCTGTAGTGTGCTGTAGTGACACAGCCCAGGATGTGTGTGGCTGTAGTGTGCTGTAGTGACACGACCCAGGATGTGTGTGGCTGCAGTGTGCTGTAGTGCCACAGCCTGGGAAGTGTGCGGCTGCAGTGTGCTGTAGTGCCACAGCCTGGGAAGTGTGTGGCTGTAGTGTGCTGTAGTGACACAGCCCCGGATGTGTGTGGCTGTAGTGTGCTGTAGTGACACAGCCTGGGAAGTGTGCGGCTGCAGTGTGCTGTAGTGCCACAGCCTGGGAAGTGTGTGGCTGTAGTGTGCTGTAGTGACACAGCCCAGGATGTGTGTGGCTGTAGTGTGCTGTAGTGACACAGCCTGGCAAGTGTGCGGCTGCAGTATGCTGTAGTGCCACAGCCTGGGACGTGTGCGGCTGTAGTGTGCTGTAGTGCCACAGCCTGGGAACTGTGTGGCTGTAGTGTGCTTTAGTGCCACAGCTTGGGAAGTGTGTGGCTGTAATGTGCTGTTGTGACACAGCCTGGGAAGTGTGCGGTTGTAGTGTGCTGTAGTGCCACAGCCTGGGAAGTGTGTGGCTGTAATGTGCTTTAGTGCCACAGCTTGGGAAGTGTGTGGCTGTAGTGTGCTGTAGTTCCACAGCCTGGGAAGTGTGCGGCTGTAGTGTGCTGTAGTGCCACGGCCTGGGAAGTGTGTGGCTGTAGTGTGCTGTAGTGACACAGCCCAGGATGTGTGTGGCTGTAGTGTGCTGTTGTGACACAGCCCGGGATGTGTGTGGCTGTAGTGTGCTGTAGTGACACAGCCTGGAAAGTGTGCAGCTGCAGTGTGCTGTAGTGCCACAACCTGGGAAGTGTGCGGTTGTAATGTGCTGTAGTGCCACAGCCTGGGAACTGTGTGGCTGTAGTGTGCTTTAGTGCCACAGCTTGGGAAGTGTGTGGCTGTAATGTGCTGTTGTGACACAGCCTGGGAAGTGTGCGGTTGTAGTGTGCTGTAGTGCCACAGCCTGGGAAGTGTGTGGCTGTAATGTGCTTTAGTGCCACAGCTTGGGAAGTGTGTGGCTGTAGTGTGCTGTAGTTCCACAGCCTGGGAAGTGTGTGGCTGTAGTGTGCTGTAGTGACACAGCCCAGAATGTGTGTGGCTGTAGTGTGCTGTAGTGACACAGCCTGTTTATGGGTCATATCCTTATCTGTAACTTGATGTCACTAATTGGTTTGTTTGAGGAAACCAATGAACAGGACATTCCTCTTTTCAGGAGGGTACTGAGACAGCAGGTATAAGTTCTTTGTGACATGGAAATGGGGGGAATATGGGGGTCATTTTCATTTCTGAGTAGATTTTTTTTCCTTCTTCTCCTTTTATATCTATGCTTTGTTTCAAATTAATAACTGACTTCCTCACCTTAAATAAATGTACTTCACCACTTTGAACTTATTGTACTGTTACATGCATGTTCTTCAATTTAAAAAAAAGAGAGAGAGATGGGAACCAGGGGTTTCATTTGGGGCAGGAGCAGACATGAGCCTAACAAAAGTGGTGCGAGGTGCAGAAAGACAAGACAGACATGCTGGCATCAAGGTGAGGTAAAGAAGACACGCAAACAGCAAAGGGGCTGCAGCGGGCGGTCAGCTGGGCGCCGTCGTCTGGCCAAAGGGGAGCAGAGACCGCCAGGCAGGGGGCCCAGCTGACTGACAGAACATGCTCATCACTTGACTTCACTCCACCCTGGGGCATCAACCCCCCCTCAAACATCTCACTGAACGCAGGGACAAAAACTGAATATCCACAGAAATGGTGCCATTTCAGCAAAGGGCAAGCAGTCCCATAAGGCAGCGTGCCGGGGTTTTACCGTGCTGAGAGTGACGGCCCACGCCGCGGGTTAGCGGGGGCAAATCAAAACACGACACGCTAATACATCGTCAACAGGCAGAGCGAGGCGCAGGTGGGCCCGATCGATACGGGCAAGCGCGGCCGCCCCCCGCCCTTCTCAAGCTGTCATGCCAGGCCGCCTTCGCCGTATCCTGATAGATTACATCCAGGTGAAGAGAGCTTCTGTCTCGCCGTCCTGCGGACAAGCGTGAGGACAGCAGCCTGCTGGGGTGTAAGTAGGCCAGCGGGGGGGTGATTCTGGTGGGTGGGGGGGCTCTCTGTGTTTCTGTTTGTGCAGGCAGGTGAGCAAAATGCTTAGGAAGCACAATCCTGCCCTACATACGCTGCCCGGTCCCCGCAGACTGCACCCGCACCCCCCCCCCCCTCGCCCCCCCACCCGCCTACATGCCGCTTGTTGTTTAACCAAGACCACACACTCCCCCCGCACCCTGCCTTTCTCCTCCTTTCTCTTCAATTTCCTCTCGCCACCCTTTGTTCTGCTCCCCATTACTCCTGGGTGCCGGTGGCCTCCCTGGCTCCTCCCCGGCCCCTCCCTCTCTCCCCTCTCCCCGCGCCTCCCTCGGCACACCGCATAAAGCAGGACGCTGCCCGAGCAGCCTGAGAGGCTCCCGCCGCCGGCTGTTTGCCCAGGGCTTCCGAGTCGCTGTAGCAGCTTGTCCGAGGGATTGGGTATTCAGGCTCACATGCAGACGCTGCGCTTTTTTGCTTACACGTGTAGCGAACTCACAAATCAACAAAATGTACAGAAATTTAATTTCCCAAAGTTTGGAGTAGGTCCAAGAATGTGAACCAAAAATAGCTGCCGAGGCATTTTCAATTTAAGCCTGAGAAAAACCTTCACCGGGAAGTTAGAATGCAGTGAGATTTCGGCCGGACTCTTGGGTTGTGGGAAACTCAGATGTGGTCCTTTTATTCCAGGGCTTAATTCCTCAAATCACCTTAACTACGAGGCCTGGATTAGCTATATTTTTCCATGTTCATCCTGGGAGTTTAAAAGGCACATAACAGAGGAAATATAGAGAAGCATCCAGAGAGCATAATCCACTGCATACTGGGTTCCAGTGAGGATCCACAGTACTCTGACTCTGACACGGAGACACACTGCCAGCTGGGAAGTTCAAGGACAAGTTAAGGAACAAGTCGGGGTCTTGCAAAATTACCACTGGCTCCTGAGGAAGCTCAGTAAAGCTGGGAATTGCAGTGCACCTTGTGATTTGACTTATGAAGATTAGGCATCAAGGTCTCTGTGACCGTGCCTTATCAATGTAACAGGGCGCTGTAGGCTAATGTGCAGTTTGCACATACAATGGATAGGCCGGCTCCCAGAATGCGTGTGAGATGGAGCCCCAGAAAAACAGAGGTGTAGATAAAACACTCCTGTATCTCAAGTCGGCCCCATTTATCCAGGGAAAAGGAATATCAAACGTGAGCATGCCACATCCCAGGAGAGAGTCCCTCAGATAACTCAGGGGGTGGGATTAAGGAGGTGGGCGGCGTCGCCCCCTAGTGTCACAAAATTCCAGCACCACCTCATCGGAGCCACTGTCTCCCAGTTATATGTAAATAGGAAGCTATTGCAATAAAAACAATAATGGGGCTTCCTGTGATGGAACCAATGACTGGGGGGTCAGTGACTGGAGATGCAAGCTTCATTTGTTCTTTAAGGTTTTAAACTGCAAGTCAACCTTGGGCTGAATACATTAGATGGCCAAATAACATAATCGATTTGTTTTTCGTTTTCCATATACAATATATGTAAGCAGAGAACAGAGCTGTTTCTGCCGAGATGGTGCTGGAACAGCCTCCTCCAGCTTTGCTGGAATTTAGTGGATTCAGCACACAATTACACAGATGCTCGATTTTCTGCTTGACAAGGCCTGGTTATAATGGCACCCGTTCCGCCAGAGTCGGGATGTAAATCAGGTGGAATGTCTCGCCATGCAGAGAGCCTTGCAGGAAGTGGGTTCAGATAGGCTGGTGCGTCGCACGCTGGTGTGTTGCGTGTTGGTGCATCCCATGCTGGTGTGTCATGTGCTGGTCCGTCCTGTGCTGGTGCGTCCTGTGCTGGTGTGTTGCATGCTAGTGCGTCGCGCGCTGGTGTGTCGCGTGCTGGTGTGTCCCGTGCTGGTGCATCCCATGCTGGTGCATCGCGTGCCGGTGTGTGTCGTGCTGGTGTGTCGCGTGCCGATGCGTCGCACGCTGGTACATCCCGTGCTGGTGTGTCACGCGCTGATGCATGTCGTGCTGGTGCGTCCCGTGCTAGTGTGTCGCGCGCTGGTGCGTCCCGTGCTGGTGCGTCCCGTGCTGGTGCGTCCCATGCTGGTGCATCCCATGCTGGTGCGTCCCGCGTGTAAAATGAGCAGGGAGGGGCGGGGGAGGGTTGGGGGGGGGGGGGGGGGGGGGGCTTTGGACAGACCCCCCTCTGGGCCACAATGCTCTTTTCCCGCAGGCCCTGGTGTTCTAAC
>JAODKM010000016.1:19264168-19287445 GCA_026780845.1 Petrocephalus sullivani | reverse complement strand
GCTTTGGACAACTCTGCCAACGTGTCATAATGCTCTGTCCCAGCAGTCACTGGTTTTTAAACCCCTCCCAAGTATGAATTTCCTTTCAGAGACTCCAATTAAATCCTTGCATCTCAACCTGTTATGATTAAATCCCTCTTGCAAGATTATATCCTGATATTTCGATATGCAGTCTAATGGAAGCTTTCTTAAAAATACAAAAACAGCTGACTTAACTACCGCATGTGTCAGCATACGAGTAAGGTTATTAATCTGTAAAGTTATTAAGATTCCAAATCCACCAGCAGTCGGATGTTCTAGTTTTGATGGTTTCGATACAGAAGAAGTGTGTGTGTGTTTGTGTATGTGTGTGGGTTTGCATAGATCACATCTGAGGACTAAAATGTCCCCAAAGTGTGGTAAAACCATACATTTCCCTACTTTTTGGGCCCCCATTTGGATAACCTCAGTTTTATAAAAAACTGGGAATGCAATAAAAAACTAAAAATGCCAGAAGTCTTGTATTTGGGTTGGTTACTTATGGTTAACATCGGGGCTGGATTGATATTAAGGGTGTCCTGACTGGGATTAGGGTTTTTCCCATAGAAATGAATGGAAGGTCCCCAGTTAGATAGCTAATGTATGTGGATCTGTGTGTGTTTGTGTGTGTGTGCATGTGTGTGTGTGTGTGTGTGTTTGTGTGTATGTGTCTTTGTGTATGTGTCTGTATGTATATGTATGTGTGTTTGTGTGTATGTGTGTGTGTTTGTGTCCTTGTGGACATACGTGTGTGTGTGTCTGTGTGTGCGTGCGTCTTTGTGTATGTGTGTATGTGTTTGTATCTATATGCGTGTGTGTTTGTGTGTGCATGTCTGTCATTGTGTGTCTGTGTGTGTGTGCATGTATTTTTGTATATGTGTCTGTGTGTGTATGTATGTGTCTGTGTGCGCATGTCTTTGTGTATATGTGTCTGTGTGTGTGTCTTTATGAGTATGCGTGCATGTGTATGTGTGGGTTGTGCTCCTTCACACACAGTTGGAAAGTTTCCTTGTTTTATATGGGGTCTTGCTGCATTGATTGATTTGTGAGACTCTGGTGAGTCTGAAAATGAACGGATGACAGTGACAAATGAAGGTAAATGGCTGCAGAGTCCCCATCAGAAGGAGGGTGGGAGTGGCCAGAGGAAGATGCTCAGCCGGGAGGAGAAGGAGGGTGGGAGTGGCCAGAGGGAGACACTCAGCCGGGAGGAGAAGGAGGGTGGGAGTGGCCAGAGGGAGACGCTCAGCCGGGAGGGGAAGGAGGGTGGGAGTGGCCAGAGGGAGACACTCAGCCGGGCGGAGAAGGAGGGTGGGAGTGGCCAAAGGGAGATGCTCAGTCGGGAGGAAAGGGGGGCACAGCTGGGGTGGGGGGGCAGTGTGGCAGGCTGGTGGCGAGCTTGGGGCAGGTGCTTTGAAAGGTTGTAGAAGGACTAGGGGAAGCAAGTTGGTCCACCAGTAAGGAGACCCCGAGGATCAGGATGGTGGGATGTGGCCTGTGGCAAGATCATGAAGTGCTCTCCAGACGTCGGACCCTTAGGTTCTCATGTGACACTGGGTTAGGGCTGTTGGACAAAAGGTCGTAGGCCTTGATGCCAACAGCTAGCTGACAGGTTCATAATGACTGGGCGGCAGGGCCTGTGTCTGTCCTCTGCAGTCTGATTTGATGGACAGGATGGCACCGGTGAGATGAATAAGAACACCAGGGACATACCTGCACCCTTGCCTCAGGATGACATTTCTCTCTTCCTCCTCTCATCATCCCAGCCCGGATAGCTCTATCGGCTCAGCCCCCCGGGGTGAGAGCTCTTTGTGCACTACGTCCCATCCAGGCTGTGCCCCAACCTTGTGTCTTCACTGCCTTGGATAGGCTCCAGGCTCCCCCGCAACCATGACTAGGATAAGTGGTTGGAAGATGGATCGATGGAGGTTCTCATTGTGGTCCTCTGGGTTTTCTCCACACTACAGAAAGATCTGCTTTAACAGAATGGGTAGCTGAAAAGCCTCTGCACTGGATAAACGGCTGTATGAGGTATATGGGATGAAAATAACGATATATTAATCTGGCTATTTTGTTGTTTATCTTGCCCTCTGTTCAGGTTGATTAATTCAGGTGTGACTCACATTTAGTCTGGGTCACTTCCTTCCTCAGTGGCCCTCCTGAGACCTCAGCAGGTCACATACCCAGTACCTTAACCACAATACCCCACCTGCTGCTCCTGACCCATCGGTCATCATCGCATGGAGACTCAGCTAGGAGGAAATGATGGGCAGCTTTCAGGACCTGGGGGAGAGGGGTGTGGGGCTTCTGTTTATGCTGCACCTCTCAGGACTCGACAGAGCCCTCTGGAGAATGAGCCTGCCTGGAGGTTATGGGGTCAGCAGATTGCGGTGCTCCAAAGGGCTCGCTGACGAGAGGCCCGTGCCCCCTATTGTCAAAGCGGTTCTGTTGCTTAATCTTCGTTCACCTTCTCCCTGAATGCCTGCACTGAGTTACCATTTTAAAAATACACCCCTAAGCACTTCCATGCATATGTTATTTTGTCAAAAAAAGTTCTCATGAATGTCTTATTGCTTTGCGAAGCAGCTCATGAATTACTAACAGCGTCTTGCCTCAGCGCATCACTTTTGCCTCATGCCTGCTTCCCCTGCATGCAGTTCGGGGAAAACTTCCTGTCCTCTATATATGTTTTTTTGTTTTAAGATTACCACGTGAAGGAATTGCTGCCCAGCGGTGCAGGAAGCACCGGGGACAGTGTTAAGAGCCTCAGAATGTGCCATCAGCTCGGGTACCACGAGCGATTTGCCCAGTGAGATATTTCAACAGTCAGTGCTATAATGTGTGTCCGGAAAAAAAAAAACTAAAATGATTTATGAAGCATTTAATGCAGGTTTTCGAGTACTAGAGAAGACAGAAGCCACGGGTCAGGCATGTACTTGCCTGCTAAGCACGGTATAGGAAATATTAAACATCCATTTCTTCTCCCTCACTTTTAGCGCTAACGTGCTAACATGTGTTTTGCTGAAGTGCTGAAACACTGCCGTATCCTGGGTTATGCTTTTTATACTTGGACATCAGAACCACCAGCCATTAATGTCAGGAAGCAAAAAAAAACAGCAACTCCTGGGACGCTCAGGAGGACAAGTGCAGCATATAGGATCTGTTAATACTGGGACAGGGCCGTCAGCCAGCAGCACCTCTCAGTATCCTGTATTCTCATAGGGTGGTGAAGAGCCAAAGGGCAAAGGTTAACAATGACATGCAATCCAATTTCACACTGCCTGCCTCTGACAGACAAAGGCTGATCCAGGGGTAGACCCTCTCCACACATCTTAAATAACACGCCAGACTTAATCAACAGTTAATTAGTACTTGTCTCCTTATAATTTGCAGATGCACACAGGTGAGCCCTACTCTGTTAAGGTGTGCGCCTTGATTCCGTGGAGAGAAAACCACAGAGGGCTTTGGGCTTGAAACTCCAAGAACATCCAGATAAGATAGCTTGTGTTTCCAGAAGCTGATGTGCCGGTATTATCATTGTAGAGAGAGATCAGCCATACCTGCTGGATTAGTTCCACTCTCCTTAAAGTCACTTTAAACTTTTCCACACTGCTAGTTCTCTCAGGAGCATCATATTATTATGTTTCATACTTATGCCTATTCACTCGTGTAATATATAGCCAGAGTCAGTCGGTCAGAGACTTCAATGGTGACAATCGGGTACAAGATGGCAAGACTCTGCCTTTCCAGTGTCTGACTGGCTGGTCGACACTGGGGAACTCTTTGAGGGGAAAATGATCTGGGAGGTCTGCGTAGCCATCAACTGATGCATCCCTGTTTCTGGCTGAGAGGAGCCGGCCCAGATAAATTTCTTTATCTGTGCTCTGTACACTGAATTCAGTGTGGGCAGCGATGTCACAAACTGCAGGACGGAGCCGTGCCCTTATCAGCCGGCCTGGGATGATGTGACATATTTCAAAGAGCGCCGCGGCTAAGATGTGTGCCCTGGGTGGCCCTCTCACATACATCTGCATCCCAGGCTAAAACAGCTACACGGAGCCACCTTGTGGAGTTACCACCTGCAAGGTGAAAGGTGGTGATCAAGGTCAGTGTCCTTTGGGTGGCAGGCATGAGCAGGAGGGATCCAGATGGATGGGACTTTGAAAATCAACACTGGCTTTGAAAATGTAGAACATACCCTCTCTGGTGCGGAAAATAGAAAGGGATGAGCTAGCTCAATGTTTCCCAGCCCGGTCCTCGTTGACCCGCAGCCGGGCCACGTTTTTGCTTTCTCCCAGCTCCCTACCAAGCAGTCCACATTTTTGTTCTGATTGTTCTTTTTTGTGAGTATGCATCCAGCCTTCTTAGAGAAAATGGCGAAGGTGCCTGGAAAGGTACCCCCCCATGGACTCAGCTATACTGGTATACAGGTACTGGCATGCTATAATGCTCAGGGTGGAAATAGTTCTAAATCCGTGCAGAATCATTACTGAAGTTCTGTGCAGGCAATAAATTACCTGTAGCAATGACCATGTTCAACTCGATGGATATTTTGGATGCTGAAGTGAAGAAATGTACAGTCTCATCAGCCAGTCAACACTTTGGATTCAATGCATGGGAAAGGAGGCCAAATTGGCCAGAAGGGGCAATCAGGCTTCATTTGGAAGGTCTGGGTGAACCTCACAACTCTGGAAAAACTCCCAGGTGCTGACTGAGGCCTGATACATTGAGTCTTAATGGATGATATTGAAGACCTAGTTTGATATTGTTCCTATAGCCTCATCTGAGCAGGTCTTCCAAAATGCATTATGATAGTTTGCTCAGTGACAATCAGCCCTTCCAAATCCAAGGCTGTGCTATTCTCTCATAAAAAGATAGCTAGTTCTTTTCAGGTCAGGGGAGAATGTCTGCCTTTAGGAGATGAAGAACCTTGGATCCTCTTTCCACAAGTAATGCCAAAAGATAGAGTGAGATTGGCAGTGAGGTTAGTTTGATATATGTAGTTTTGTAGGCACCAAGGGACCTATGTTAACGATATAATGTGCATCGTCTATAGCGCACGGTGCAAATTCTTTTGGTGGCTAACCCACTTTTGCTAATTTAACAGTGTAAAAATAGTCTCAATGCCAGGCACATGGGCCTAAAGGGTTGTACTAAGTCTTGTGATTAGTCATGGGTGTGTTTAGGCTGTAACATGCTATAAACCATTCAGAGCGTCATCTCCCATTCCCTTTAAGAGCCAGGTGGCAGATTGCTATTATATTAATGGGGGATTTGCGAAGTAGTAGAAAAGAACGCTTCTCTGCAGAGGGAACGGATCTGCTTTTGCGTAAAGTGAAAGCACGCAAGCAGACCATCTATGGCAACAGTAGGATTCCACTACAGGTACTTGAACTTTATAATGAATAATAATAATAATATCATTGTTGTTATTATCATCATAATTATTATTACCACTTTTTACAACACTCACTCTGACGGCACAGGCCCGCCGCCCACCGCGCCGACTGCCCCAGCCACTCACACTCTCTAAGGCGGGCACACACACCACTTTTTACAACACTCACTCTGGTGGCACACGCCCACCGCCTACCGCGCAGACTGCCCGACCACTCACACTCCCTAAGGCGGGCACACACACCACTTTTTAAAACACTCACTCTGACGGCACAGGCCCACCGCCCAGACTGCCCCGGCGACTCACACTCCCTAAGGCGGGCACACACACCATCTTTTACAACACTCACTCTAACGGCACAGGCCCACTGCCCACCGTGCCGACTGCCCCGGCGACTCACACTCCCTAAGGCGGGCACTCACACCACTTTTTACAACACTCACTCCGACAGCACAAGCACACCGCCCACTACGACGACTGCCCCAGCCACTCACCCTCCTTATGGCAGGCACACACACCATTTTTTACAACACTCACTCTAACGGCACAGGCCCACTGCCCACCGCGCCGACTGCCCCAGCCACTCTCACTCCCTACGGCGGGCACACACACCACTTTTTACAACACTCACTCTGACGGCACAGGCCCACCGCCCACCACGCCGACTGCCCCAGCCACTCTCACTCCCTACCACATAGTATTAAAGTCTACACATGGCATTAAAGTATGCCACAATTACAATACAGCATATGATAAATACACAAAGTTATGAACATTATTTACATTTGGCGTCAGACCAGCATACTGTACCTATAGCGATTGGGACCCCAGCGCTACAAGACAGGGGTCCAGTATAGTACTCTATCTAATGAAAGGGATTCTAATGTTTTAGCCTAGTTCTCAAGAAACCTATGAACAGTTTCTGCTATTCTTAAACATTTTTTGCACTGTGGTAAACTGTGGATAAGTGAAACTGTGGAAAGAGAGGTCCCACTGTAATAATTTTCCAATTTCATTCATCATTACTGCAATAAGCTAATTCTGATAAATATTATGTCTAACCATTAAAGCATATCCATCCATCCATTTTCTGTATCTGCTTGTCCTAATAAGGGTTGCATGCAGGGAACAACCTAGGATGGGGTGCCAACCCATGAATGCCTAAAAGAGCAAGGTCATTGGTACAATTGGCCTCAGTAAGGATTCACTGCAGGGATTCGGCTCTCACTTTGCATAACAGGGTGAAGACATTAGAGACCCGGAGAAACCCCAAAATAATTCCACTGCTCCCTTGACTCCTTTCAGATGAGTCCGATAATGTGGTATAGGCATCTCATAAGGATGGCACATGCTCAGTTTCCTGGGAAGCTATTCCATGCATGTCCCACTGGTAGGAGGCCTCAGGGCAAACCCAGGACATGCTGGAGGGATTATCTCTGCTTGCTAGTTTGGGAATGTCTTGAAATCTGTGGCCGTGTAGAGAGAGATCTGCTCGGTCCTGTTTACAAGCTGTCACAATCAGCCTCACCTGGAGCAGAGGGGAAAAGATGCATATGATGGTTATTATCATTTTCTTATTATTTATTGTGCTTGTTCTGTAATATATTATTAGCACAAGTAGTGACAATAGGTGGAAATTATAGGAACATAAAATAGTACATGATTCTGGGGGAAAAATCAAATTTTTAGCAAAAACAAGTACTGAGAACAATGAGTTAAAACTTCAGAAATCATTCCATTTAGGTTCCTTCCTTTTTATGTTCGGCTGGGGTGCTATATCGAGGCTAAATGCAGATATCTTCCTGATCATTAAATCATTTCCATCTCAACATTTTCATTTGGCATTTCCTCAACCATTTGTCAACTGTTTGTTTAGTTTGACCTTTTTCCACAGACCTCAGAAGCTGAATGGATTCTCTGTAGAAACAGGCACATTTGTTGAGGTCATTGCTTCATTATTAGACCTGTTGGGAAGCTCAGAGGCTGTACTGGGCTGTGAAACCCCCTTGTGGTTTGAACTTGCCACCTTTTTGGTCACTACACCTCAATTTGCCATCTGTGAGGTTGTCCTGCTAGACACACACACACACACACAAGCACACACACCCGCCTACCTATCTAAATGAGGACCATACATTCATTTCTATGGGAAAAACCCTAATCCCAGTCACGACACCCTTAACCAAACACCGTTGGCATTTTTCATTTTTTGATTGCATTCACAGATTTTTATAAAATTGAGGTTATCCAAATGGAGACCTGAAAAAATGTCCCCAAAAGTAGGAAAGTTTTAGATTTTATCACACATCGGGGACATTTTGGTCCTCAAATGCGATCAATGTAAACCCACCCACGCTCACACACACACTGACTCCTGAGGATAGACTTAAACATGCCTTCTGCTTAGAAAAGAAGCATTAATTATTCACAAGTTCACATGCTTTATTTTTCCAAAACATTATCTGCCTTCAGGAGTTTTAATATACACTATATTGCCAAAAGTATTGGGACGCTTCTATAAATAATTGAATTCAGGTGTTCCACTCACTTCTATGTCCACAGGTGTATTAAAAAGAACGTAAACATGCAGAATGCTTCTACAAAGATTTGTGAAAGAATGGGTCACTTTCAGGAACTCAGTGAATTCAAGCGTGGTACCATGATAGGATGCCACCTCTTAAATATGTCCATCATGAAATTTTCTTGCTACTAAATATTCCACAGTCAGCTATTATAGCAAAGTGGAAGCAATTGGGAACAAGACCAGCTCAGCCATGAAGTGGTAGGCCACGTAAAATCACAGAGCGGGGACAGCACATGCTGAGGCGCACAGCGTGCAGAAGTCGCCAACCTTCTGTCTGGCAATCCGATGGACAAATCTGGGTTTGCCAGATGCCAGGAGAATGGTACTTGCCTGACTGCATGGTGCCAATTGTAAAGTTTGGTGGAGGGGGTATTATGGTGTGGGGTTGGTTTTCAGGGTTTGGGCTTGGCCCCTTAGTTCCAGTGAAAGGAACTCTTAATACTTCAGCAGACAAAGCCATTTTGGACAATTTCATGCTCCCAGTTTTGTGGGAGCAGTTTGGGGATGGCCCCTTCCTGTTCAAACATGACTGTGCACCAGTGCACAAAGCAAGGTCTATAAAGACATGGATGAGTGAGTTTGGTGTAGAGGAACTTGACTGGCCTGCACAGAGCCCTGACCTCAACCCGATAGAACACTTTTGGGATGAATTAAAGCAGAACCTTCTCACCCAACATCAGTGCCTGACCTCACAAATGCTCTCCTGTAAGAATGGCCAAAAATTCCCATAAACATACTCCTAAACCTTGTGAAAAACCTTCCCAGAAGAGTTGAAGCTGTTATAGCTGCAAAGGGTGGGCCAGCTCCATATTAAAGCCTATCTTTTAAGAGCGGGATGTCATTAAAGTTCATGTGTGTGTAAAGGCAGGCGTCCCAATACTTTTGGCAATATAGCGTGTGTGTTTATATATATATATATATATATATATTTTTTTTTTTTTTGTTTGTTTTCCCTCCATTCCCTCATTCCTTCATTCGTTGCTTTGTTTGGTTATGACCCGTTTATTACCTACAGCTATCATTTGTACATGAGTAGTTTCTGAGCGGCTGATGTCAGTAGCACAACGACGTTTCTGTAGGAGGCCCAGCAGAGCACAGACAAACTCATAACTCCTGCTGTCCTTCCTATGATCTAATGCCACAACAGAAGAAATTCCAAAAGAACATAAAAAAAACAATATAACCAATTTTAGAGAAATAAGCATTCACAGCCATGTTATTGATTTTTGTATAGAACACAGAGAAACAACTCTCAACAAAACATAACTACTTCTGTAACATCATAAATAACGACCTACCCAGACTTACCCACAAGCAGCGTGAGTGTATGTATATTTCACACGTTTTTAGCACGGATGTTATTCTATACTGGTTACTTATTGGCGAAATGTGAGGCTATTGATTGGAACAACTCAGATGTTCACAAAGATCTCTGCCTTTTAATGTGTTACCATTAAATTAGCTGTCTGTCATGCTTTGCAGAAACAAAAATTCAGGGCAGTTCATATTTTAAATCTCGAGGATTAGGACAGCCTTCATTTCGGTTTTATGTTATATAGTTTACATATTTCAATTCAGGATATTTCACATATATATTTAATGTTTTAATATGCAGTAAGAGGTTTAGGCTGTGGCTTGCATATGTAGTTATCATTACAGCTGTATTTTTGCACCGTATATCTGAGTTGCTCATTCCAGGCTAAAAGTGAAGATCTTAGAGCTGATTAAATGCAGTTTCTTAAACTCAGACTGTTTCCTCAGATACCATTTATACCCACAGCTTTGCGTTCCATCCACAGATAGCTCAGCCTGATCGCCCCTGTTGCTATGCAAGGAGACTGGAGTTTGGTAAGGATTATCGCTCTCCTAGCAATAAGGGACACTCGCAGAAGCGATGCTCTTCAGCCGTGACCCATCGTCGCCGAGAGACAGTAGCGAGCAGCCGGGACACGTCACGCTGGGCCCTGTCTCTCAGCCGCACCGCAGGTACAGGCCGCCCACCGGGATGCATAATTTATGAATGCAATTGGGAAGCGTTCAGCCTCTTCTGATGTGCAACTGTTTGTCCTTGAAAGTCACATGTAGAGGAGCAAGGCACTCTCCCAGGCATAGGTGGCCAGGTTTTCTACAAAGCATGATGCAGGACAATGCATCTCTCTAGGTCTCATGTTACAGGGGCTCATCATTTCAGAAAACACCTTTAAAAGGGTTTCAGAAACAAGAAAAACTGTTTCTCATGTGTTTATGGAAGTCGGTGGTTTAGAGAAAAGGCCAATCTTTTTTAAATATGCCTCACACTTTGACTGGTTTAGTCTCTTTCTCCTTTGCCCCCCCCCCCTTTGCAGTATTTATGAGAAACATTTGGAAAGACCCTGCTTCAGCACTTCAGGGGTCATACTCACTCAATGAGGAAGTTCCCCATCGAGCCGGGACACCTTTTGAAGCTCTGCTTCTATGGCCCCGTCAATAGCTGCTATTGACCACGAGCACTTTTATTTAATAATATTCTCCTTTATTTCTCCACGTTATCGCTCTGCTCTGTAAACTTTCCTGACAGTCCCTCTCACCATAGTGCTGATGTGAGGTCTCTCAACATCGATCGGACCTCTGAAATTAGCATGAACGCAAACGCTAGGCAGACATCACGGGGCCGCTTACCTTTTGCTGAATTTCGGCAAGCTGGCTGCCCGTCCCGGGAAGCTCAGGGTGCAAGGACCGGCATGCCAACGAGGGCCATTTATACACGCCAGGTCACCTGACCACCAAGCTCGAAGCCAGAACCTCCTCCTCAGCCCGGGATGTGTGAGGCCACCGGAGCGACCCACAGATCCACCCTGTCACCTTCCGGCCTTTGCCATCGATCACGGAGAATACGACTTTAAAGCAGGTCTCTCACTCTTTCAATTAGGCAGATATCAGGAATAGAATTTTAAGTGAGAAATTTCACTAGATTGCTTTTTAAAATATGTTATTTAATACTTTCCACCTTGTTAAAAATGTTAAAGAAATGTTTGTAATAAAAATAGATTTAATGAAATCTTTAGTGTAAAAAATGCCATGCTAAATAATCAATTAGCATGAGAAAGGTGTGCTGAGACGTGAGGTGGGGCTGAGGGACACACTCTTTGTGGAGCTCTGAGTGCTGCAGGAGGTTGGGGCACCTCCACAAGTTGGGGGAAGTGTGGTAATTAAGTGCGATCCTACACCTTCTCCTCATCCTCTCCGCTTCGCTTGT
Organism: Petrocephalus sullivani; assembly: GCA_026780845.1. NCBI lineage: Eukaryota > Metazoa > Chordata > Actinopteri > Osteoglossiformes > Mormyridae > Petrocephalus > Petrocephalus sullivani. The sequence continues at coordinate 19,276,213 of JAODKM010000016.1, read as the reverse complement.
CTCCGCTGCGATGGCACAGTTCATTACCGCCAAACACTTCCACCGTAAATTAGAATTGATAATTCTACAATCTGGCTTTGTTTTTCTTGGAATGATAAGCAGTTTACAGACCCTGTCAGAATAATGACTGCTGCACTAGCAGTGTGACGGTGTGCCCCCCTAAGCTTCCCTTCCTGCCAGGGCCTTCCCGCTCACCCTCTCCCATACCCACTCACACATGCACGCAGACACATATGACCACAACCTGCTTGGAGAAGTTGATTTCAGACAGCCTGGACTTCCGAGTAATTATTATCCCAGCTGAGACTTTATTTCCCAAACATGCTGCCATTGTACGATTTTTTGCTTTTCCTCTGGTTATTAGGTTATTTACAAAGCTCTGGGGAGAGGTCAGTGCTAATTAGTGGCCCCATGCAAGGACTGTCCCGTTCGGCAACGGGGGGGGGGGGAGGGGGCAGGAGGCCCTTTCAGCAGCTGGAGAGGCGCGAGGCCCGGATGTCGGGAACAGAAAGGCTGCTCAGAGCAGGCTTGGGATACATTTTGCAGAGGGGCAAGCAATGAAATCACGCTGGCACGTTTCAGGCACGCTTTGTGACACCCAGGCTGAGAGCGCTGTCATACTGCCTCCGGGTGTGACACTGTCACTTCACTGTGTCTTCCCAAGTGCAGAATCCATCACCTGCAGCTTCACAGACAGACAGCCTGCCTCCATCCTCATTAGCAAATTTTTAAATAACCTGTGGATTTTAAATATAACCCATCATAAGTGCCAGCATTATTATTGTTAATATCTGAACCCAAACACGCACACTCACACACGCACTCACAGAAAAACACACACAGTGTGCGGACAGTCCATTCATTCCTATGGGCATGACCATAACGCCAACAATGACACCCGTAACCATAAGCACTCAACCCTAACCATGACCCTATGTTACCAAACAAAATACAAGCCTTTTGACATTTTTAGTTTTTGATTGCAGTCACAGATTTTCATAAAAGTTTCCCCTTGTGGGGACTGAAAAAGAATGGTCCCCACAATGTTAAAGTTACAGGTTTTTTTTATCAAAATGGGGGGATATTTTGTAATACCCCCCCACCCCCACCCCCACACACACACACACACACACACAATATGACTTTATCCATCTCTGGTCAGGGAAATAAACTCCTTCCTTTTTTTAAATCCATGACAAATGACACATTCTGAAACATTCATTTTGAAACTGTTTCTCCTGGTCAGGGTCATGGTGGGGGTGGAGCTCCCCCCTGACAGCACAGCGCGACAGGCAGCAATAAACAGGAGGGTGGCCCGGGATGCCCGTCCATCACAGGGGACTTACACACGCATCCACACTCCATGGACGCCTTAGGGAGGCAGGAGGAACATGCAGACGGCCGATTAAAACCTGCCGCTGGTACGGTTTTGCTTATAATTAAATGAATCCCTTCAGTTTAAGTAAATAAAGTCAGAGTTCTTATCGTGACTGATTACGAGGCCATCGCGTGTCTTGTTTTGGGGTTAATCGTGAAAGTGAGAGCACCAGAAAGGAGGCAGGAGCCAGCGGCAGGCAGGCCTTTGATTTGGCAGGCAGGCCTTTGATTTATTCTCTCATCATCGCTTCTGTTCTGCTCTGTTGCGTGCAGAGGTGCCGCTGCCGCACATCTGTCCTGGCGATGGCGGCTGGTACGGCACCCCCAGCCTCGCCTGCACTCTCCACCGACATGATGACTGCCCGTTATTTTAAAAGATAACCGCGGTTTGGACAGAGCAGCAGCTCTCATAAATGCATGTTAATGAAGCAGCTACCATGGACCGAAATGTTAATTTAGTCTTGGTCGGCTGCTCAGGCCCGCCCAGTGGCACTAGGCAATAGATGACATTATCGCAAATTACCTTTTTAAAGCATGGTGCTCAGTGCCGTGAGAAGAGTGCATGTGTAAGATATGCCTGTTCCTTAAAAAAATGATATAATGGTATTTAAACATGTTTACTTAGTATAAAATTGAAACACAAAAACAATCAACTTGCAGCCAATAAGCATGGAGCTTTAACATTAAAGGTAATTTCAAACATGCCAAATGAAAATGACTGCAGACCCACCCCCTCTGTCTCTGGTTAATTCATCAGTTGGACATCCAAAGCCCGGGTTCTTGTCAGTGACGTCTTCCTGCTCACCCCACACCGCTTGTTTAAAGTGCCCTCAGCGACAGTAATTCTTGACTGCTGATAGGGTGCAGCTGGCCCCATTGACTCCTCAGGCCACTGTAAATCTCTGCACACAGCATAACCAACATATTAATAGACCAATAACAGTCACATTAACATAAATGACAGGCTCTATATATCAGGCACCGCCCACTGGCCTGTCTAATGTTTATGTGTTATGCTCAGGTTTGTTTATTTCTTTGTTTGTAGACTGATTGATTGATTTATGACCCCAAATAACCATAATCCATGAACAGCTGGCTGGTTGGAGTTTGCAAAGTCCTTCAAAAGAACAAGTCAAAGTCATCTTCTGACCATCATGATCAGGCATATTGCACATTTCAGTCATTAAGGCAGAAGACACTTTAGTTTTGATATTCAAATAACTTTTTCAGAATTACTCTGCAATAATGTGTACTATAATATATATATATATATATATATATATATAGTTCTTTTTAATAACAAGTGTAATTATGGCTTGTATTTTTCATGTCAAAGTTCCCTTTCTGGATTAAGCGAATGCCCCTTATTGTCACTAATACCAGTAATTATCTGTACTCGGTTTGTTTTGCTCTTTCCACCAAGTAAAGCTGAGTTTAAAGAATGATGAGGAAGGAAGAAAAAAAAATCCATTTTGGGAATAATAAGACTATGCTTCAGTGTTTGAGTTTGCACATTTGTTCAAGAGAGAATATCCTTGCAATTAGCCACATACAGAGCGACGGCGGAAAGATCCAGATGTATCTACTTAATAAGCACGACATTAATACAACAGCGCCTTTCAGAAAGCCGAGATCTTCCCACCATGCTCCAAACAATGTTTTCTTGTAGATTTCCTGTAGAGAAAACTGCACTGTGTGTCTCTCCGCAAGCTCACGACGGTGCAGCTATTGACGGTGCTTGCTAGCTCCCCTTTGGTTGAGTTCCGTGGCAAATTGGGCTGGCAGGCCTGCATTAAAGTGACAGCCATCTGCGGCCTATTAGCGTCGACAAGGCGGAAGTGGCGCGGTGTGACGGGGAGATGCACCGGGGCGTGGCGGCCTGTGTCTGTAGCCGTGCGTTCCAGGAGATCCTGATGACAGAGGGTGAGAGAGCAGCCGAGATCGCAGAGTGGAGCACAGAGCTCCAGGCAGATGGGGCCCTCAAACCTTCACAACTTTATTCACAAACGCTGAGCAGAGTAGCCACAACACGGAAAAGCTAAGCCCAGTACCAAACATCCCATTTTATTCTTTACATTTTCACTAATATTTTTCATGTTCAAATTGGCCCTTTTCCCCTGCATTTTCTCCAAGTGGAGCAGAGTACTATTATGCTGCACACAGAGAGGCAAATTAAGAAAAGCATAATTGAATTAAATGATTTGGATTTCACTGATTAAAATGGCTGTGTAACGTAATTGCCGTAATTAGATTAAAACAGCCTTCCCCTTATTATGAAGTGCAAACCTCCAGGAAGGACGGGCACCAGCAGGGAGTACTGTAACTGCGCAAAGTTTTTGCAGGGAAGGAGCAGGCCTAGCATCGCCGCAGTTTGCAGGAAGGAGACTGGAGTTGTCTGAAGGGACTCTGGCCTTCATTAAACGCTTAACTGAGGGGAACACATCCACCATACACAAATGAGCGTAAAAGTCATGCTCGCTAAAAGAGCAATAAATTACCCCGGTGCTACTGTAAAGAAATGATGGCCATAGGCCGAAGGGGAAAAGGAGCCTGTTAGCAGGGCCCCTGCGTCCTGCGCGTTGGGGTCACCATTCAAACGTTAATTTGCCATGAGCATCCCGTGGCACAGCCATCCAGCCCATCCCCGGCTTCATCCCAGCAGCCGAGTTACAAATGAGCCGCATAGCTGTGCTGATGAAGGCTAGCCGTGCCGACAAAGGCTTCCCTATCTGCCTTCTTGTATTTCTTAGTGTACGTGCTCCACAGAGATGTTCGGAATTCTTTCAAAAAGCACTTGCATTCCAATTTAAAGGACAGTTATACATGAATTAATATTTCCTGTTTATGTTGTGTACAGAATTTAAATGTTATTTGCATTTCTCAAGACGACAGTGAGTTTGTCATTTATTTACTATTTTTTTTTTAAAAGGAACTCAGCCCATAATTCAAAACTTTCAAAGCCACACCATGTAGGAACCCAGTAAATACTGCTGGGCACGTTCATTCTGCAACTGAAAAATTATTATGCAATAGCATGTGATTAATTACTATGAGAAATAGATTCACACACCTCCAACTATGGGGGGCAGGACAATAAGGACTGCTGGGGGAAACTCCAGCTTATTATCAGCTTTAAGCATCCTTCGGCCATGCTGTACCTGTCCAGTATCCTTGCATTTCAAAGACGCCACCAAACTCATACATATTCATGACGTGTTAACCAATCATACAAGGAGTAGAGATGTAGGGCATAGCAAGTACGGTGTATAGCAGATAATGTGAAAAGGCTTGCTGTCCTAACAGCGACTGCAGTGCTGTCAGACAGTCTGCTGTAGGGTATCACGCTGGGGATTAAGGTCAAATTACACCACAGCACTGGGCACCATCATGACACAGGGTTGCGTTGATGGGTATAGCTATCTGTCTGTGCTGCTGCTGAACGCACAGTACAAGGTGCACGGGCAGGACTCGCTTCTGGGAAATCTTCTTCACATAAGAGCTTAGACTGGTCCAAATTTCCTTGCCATTTTAGAAAATTCCTGGTTTAAAAAAAAAAAAACAGTGGTTTGAGATTAGCCTCCGGACAGTTAAAGTTTTCGACACTATTTGTTAAGTTTCAGGTAGTGTGGCACTTAAAAAACGATTTCAAAAGTGCTCAATACCAAAGAACTAAAGTTCAAATTTCAGGAAAATATCTGCAGTTGCATCCTCTAGGGGAGTACTTAAGCTGAATCGCTTCAGTAAATATCCCGCTGTAATAAAGGACAAAATTGAAACATAAGCAAGTCTCCTTGGATACATGAGTCTGAAAAGCTATAAAGAAAATAAAAAAAGCAATGCACTAACGAACGTAAACCCCAAAGCATACAGCACCTCATTCTTCCATACAGGATAATCCCTGTTAATAGACATGATTTTAATTTCAGATCTTCAGCCTCAATGGAAATAGTCACATATTGAGCAGAAATAGTAATTCATAACACTGAAGCAATTTTTATGCCTACAGCTTAGTTTTTCTTAGAGAAAAAGCAGAGGACCTTGTTGGATGGATTCAGCTTTGGGGATTTGAACTAGTGACCAAAACAGAGTTCAGAACTCTCATTAACAAACATGAATATAGAATGTGAGATTAAGGCTTTGTTTACGCAAGAGTGAACATTTATGCAGACTTCTGTTGCCTACACTCCACCCCCAGCCGCTGTAATTGTATTTCTTTTGTCCATATGAAGATTGAATCATGCATGAGCTGAATGGGCTACACTTTGGAGGACAGACAGACAATTTCAAGAAATTGAGAGCACATCTACCTTTATGATGGAAATTCTACATCAGTGGTAAACTCTTTGAGTAGCAGTATAGGGTTAACAAGCAGAAGGGTTTAGAACAATACTTCGCGGCCTCCCTGGCTGTTTACTCCCTGTTGGGCATTTAGCTCCTGAGCCCTTGGCCCCTGCACATTACCATAGGGCTCTGCCAGTGGGCATCCCCGGGAAACACGCACAGGGTCAGGGATCCCGGGCCTCCGTGGTCACTAGTGCCTGAGGCTCACAACCTTATGACATTACCAGCCCCGCTACAATCCTCATTTCAGCCCTGATAAGATTAAAAGCCGAGCGTTTGGATTCTCAGAGGTCACTCACATCCCTGCACATAGGTGTTTATAAGGATTTATTGAATAAATGTAGACCTCTATTCAGCTAAAATACCTTTCCCCCCCAAAAAAGATGTAAAGAAACAAGGTAGTTTGGCATAATGCATCTGAAGGTCAATCCAAAAATGATTCAAAACTACACTATGCAGCTATTTATTGCAATTTATGAAAATGACTTCCTGTAGAGGCATACATTTTTTGTCTATGTTATTTCATATTTAAAAACAAACTGCTAGCAATGGGTTATTTATCTAATTTTCAAACTGAAATATTTATTTTGTTGAATACTTTTGTTATATCGTATTATCTGTTCGTTCACAAGGTCTGATTTCACTGCACTGCGCTTAACGTTCCAGGAGAATTATTTTCATACATTTTCCACACCGTCTTGCACCTCAGTGAGGATTTTAACAGGAGAAATGACTCATCGCAGAGTGCACTATTTTTTTCGCCTTCAGCGGCAGAACGTGGGAGCCTGTCGCCCGCCAGGCCGTGATGTTTGTTTTCTGCATGCGTTAACTCGGCTTTCCGTGTCTCGTAATCCATTAACTTATTAGAGTCTAAGCAATTCCCATTACATTTTTAACAAGACACTTTCAGAAGAATATTACCGACTGTAGCTTGAATGTTAGAGTATGGACTGTAAAACATTGATGGCTGATGTGTGTAAATTTTTTTAATGCAATTTTGGACCCAATAACATGACTTTATAAATGCAACTAGAAAACTGATATACATATGCAAAAAAAAAACAAGCAAACACATGGTAAAAATGACGATGACATATACACGATTTTTCTGATCTGTGTCCCCACAGTAAGGCCTTCAAACAAAGGCCTGAGGGCCTGGGAGGGATCCGCAGCCCTTTTCTACCATCAGAAGTCACCTGGAAACCTGAGAGGTGTAATTGCTGATTCGGAGTGGATAAAAAAGCAATGCATTTAAATCGTAGGGGCTGGGGTTAGAAACAATGGTGTCTGTATGCTCACTGTCAGCATAAGATGAGCAAGAGCATATCAGATGTAATGTTTCTAAGAAACATATGCGGGAATATTGATAGTGTTGAAGCGTACAGCAGAATTAATTGAGTTTGTTTTCAAGGGCAAATTGTTTCACTGCGCACAATTTATTCTCCAGATGATACTGTTTTTTTCTTTGTAATATGCAAATCCTCTCCTTCCCCCTCGGTTGGTTTACCCCCCCCAACCCCGACTGGCAGCTCCCCAGGGAACGGCGCGTCTCGGAGGAAGACGCTCCCATCTGAACGATAAGCCGGCGCATGCTGGATTTCCGTGTGTCGATAACGAACCTTTTTAAAGACGCTAACCGGACCCGTGTCTGCCGGTGTGGCTCCCATCTGCCTGCTGAAGCAGAACACGAGCCAGGCTGTCTTTTATTGTTCCCCGTCCGTACACAGCGTCAGGAGGAATCCAAAGCATCCCAACCTTTCCGTCTACCTGCAAGCAGTCGCTGTGGCTTCCTGCCCGCGGTGTAACGCCCGACAGTTTGCCCCCATAGCACAGCTCTTACGCGCGGCCGATCCGCCTAAGGAAAAAGATCTGTTGAAGGATAAAGATCTTAATAACTCATCGGTGACTTAAACAGTCATATGTGCACCAAAATCTGCAGACCATGTACTGTCAGTCACTCTCTCCATTAGCTAGTGCCACAAACGCCCATACATAAACCGAAAGATCGTCCCCCCCCACCATAGCCACCGCCAGCCCCCGCCACTTCATCTCCTTGCGGCCGGCTGGCTTTGGCATCTACACTTCCAGAAAGCGTGATCCAAGCTGACGGATTCAACGCCTGTCAGGCCACAGTGAGAAATGCCACTTGCTCAGCGTTTCGAACTGCAGGTATCGATCAAGGATACAGTTGTATTTTTAAAAAAGAAAAAAAAAATAACGCTTCTTCTCCGCGACAGACCTGTCAAAATGCGTCAAAGCGAAAATGAATATGAGCCCTCCCTGTTACAAATAAAATTTACTTGATTAAAAAAGTTTCTTGTAGATGCAGACGGAATGATCTTTGCAAATAGATTTCCGGCTCCTGGGAGCTGCCTCAGCTTGTCTCTGGCTTTAATGGAGGTTGGTGCAGGGAATCCTGTTAGGTGGAAGTATAGAACATCACTGCTGACAAAATTAAAAATGTCATCACATCAGCACTTCCATTGTGAGTGCAGGTTTTTAATGAAATTTGGGGAGAATTGAATAACTGAGCAGTCCTCAGCCTTTAGGGTCGCCATATTTGGCCACATAAAAACACGACCCAGGAAAATATTTGTATTTTTTCTTTCTGCAAACCTATCCTGTGCCATATTCTATATATATCTACTGTCTGGTTTTACCTAGTGCACAAACCAACTTAAGATACACATTTCATTAATAAAGAAATTTATTTTCAGGGTATATACAGGATGTATATTTTTGATAATTTTTTTAGAAAAGATAGCATAGTGCTTTTCATTTTATTGTGGAAGGGGTACAGGAGATGAAGGTGCAGGAAAATACCCCTGTAAGAGTCAGAGTTAATTAGGGAATGCAAGAAAATGTATACGGGGGGTCGAGGTGGGGTTGCTGGCAGGCAGACATATTGGCAGATAGGCAGACATGCAGACAGACAATGTAATCATTTATATACAAAAGTCTAATTATTGGGGGGGGTGCGGGACGTAAAGGTGAATTAAATATTAGGGGTACATGCCCCCCCCCCACCGGTTCCTGTGGCCCTGAAAGGAATTTTAGTTATTTAGTCAATACTGCCCCCCCAGTTAGGGCTATCAGCAGCTGGCAGCGTGCACCATTAGTGCTTCTCACAGGTGCTTTCCAACGCCGCCATCCATCCATCTGTGTGGTGCTGAACCACACATGCTGGTGCACGGGCCGATCCCAGTCACCCAACGGCACTCGATTTCAACATGTTTCAGAGAGACATGTTACCATAGTAACATCAACATACAATTATGCTAATTAATATAAAGCTAATATTTATAGATCAGTTTCTAAATTGATCTTTCTTATTGCCATTGTTGCAATTTCTAGACAATATACTGACTGTTTATTGTAGTTGCTTAGAAACTGATGTGGTCTATTGCAGAAGCAATTGAGATGATTGGATCTAGAGCTTAGAGCAGCAAGCCTTTGATCCCATGTCCTTAGCCTCGAGTCCTTAACCGATATTCCACCTGGTGGTCTTTTTAAATGCCTACCAAGGGCAGGCCTGCAGGAGGTATTCTGCACCAGCCCACCAGACACCTTGTTCCCCCCTCAGTACCTGGAAAACCTGCTGCCTTTGGCTGTCTCACCCTTGCTGATCCTCCCTCACCACCGGGGTGAGATAAAATGTCCAGATCTCACAGATGTAACAGCGTCACGCAAGCAGGAACGCACACCAGGCCTCTCAGCAGAATGGTAGTAAAGCCCTCTGTATTGCTGGCTCTTTCTGAATGGCTGTCATGATGCTTTATCTCTTACCTGTTACATTCACACTTCAATGGTCCCATAAGTGCCCTGAGACATAGCTATAGCTCTTCGAACCTCAGACCACGATCCACGTCTTACGATCTGCACCCTGCTGAGTAGCCACATCGAGTGCCTGTGAATTAAAGGCACGCTACTTTCTGCACCGGTGCTATTCCTGCAGCGTAGCGGGAGTGTTAAGTGCGCTGCTAGCAAATACATCCAACAGGGGATTTGCATGAAATAATGAGAGATCATTACTGCACTTTCCTCATTATGCAAGCCTCATCAACAGAGGCTCGAGCACAATATTAATTAGAATAAAAACGAAAGGCCATGATCACTCAAACGCCATTTATATTGCATTGTTTCCCCCTTTTTTATAAAGATATATTTAGCACAAACCCGCTGAGCAATTTACAGTACGTATTTGGTGACCCGTGAAAGGACTCTCTGTAGGTTGTTTAACCTAATCTAAGTCATTCATCTGAGCAAATTTTAATTATTATTCATATTGTTTGGTCTGGGGTGATGATAACCTTTAGCGGTACACAAAGTGCACAGGCTTGAGATCTTGTTGACGTGGCAACAGTGGCCACGGAAACGCCTCTCTATCAGAACATCGAGTCTGGCAATGGCAGAATGGATTAAATAAGTCTGCATGAATGCTGAAAAGGAGATGCTTCTAGACTTTGAAAGAGACCCTGAGGGACACAGACAGTTATATATTTATTTATTGTTAATGATGTTGGGTTCATTGACATAATTATCAAAGGAGCTGTATTCAGGCATGGTTTAAAACAACCGAGTAATGACATTACCAGCAAAAGAGGATATAAGAAAAAATTGCATTGTTGTGTAGATTGCCCTCTCTTGGCTCAAGCACATGACTGATACAGGATACACCTTTGGCCCATTACCATGACAATGCCTTCTTCTCAACAACTTCTCTGTGTAAAACTATGCCTCTGGTAGTTGGGTGATGAACCTATTGCTTCTACTTTCTACAAAGTATGAGTTACAAAGTCCTTTAACCAGGAAGGCTGCTGAACAAGGTGAAGCTGCCGTAAGAGCTCTGATATCATCAACACTATCATCATCACCATCACCATCATTACTACTCTGCCTAGTTATATGCTGTGCTGCAGTATATTTATACGTAACCTCTGTTTCCTGTTTTCAGCTGCCCAGTAGGTGTGCACTCATTCACCCACTTCCTCACTCACGAAAAACACACTCACTCACTTATTCATTCATTCACCCACTCCCTCACTCATGCAAAACTCACTCACTCCCTCACTCACGCAAAACTCACTCACTCATTAACCCACTCCTTCTCTCACGCAAAACTCACTCACCCACTCCCTCACTCATCCATTCCCTCACTCACAGAAAACTCACTTACCCATTCACTCACCCACTCCCTCACTCACATAAATCTCACTCTCTCATTCACCCACTCCCTCACTCACAGAAATCTCACTCACTCATTCACCCACTCCCTCACTCACAGAAATCTCACTCTACCCATTCACTCACCCACTCCCACAGTCACTCATACATTCACCCACTCCCTCACTCACACAAACCTCACTAATCATTCACTCACCCACTGACATAAAACTCACTCATTCATTCACCCACTCCCTCACTCACAAAAACCTCACTAATCATTCACTTACCCACTCCCTCATTCACATAAAACTTACTCACTCATCATTCATTCACCCACTCCCTTACTCGCTCATTTTCTCATTTATTCACCCACTCCCTCATTCACGCAAAACTCACTCAGTCATTCATTCACTCACCCACTCACGTAAAACTCACTTATCATTCACTCGCCCACTCCCTCACCCACTTCCTGACAAATCTCACTCACTCATTCATACATCCTCTCCCTCACTCACTTATTCATTCACCCACTCCCTCACTCACAGAAATCTCACTCGCCCATTCACTCACCCACTCCCTCACTCACTCATACATTCACCCACTCCCTCACTCACGCAAAACTCACTCAGTCATTCACTTACCCACTCCCTCATTCACATAAAACTGACACACTCATCCTTCATTCACCCACTCCCTCACACACTCATTTACTCATTCATTAACCCACTCCCTCACTCATGCAAAACTAACTCATTCATTCACTCACCCACTCACGTAAAACTCACTCACTCACTCACTCCCTCACCCATTTCCTCACTCATTTAAAACTCACTCACTCACTCCCACATAAAACACTCACTCATTAATTCACTCACCTACTCCCTCAGTCACACAAAACTCACTCGTTCACACAAAATTCACTAACACACAAAACTCATACGAAATATACTCATTCACTCACTCTCCTACACAAAAGTCAGTGCCTAACTTACTCACTCATTTGCACAAGCACACTATTAAATAGTCAAGAACTTGCAAACTTTCACTCAGGCACTAAGAAACACATAGAACAGGGCTCTTCAAGTATGGACCTCGATTCCAAATCCAGGCCTTGTTTTAGTTCTTCCAGGTAGTTTGTTTAATAATTACTGATTCTGATTG
>JAODKM010000016.1:19246942-19262141 GCA_026780845.1 Petrocephalus sullivani | reverse complement strand
TTTCTTTATTCTTTTTATGAAGGCAAACTGCAAATGTGCAGCCAGGGTGCTGCATGTCCTGGTGCCATTGCATCCCCCCCCCCCCCCCCCTCCCCACACACACACACACACACACACACACCAACCCCCCCTTCCCATGGCAAAATGTAGCCAGGATACGGTTCTCTAAACTTCATCTCACCGGCCATCTGTACTTGCAGGTCTCGCAAATCGTTTTCCTGGGCGTTTGATTCTGCTGGTTAGCAGATGGGCTTCTGCCATTAGATAAGCTGTCAATGTCTTAATTTAACGTGGATCATCCTTGTGTTTCCATTGGACACAGTCAGATCCTATGAATGAGGAAAATCAGCCGGGAATCTCATACACAGCTAAAATGCTTCATGTAATTATCTCATCCTTTGAAAACATCACAATAAATCATTTAGAAATAATGGTAAATTTCATGTGAGAAAAGCATGCTTTGTAGGAACAATTTTACTCCAGAGCCCCATAACATGAGTGCCGTTCTCGTTCTCAATCAAGCCCAGCAAAGGCGCAAGGCACATGTGCTCGGCTCTCCAAATTCTCCATTAAACGAATTCAATCAGTGCTAAAGAAACCGGTATAGTTGGGAGCCGTCCAAGTTCATTTCGGGAAGGGTGAGTGTGGGTGTATACCTTTAAGCTCCATTCAAATGCCTTTAATGTGGTCACAAATGCTTCTGATTGTCTACTCAACCTTCAAATCATCTGGGTCATGATAATATTCTCTCATTCGGAGCTTGGACCATGCTAAGCGCTCCCGTTCCTCTCCCCATTGGGTATCCCACCCAGCCGACAGCAGTCAGGATGGCTTTTTCAGCCAATCGTAATAGGAGCCCCCCCCATTTGCACCCGGAAACCCACCCACCCAATGCTGAGGATAATGGCTGCAGATAGCGAAGGGAGAAAGACAATGCCAAATGAATGCCGCGAGGCTCTGCCGTGGAATGTGACAAGCCACTTCTGCTGGAAAATGCCCAAGCAGAGAGCAAAATACATTCCAGGAGCGTAATGGTTAAACACTGAGCGTAATGGAAAAACACCTGAGTAAATCAAACAGCCTCAGTCCACATTTGTAGACGCAGTGCACAGTCTGAGGCAGAATGAACACAAACACACGCACGTGCACACACACATACAGCAATGGAAAGCTGCTACATCATTTCTGACAGAGCCCCAGATAGCAGCTCCACATTGGCCCTAGGATTATGTGTGGAATATAGGCCATTTGAACTGTCTGAGGATAAGTCCCACACACACATTTATGACCGTATTCTTACATACTGAATAGCGAAAATGTGTGTGGACTGATAAGACAAAATATGATTAAGTATAATGCAAATTCAGAAAACCAGTGGGATTGAGCAACACTTCAGTGAAACAATAGCTTTGTATATGCTGCACATAAGTTACAACTAGATAAGCAGCAGGCCATTTAGTGACTGAAAATTAAGTGAAAATATTCAACATGCAATAGAGACACGCTAACTGTACTCACATGTTTGTGGCGGCTGTATGCTGTAACCGCCTCTAAACATGTATTTTTAAACGATACCTTGTAAGGGAGTGTAAATGTGTCATGCTGCAATACAATGGTTTAATTATTCTTAATTAAGAGTCTTTTTACTGCAACAAATGCTTTTCTGTTTTTTTTTCCCCAAATATGGAAGGACATCCGTGATAATAGTCACACACCCCCTGCCATATCTGGGGTTTGGGAGGTGGGGGGGTAGCTGTTTGGGAGATTTAGAGTTCATCCGGGCAGTCTCACAGAGCAAGCACAATGGCATTTATTCTGGAAGCCTAGTCCCATGCTCTGTAGGGATATGCTCCCCCCCCCAAACACTGTGGATGTGCAGAGGTGGGGGTCGATTCTGAACACCCCCCACACAATCCCCACTCCCCCAAGCATTCTTTTTCTTCTTGTACGTCCATCTTGCGTCTGTCCAGCCCATTACCCCCCCCACAGAAGCTCTGTGCAGAAACTAATTAGTGCTGCTTTCATAGAATAATGCCTTCTGAAGAGCTTGGCAGCACTTACCATTGGATGGGAAGATTGTTGCAGTGTACTGGAAATTTCCAAGTCATTTACAGGAAAAAAAACTTTTAGAAGGAGATGTAAAAAACGTCTCTTTGTATACATACAATGTCGTCATGTCTGTTTTATTTGATGTTATATTTGGATGACTAAAGCGATTCAGAATGATAACATCAATTAAAGCGGTAATATCTAGTGTCATGGAAGTCATTAACGCCCACCAATCATAAATCAAGCTGACTGTGTAACACCCAACCAACAACACAGACACCGAGCTGACACAAGAGCACTTAATGATCAAAAAATCCCAAAGTCATGGCCACACTGAGCCACTTCATGCATTTAAAGCACATTTAATGCACCTCTGACCTTATCTATAGAGAATTGCCATGATAAATGCCCAGAAATGCCCTTAAATTCAGCTGATCAATAAGAGCCGCTGTCAAGTGTTTTATATTAAAGCGAGTAACGACGCATTTTAGGCCTGGATACGGAGTGCGGCCGCACTCAGAGAGTGCCTCCGGAGTAATGACAGCAGCAAGGCTGTGGCCCAGGCCTATATTCTGGTTATAATACTAGCGTCTCTTAGGTACAGGCAAATTACAAGCTGAAAGCAGGAGAGTTGCTGGAATTAGCATTTTCAGACTCTCTAAGGGAGCCTCCTCTAGACAGCTTCAGTGCCGGCAAAAACAAACGTAAGTCGGCAGCGTCGATGATTTATGCATGTTCCTATGTATTCTAATCATTGAATCCAGAATCACATAAAACGCAAGAGACTGATCATGTATTAATTTATAAAATAACTTGTCTTTCCTCTGCACACTTAATCATTTTATATATATGAATATATATGTATATGCACACGTGTACACACACACACACATATGCATGTCTACCTACATACATACACACAATAACTGACAAAATTTGGACATGCCAACCCATAGAAAGTTCTTTGTACTATCCCTGGCCACCATTAACGCTTGATCAAGGTCCTTAACCCAAATTGCTCCATGGACAGGCTGACCCTACTATCTCCTCTACCTCAGTTTCATGAGGTGGCCTCCTAGGATGCTTTTCCAGCCATCCTGAAGGAGGTCCCACATATATGCTGATCACGTATTGGCCACTTTTCCATCACTCTCTGGTCGAATTCCTCCGAAACCATTTCCAAGTCATGTAACGTGACACTATCACTGTCCGTTGTACTCGTTGTCGGTGTCCAAACTTTTGATTGGTACTGTATATCTGTGTGTGTGTGTTTGTATCTGAAGCAGAAGAAGATATTTGCCAAAAGATGCGTTATGCTGAGCACAATTGCATGTGATTTGTCTTATCATTTTGTGGGGGCAGTTATATATATTTGTGGAAATAGAAATTTATTTGTTTGTACTTAAATGGGCATGTATTAAATTTACGGATAAATTTACCATGTTGACAAAAAAGATTCCATGGCTGCAGGCAATGTGAATTAGCTATACATATCTAATTTGTTGTATCGACAATTAATTGGGGATTTTTTAGAAAACAGAGTGAAAATGTAGACAGTCCCAATAGGGATTTATTTCTCCAAGAAAAAAACATATATATCTATTGTCATGGCGCAGTGAGAAGAGCACTTTGAGAAACTGCTTCATTTGACATGCAAAGATCAATTTTTTCCCTGTTATTAACCATGTTATTCTAATGTTAGAGACAGAAAACAGAAGAATGGTACTTTTTACCTGGCAGAATTGCGATTCCATGTTTAAATTAGCGGAGGACACCCTGGCTATTACTGTATCACCTATGTGGAGATGAGAATAAAAATCATTATGAGTCTAATTTATCACAGTTATTTCTGTTACAAACCTTTTAATTTTCGAGCAATTCCACTGATTTCACCTTTAATTAAAAATAAAAATGTGGCTCTGTTTGAAATAGAGAGCTGACTTTAAACCCTTAGGGAATACAGTGACTTGAGGCTGATGATGTCAATAATGCATGATACAGTTAATTTAAGATAAGCGCGTAATTGAAGCATGTTAATAAGGCGAAACATTTTTGATGAACATAATTGGAGTCAAAACCAGCCAATAGGAGGAGGGCAGCCAGGTAGCCTATGGCCATCTCCCTTGACTTTGAGGTAGCATTAATGCTATGCTTCTCATTCCAACTACATGAAATTGTTGCCCCTTGGGAACATAATTTTGAAGCTGCTCTATGAGTCTGCTCCTTTGCCCTCTTGTGCACTGATCACTACTTGTGGTTTTATTGTTAGCTCTGTGACATCATCACTCTCTTCTGATTGAGGGGCTTAAACATTGGGCAGCTTTAGTTGGTTCAGTGCAGTGGTGGTTTTCCTCTTACCTTTTCCTTTTTTATTATTGCAATGGGTATTTTCATTAGTCCCTCTTTCCTGCAAGGTACTTCAAGGATACATTTTTGGTTCTTTTTAGAATCTACATGCTTCCACTTGATATTATTATTAGGAATTTTACCCATATTATCATTTTTATGCAGCTGATACTCAGCTGTGTCTCTCATTCGATCACAATCAGCTGGTCAAAATGGCTGCCTTACATCACTGCATGAATTATGTCAAGAAATGAAAGATGTGTCGATTCGTCAATGGCGAAAAAACATGAGATCAGTATATCACTTGTGTTATTTGTAGTATTTGTTCCTTTAATAGTTCCTCTGGTAGTTCACCAAGATATACAGAATTAACAGATATAGTAACCAGTACTGGGCATGTTACTTTAAAAAAAAAGTAATTATAGTTCCCAGTTACTTCTCTCAAAAAGTAACTGAGTTAGTAGCAGAGTTGCAGTATTGTAAAAGTAATGAGTTTCCAGGGAAAGTAACTATTGCATAACATTATTTTAAATGTCAAAGAATTTTCGGACCCCCCCCCCATAACGGAACTATAAATTAATTTTTAACACGTCACTCCCATGAGTGATAGTAACAAACATAGTAAATGCCTGGGCTAAATTATTTTACAATTCATTAACGACGAACAAAAATGAGATCAGTATTTTTAGATGTGTTATTCATTATTTGTTCCTACAGTACTTCATTCAGTGGTTCCTTCAGTAGTTCACAAAGTCTTACAGAATTAACAGATATAGTAACAAATATAGTAATTGCTTTACATAAAAGATGTGACAAATAATTAATGATGAATAAACATGAAATCAGATTCTAACTAACACTTAATTTAGTTATTATTATTATTATTATTATTATGTATTATTAAGTTAATTAATACATAAGTAATAGCATAATGCTACATTATTTCTGTCGACAAGTCAATGTGTCATCGTCCTTCTTGTTGGTAACCTTTTCCCGTTTTGCTAGAACATCCTCTAAGAATGTCTGTATGCTCTTTGACAAATGCTTAAAATTTGGGGAATGTATGAAACAACTGCTGTGCTCATGTTGTTTATGCTGAATTATGTTACATTGTCCCTCATTCTCTAGAGCTCATGCTTCATGTTTTTGTTTCATCTCGTCTAGATTACTGTAATTCTCTGTTCACTTACCTCTCAAACTTTGCTGTTAAGAAACATCAGTTGGTTGATTGCTAGACCGCTAAGCAGAACCAGCTGTTGGACACATCTTTCCTGTTTGGGCCTCTCTGCACTGGCTCCCATGTACGTAAATGCAGGATATATTTTAAATATTATAAGGCTCTTAACAATCAGGCAGCCACTTATATCTGTGACCTTTTAACCCCATACACTTGGGTCATCTGATGAGGGTCTTCTTGCTATCCCCAGGTTCAGGTCAGGGCTGGCAGAGGTTTTGCAGCTGGCACTCCAAGGCTGTGGGACACTCTGCCTATTTCCAGTGCTCAGCTTGCCATTTAAAGGCGCCGCAAACCGGTTCTCTATTGTGTGTTCTTAATGAGAAATCAAGAATTTCTTGAACAAGCATAACTGACAGTGTAATTGTTAATGTCCTGTATAAAATAATACATTTTCACCTGGCCGAGCCTTCTCTTCACAGACTGCTTATTTTGACCCATGCTGAACATGTCATTTCCTCCTCTTCTGCACTAGGCCCATGATTATCTCTCCGCTTCCTGACCTTCAGAATCACACACCAGCACCTGTCTCAGATATGCACACGACAACAAACATGGTGGCCAAAGCTGACAACTCGTCATAATGAAGGATTTACAACTTTTTTATAGTTAGACCATTTAATATCTTGCTGTCCTAGTGCCTTCCCAAGATGGTGGCACATTTGCTGCCGCAATAGAGGTGTGGGGGGGGGGGGGCTTATTAAATAAAGTCTGCAAAGCGCTGAAGCCAACTGGCATGGCTCGAACTGATAACAGCTAACCCTTATGGGTGTCACCTGCTGTGGGGGTCTCACCAAAGAGGAGGATTAATGCATTTAATGCTCATGCTACTCACAATTCTATAATCATGATTTGGAAAAACCTTGATAATGAATGTATGCACTTATTAGCACAAAGACTTTAGATTTTCGTTTCCATTCTATAGCTGTTGAGGTCTTTGCCAATTTGATTTGACTTTAACCACTATACATAAGCACAGACGTGAGCACAGCAATTTGAAAAGCAATCCTGAGTATTCGAAGATAAGACATACGGAGAAACTAGTTCGCAAACTTCAATTTCAGCTGTGCCATCCTCTCCAGATACACGGCCTACTGTTAAAGTTTTATAAATGTTTAAAGATTTAGTAGAAATGAAGAGGATAATCAAGTGCACTCCGGCGTTGCCTGGAACGTAGCCCTTCAGATGACTGAAGTTCACTCTGAACACTGAAAAAGTATGACAGAGGTTTGTGTGCGTCTCGGACCGGTCCCGGACGTGGCTTTCTGCCCAGAATGAGCAGTGGCATGATCATAGAAGTCGTCTTGTTGTTCTTCTGTGGTACTGGTCAGTCCCTGATTTAAGCACTGGGCATCATCACAAATCACTCAGGGTAAAAGTGAGTCATTCCTTACTCTTTCCTAATACCTAGCAGCCTGAATCGAATCCCAGGTAAGTACAGCTCTGCTGTGGCTTTCCCATCGTGACAGCGATGTGCTTATTCCTGCAACATCTCTGTAGTATTAACTCGTTAAACCAAGATGGGGTCAGTGTACCTGTCAGCTTTCCTTAGCCTCTTACCTGTTCTGTGTTCAGTCGTGTTATGTCTATAGACTTGTATTACTCCAATAAAGTTGTGTTATGATCGCACAAGTCTTTTGGACATTCAAACTGTAAGTGCGAGCACCGTTAAGGAAGAGTTGTATTTCCAGCTCATTTCATTGCTTCCGGCTGGACTCACTTTCCTTGGTACTACCTTCATGAGAACAAACGCCATGAGAAATGGGGAAAGTACAGAGGCGTACTAGTCAGAGTGAGGGCTGCCAAGCCTCAGCTGAAACTCTGATTTCTCTGAGGATTTCAGCAACGAAAATACTTCACCACCCTTCGCTCCATTGAACCGAGATACATCTGGCTTTGTCCGATTTCTGAAGATCCTCCACAGTCAGTTTCCTGTTACCTCCTGGTGAGGCGCCCTGTTCAGTGAAGAGGAGAAAACCAACTGAACTTTAGACCCCTGGATTATATACTGCAGCTGGCTGCAGACCCTAACATTGGAAGAGTGGCGTTAACAAACAAGAGACCGATTTCTAATGAGAGCTTTATCCTTGACTACTTCTTTTTATCTCACAACCTGGACTTTCTCTCCATCACAGAAACCTGTCTCAGCAGTGGTGAGTCCAACATATTACTGGAAATCTCTCCTGTCATCTGTAATTCTTGATGTCCCCCACTGGCCAAGGGCGTGGCATTGCAGTTATTTTTAAAAATCATTTTAAATGCTGCTCACTGGTTGTTGAGAAGCATTTGAGTTTGAAATACGGTTGTTTAACATTGATGGTCACAATCCATTGCTCTGTGTATAGACCTCCTGAGACTAATAAGGACTTTTTTCAGCAGACTTTTCTGATTAATACAGACAGAATACTCATCTTTGGAGATTTTAACGTTCATGTTTGTTGCCTTTCTAATCAAATGATCTGTCATTTCGCTCAGCTTACGTACTTTTTCAATCTACTTTGTCAGATCCTGAGCTCATTATCTTTGCTTTGACGCTGCCCTTTCGAGAACCTGTCACAACCATGACCCTGTCACTGCACTTGCAATTTAAACTCCTCTACCACTGGTCTTTTTCGAGAGGCCTTTTTAAACATCATTTATATTATGAATGACTCATATCAGTCATCTGCTGAAGAATTAGTAGCTCTTTTTTACTTCACATGCAGAGACGTTATCAATACTATTGCACCTTTTAAAATTAGACAGCCTAGAGTTAAGACTCAGCCATGTTTAAATGATTCCATTAGAGCTCTTACACGTGACTACAGGGCAGCTGGATGGAAAAGGAAAAAAAAACTACATATTTCCTAGAAAATTTTAAAAATTTGCCTGACTTTCCAAAGTGCTATACAAACCACACAGGCAAATCATTTTTCTGTTTTAATTAGTGAAAACCAGCATAGACCCAAAGTATTGTTTAGCATTTAGCCTGTTGTACTTAGACATTTTAAACTTGGCTTGTCTGCTGAAATGTGAAGAATTAAAAAAAATAAATAAATACTCCCATTACTCCTACTTAAAGGAAACAGTGTCCACCATGACGTTCTCTAGCTCACATTTAGATGCTATTCCATCTACCCCTTTCGAAGATGTCTTTGATAACACTGGCCCTAGTGTGCTAGCCATTGTCAATACCGGTCATCAGGTGTCGTCCTCTCCTGTTCCAAACATGCAGTCAGCCCATGCTCAAAACACCCAGTCTAGACTCTCATCTGTTTTCCAATTTTGAGCCCATTTCAAAGTCATCTTTCCTTTCTAAAGTCTTAGAAAAAGTGGTCCTCATGCACCATCATCTTTTCCTACAAAACAGCATCTCAGAGACATTTCAGTCAGGTTTTAAAGCATTCCACATCACAAATATCCTTAAAACATAATAAATTACCCCTTACTTACCGTTGATGCTGTGGTTTATGCAATATCACTCTTGCTTGACTTGAGTGCCACTTTTGACACAATTGAACATCATCCAGCCTCTGGTTGGCACTGGCTTTCAGGTTTTACTCTCACCATAGCCAGTGAACCTTCTCTGTAAATTCTGGAAAATGTCATTCCGTCACATGTGGTATTCCTCAGGGCTCCATTGTGGGCCCTGTCCTCTTTCCTATCTATATGCTCCCGCTCGGCCACATTTTTTTCATTCCATTCCATTGCTATGCCGATGATGCTCAGAGTCCCTTGAAACCCAGAGACCTGCTCCCTGATGAACTTATTGGCCTGCCTGAGTGACACAAACCTATGTATGGCTCAACATTTTCTTCAACTAAAAGAAAATATTTTTATTTAGACCTCCACTCACACTGATTCTCAGGGGTTGGGTCAGCTTGTCACCAATGTTAAATGTCATGCCACAAATCTTGGTGAAATTTTTTAACAGTGGACTTATCGGCATATCAATTCTGTAGTCAAATCAGACTTCAGTCATCTCAGAAATATTTCAAAAGTTAAATAACTTCTATCTTTTACAGGCATCTGGAAAAAGTTATCTATGCTCTGACCTCATCCCATTTAGATTACTGTAATTCTCTTTACCACAGAATCAGTAAGTCAGCGCTAACGTCCTGCAATTGGTCCAGAACACTACAGCGAGGCTGCTGAGCAGGACAAAAAGAGGGACCACATAGCACTGGTCCTGACTTTGTTACACTCATTTCTAGTCCAACACAAGGTCCAATTTAAAATTCTTTGAATTGCTTTCAAAGCGCTAAACGGGCAGGCCTCTCCGTGTGCCGCTGATTAGCTCCATTACCACATTGTGCCCAGGCGGCTGAGGTCATTTCAAGAACGTTTCCTATTTGCACCACAGCCTGATTAAAGCTGAAGCGTCATATCACCTTTTCAGTACACGCACCTAATCTTTGGAACATCCTCCCTTGTAACATCAGGTCCTCCCCTTCAATTACTGCTTTTAAATCTCAACTGAAAACGCACTTGTTCAGACTGGCATTCAGCCCAGATTAACAACATTTTATTGTCTGTTGTTTCCACCTCTCTCTTCGCTCTTCTATGGAGTTGTCTTTGGGCTGGCACTATTATTGTGTGGCAATGTCTCATGTTTGTATTGTTTTACTTATTATATATAAATATTGTAAAACACTTTGATAAACTTAAGTTGTTTTCAAAAGTGCTTTGATGATAAAAAATAACTTATGTGCATACCGTGTTATGGGGTGGCATGGTGGTGCATTAGCAGTGGTTAGCACTGCTGCGTCACACCAACTGGGACAAGGGTACAAGTTTTGGGCTGGGTTCCATGTGTGTAGAGTTTGCATGCTTTCCTCCGGGTACTACGATAGGTTTGCACCATACCCTGGGTTGTTCGCTGCCTGGTGCCTCTAGCCCCCATGACCCGGAATGGGACAAGCATTTACAGGAAATGGATGGATGCACATAGAGTGCTAGTAAGTGTGGTGAAAGGACACAGGTCTCCAACCAGACATGCGGTATGTTTGACAAACATTTATCTTAAGCTCCTTTACTCAAGGAGTTGAGAGTCTTCCATCAAGACTGGCTTTGCAGATTCCAGATTAGCCTCATATACTTAGAATATTCAGCTTTCTATGATGGAGTTGGGGCATCTTGTCCAGTTGAGTCAGAAGTAAAGCAGGGTGTCACCTTGAGGCTTGACACGGGAGATTCAGCCCTTGGTCGCAAGGGATTGTCGGACACTCGCGTGTAGCTGTACATTTTCTCTGGGAGCTGGAGGTTACTGGCACGGTGGAAAATCAGGCCCGTGTCATGGACATATACCGTGGCGCTGAAGCGGAAATCCCATCACTGCTTACATTTACTCGTGTCCTTTATCTAAGCACTCAGAAAAGCCTGTCCATGAAAGTGTTTCCTTTTCTTTTTGTTTGTTTTCATGGCTATAGACGTAGCAGTTAGTAGTGAGCTCTCTGCTCTGGCCTTTTTCTTGGCTGAGTTTTACACCCTCTGTGTGTGGACTTTCTTATTTAGTAATTTATCTAAACATATTCATCCAAGTCTCCACACAGATGCCTGGCAGACATCTCATCTTGGATGACAGCTCATTAACTAAAACCTAGCCCTACCAAAGCTGAACTGCTTTTCATCAGAGCTGATTCCTCCCCAGACCAGGATCTTCTGATCTCTCTGGACAACTCACTGATCTTTCTTTAGGTCACCGCTCGAAACCTTGGGGTTAGCATGGACAATCACCTGTGCTGTTCCTCACATATTGCTAATCATTCCTGCTCATGTCGATTTCTCCTCTTCAATATCAGAAGGATTCGTCCATTTCTTTCCACCTAGGCCACTCAGATACTTGTCCAATCCCTTGTCATCTCATGCCTCGACTACTGTAACTCACTCCTAGCGGGAATGCCACTGAGTGCCACTCGTCCTCTGCAACTGATTCAGAATGCAGCAGCTCGACTCGTTTTCACCCTTCCCAAGTTCTCCCACACCACTCCTTTGCTGCACTCCCTCCACTGGCTTCCTGTAGCTGCCTGCATCACATTCAAAACACTGATGCTTGCCTACAAAGCAAAAAATGGTCCAGTACCACCCTACCTAAAAGATCTCATCACACCCTGCACTGCACCACCACGCTCTCTCCCATCCTCCAGCGGTGCTCAACTGGTCCCACCATCCCTTAAGGGACAAGGAAGACATGCATCTAGGCTCTTCCTAAGGGCCATTGGGTGTCTTCAAATGACACCTAAAAACCTACATCTTTCAGAAGAATTAGCACTTCTGGTACTATACTCAATAAAAGAACAAAAAAATTCCTGTTTTTCCCAGTAGAGTTTTAGACAGATATTATTCTTAGCCTGGGTTTTATTGAACCAGTATCAGAAAGTATTCTGGGTAAGTACTCTGGGTAAGGGCATCTACCAAAATGCTATAAATGTAAATGTAAAGGCTTGGATTAATCTACAGCTGAACCATTAATAACACTGAAACTGAAATATCTGTTAATTTGATCCTTTATAATAAGACAAAACTTTGTTGAACCCGAAAATTGACCCCAACATGATTCAGACACGTAACCTTCAGATCTAGAGTCAGACGCTCCCATTGCGTTACAAGGCCGGTAAAGGACAAGGTATTCCTTACTACTGTAATACAAAACATGCATCCATCTGTCTACTATAGCCTATTATCCTTTTCAAGGCCGTAATGATATACAACACATAAAAGTTGAAGCAAGACAAATTTTTTGAATTATAAAAGATTTTCTTTTTAAGAACAGCAAATAACCAGGGGTGTACATTTCAGTTCTAGCAGGTTCAAATCTAGACCAAGATTTAGTTTCACCCATCCAGTACTCTTTGACTGTGACTCTTTACACTATATGGACAAAAGCATTGTGACACCTGGCCTTTACGCCTACAGGAACTTTTATGACATCCCATTTTAAATCAATAGGAATCAATATGGGGCTGGTCCCCCTTTACAGCTGTGACTGCTGCCACTGCTGGGAAGGCTTTCCACAAGGTTATGAGGTCAGGCACTGATGTTGGACGTGAAGGCCTGGCTCTCAGTCTCCATTCTAGTTCACCCCAAAGGTGTTTGATGGGGTTGAGGGCAGGGCTGTGTGTGGGTCAGTCAAGTTCTTCCACATCAGACTCACCCAACCATGTCTTTATGGACCTTGCTTTGTGCACTGGGGCACAGTCATGCTGGAGCAGAAAAGGACCTTCCACAAACTGTTCTCACAAAGTTGGGAACATAGAATGCTGTAAAATGTCTTAGTATGCATATGATTAAGAAATTACACTGACAGCATTGCCAGAGGAAATGGAATTGGCTGTAGGTCTGATGCCCACAAACTGACTGGAACCATGGCTGATGGACAGTTAGTGTGAGGGAAATGAGAAAGACTGTAACAGTAGTGATGCATCACTAACATCACTTGGGGTTAGAAAGTTCAGGTCTGCAATGTTTGTTTTAATCTTCTATGCTGCCTTTATTGTATTTTACCCAAACTTAGCTTGATATCACTAAGGTCAAGGGGATTGGCCTAGTTAAAGTTTACAAGTTTATCTGCAGAATAACTTGGGCTTTGGATCCTGACGTTAGGGAGTTGGATTAATCTACTTCATGTAAGCACATCTGAGAGCATTATAGGGTTAATGTCTTTATAATTGACCTTCTTTTCTTCTGCTAGCTAATAATTCAGCACAGACATGAATTAATAAGCCCATGTAGAAGTGTGGTTGCATAACCCATGTTGGCTGGTTGCTTTGATCAGTTCTTGATTTTTGGATGTTAATTTCCAATTACCAATTATTTTTGAGTAAGTTAATAAACACTCTCTGATTGGGCCCTTAAGATTGCCCTCTTGAGACTCCTCCCTGTTTTTGATCCAGCCCTGTTCACTCCTGTGTGTGGTTGACCATGTAGCCCAGGGATCATGCTATTTGCATAGTTTGTTGTTTTAATTGTGAGTCATGTCATACTCAAAATAATCTTTGATTTGGAGTGATGTTCAGGATGATATTCTTTTCTGTGCAATGGTATTCATTTAAGTAAAATGCCCACATATATGATGGTGTAACACTGCTGGCAGACAGTCTGCATAGTTTCATCCTGCATAGTTTCATCATTATACAGACTTTGACATCACTGCCCTTGATTTCTAGCTCTGGGCGCTAAACAGAAAGAGACAAAATCATTTAGTGTCAAGGTGGTAAGATAGGACGTATACCTAAGGGAAAGATAAGCTTGATAGCTACAAACAAACAGCAGCACACGCACACATATACAGACATGCTACTCCACATTAAGGTCCCTCAGATAACAGCAGCAGATGCCATCTCTAAGCTGATAAGTGCATTTGATTAGTGCTAGGCCCTCATCCTACAGCAACTGCATTGACACAGGCCCTGACAGCCGTGATTCCTAACCCAGTCCTCGGGGACCCAAAGATGCTCCACATTTTTGCTCCCTTCCAGCTCCCTGCCAGACAGTCCATGTTTTTGCTCCCTTCCAGCTCCTTGCCACACAGTCCACATTTTTGCTCCCTTCCAGACAGTCCACATTTTTGCTCCCTTCCAGCTCCCTGCCAGACAGTCCACATTTTTGCTCCCTTCCAGCGCCCTGCCAGACAGTCCATGTTTTTGGTCTTCACTGGGATCTGGGAGGGGGCAAAAATGTGGGCTTTCTGCAGGGGCCCAAGGAGCGGATTTGGACACACTGCCCTACAGAGTAAGCGGGGTGAGGAATGAGGGGACATGCATACCTGGATTCCCCCACAGGCCTCTGATGTAAATATTTATTACAGCGTTTTGGGGGTACGCCTCCAGTGCACTATATAAGAAGAGGAAGCTCAAGTCAGGGAATTCCCATGCTACACGGCAAGCAGATAACATACCATATAACCTTGAGTATTTCCAGAATATTCCAGCTTTATCTTTATTTCAGACTGATTGGTAGTAAAATTCAGTCATGTGCCTTTAAAATCTCTTTTTTTCAGTACTGGGATTCTTTAAGTCTACAAGGTTAATGTGGTTTTTAAGATAAACACAATATTCCATAATATTAATGAGTAAGAGATTAAATGCATACCAGTTAATATATCTATTACTGAGGCTGGCATTTCCCTGATACTGTCAGACAGGACAATGAATAAGGCAGACGGGGAACAAAATATGCTGACCAATTAATTACAGCCTGAAAATAATGTGTCTTCTGCACGGAGGCTGCTATCACGGTGCCTTCCTTCCTTCCACGGTCCTTCAGACGAGGTGGTGTCACCGGCTGTCATTGGACCAATGGGAACCGCTGATAGGTGGATTATTTGAAGAGATCACCTGCCACTGGTCGGCAGTGAAGTAAAAGAGAGAGAGATATCGCCCTTCTTGCTCTTCCCCACCGGAGTGGTACTGACCAGAAGGAGATCTTAAAATAAATTCACCACGTCGGTGGGGAGCGCGAAACCCTTTACCCTGCCTCAGGCAACTGTTCCCCCCCCCCCCCCCCCCCCCCCCCCCCCCCCCCCCCCCCCTCCCCCCGTCCTCCCCCCCCTCCCCCCGCGTGTCGCCACCCTCCCCCCCCCACTGCCCCCTC
>JAODKM010000016.1:19207730-19226015 GCA_026780845.1 Petrocephalus sullivani | reverse complement strand
CCAGAAGAAACCCCCAGAAAAAAAAGAAAAGGAAAACAATTCAAATCCCCCCCCCCCCCCCCCCCCACCCCCCATAGTATACAGGCACCCACACACACACACACAGCAGAGCTGACGTACGGGTTTCACCTTGACGGACAGGCTCAGAAACACACGTGTCGGCATCCTACCCCCACAATGAAGTACGGTAGCTGCCACAGATAGATGGTTAGAACTGGGATTTTAACCCCAAAGATAAATATGTTGTCAGCTCATTGAGGTTAAAGGAAGTACCTCTTAAACCAGGGGTGGGGAACCTGATCCACGGAGGGCCGATGTGGGTGCGAGTTTTTGGGATGACCTTTCAATCAGCCAATAAGGGTGGGTCCCCAGGACTGGAGCTGAGAACCAAAGCTTTAATAATGGCTGATTGAGAGGTCATCCCAAAAACCCGTACCCACACTGGCCCTCCATGGATCAGGTTCCCCACCCCTGTTTTAAACCTTTCAGTATGGTGGCCCGCAGCATTCAGAGAAGCTGCCAGGCTTTATCCCCTTCCCTCCCCCCCGCAGGTACGGAAGCAGAACTGCCCCTTTAACTGTTTGTAAACTGAGACTGGGTTCCCGTGTTGGCATGACGACGACCCCAGTGTCACTATAGATACACCCCTGAGTTTAGAAGTGTCCGGGAAGGGGTTGCATCCTTCATAGGCTGAAATATTTCAAAACAAATGTGAATGACAGCCAGTTATAGGGGAGTATAGGGGATAAAACCATGTTATTATGTATTTGTATTAGTGAGAAATGAAGCAGCGAAAAATGGTGTTTTTTTAAGACACTCCCTTTAAGGTGAATGACATAACATTAAATACGGCATGCCCTATATTAGTCCCGGAACGAAGCCATTCATTATTTGCGAAGACCTTTCTCGCTCGCTCCCTCGGGGGGCCGTGGCGAGCGCAAACTGGGTACACAGGAACTTTTTGTTCTGACACCTTTGGTAGAACGAGGGTGTACGAACAAGCGCAAGGAAGTCTCAGCTGATGATCCTGTCACCCACCCAAACGAAGGCAGACATGCCGTAATAGCTGTAAGTAGACTAGTCCGTCATGATTATCGCCGTGACGACGACAGTTCGCTCAGTGCGCAGTTCACAGGGAATGAATAAGTTGCTTGGGAATTAGCTACATCGCAGTCTGATGAAGACTGTCCTTCATTTGCTGTCAGCATAAAGCAGAACCGAGGGCCTGCATTTAATGGCTCTTAATGAGAGTGAATTATGTATAATCAGAAGTAGCGGTGTTTAATGTCGAAGGGGATGACTCAAATTAGAAGCGATCCGCTGAGTGTGCACTTAAACGCGCATCGGCAGGCTACCAGTCCCTGCCCGTTTAGGGGGAATCATAAAACCGGGAAACTGACCTTGTCCTTTATGAGACAGGAGATGGCAGAGCAATGGCACAGACATGGGTGATTTCGCAATCGATCGATAGCCCAGTCCCACGCTTAATGAAAGTCAGCTGACCCAGATTGAACTGATTTCACTGTGAAGGACAAGCTAGGTCAGAGATGGCAGGGTTTGTGGGGGTTTTGGGGGTGTGCACATTGCATCATTTAATTGAACTTTCCAATAGTTTTTGGTCTTTCTGGTTTTGTTTTATGGGGGGGGGGTGTTGATCCTGATTTTGACTTACTGCTAATACAGCATAAAGTTTCATTTCGGCCATGTGACCTACACAGCAGCTATGGCTAATCCCACCCAGCCACCAATCGTATTTTAGTATCGATCCTCATGACAAAGTAAATTTATAAAAAGTTATTACACAGGCATAGCATGAAATTTCACAGCGCGAAGTGGGAGGGGGGGAGGGCAGCACAGCCCCCAGAAAGTGGGACAGACTGATGGAGCAGGCCGTCTGCACAATAAAGGAGATCAATGGCGTGCTGGACACCGCGGGGCCTCGACACCTTCCCCACAGACAGAGTTATTGTAAACCAGCTGCAGGGCTCATAAACTGACCGCTGGGGGGTAACAAGCATATCTGTGACATCAGCTTAAACTAAAGCCAAGCCCCGCTGCAAGAATGCTGCCGTGTTGCTCAGTGCCATCCCTCTCCCTAGCGCCGAGGTGCAGCGGCCGCCCGTTTGTGCTTCACAGGCTGTATGTGCACGCACGTGCGGGCCGGCGTGCAAGTTTGGTTGTCTGCGCTCTCTAGAAGTGCCAGCTCACTAGAGCGCTGCTGTGGAAGGCGCCACGTTTTCTCGTTAATTGTGTGTTAAGCACAGACCTTGTCACATTAGAGTCAGCAGCGAAGAGCATGTGTTCAAGGCGCTTTCCTCTTATCCGGCCGATCTGATGGGGGTGTCTACGTCCTCCGGCCAAGGGCTCCTCCGTAAATCAAAGCGCAGATGGGTCAGCTGTGTGGGCATGGGGACGAGGCCGGAGTGCCTCCACATAAAATTCGAGTTAGTTTGTCTTCACAAGCCGTGCTGTTCAGGCCATTCCATGGCCAGAATATACAAAATGCATTTTCATTTAGGGGGATATGAGCATCAGAAAAGCTGGGAATACATTTATGATAAATAGTTAATAAAGCGTTTGTAGAGGAACTGAGAGGCGCCGTATGAGATGGAGTGGGGAGGAGGGGTCTCACACCGCCATTTTCTTCAGCCAGTCGTCAGCTCCGCGGGGGGGCTCCCGAGAAGTGGCTCGGGGATGTTCCGCGCTCTGCGTCTGCGCCGCAAACAGCGGACCGCCTCCCCCAGGGCCGCAGTCATGCAGGGTCACCCTTAACCGCATCTGGCACGCGTCGCCTTGGCGTGGGATCGCCGCGCTCTTCGGCAAACCGCTGATGCAGCTACCCTCGGCTGTCTCCTCGCTACGCGCCCTAGCCATAATAAAAGACCAGGGTCCCTTACTCGCCGTGTTTCCATGACGACGCCGACTGCCGGCATGCCCAGAGACCTTTCGCTCGATCTGTCATTTTAAACGTCACCCGACCGTCTCCTACCTGCCACTACAGCCCAGGAAAAGGCCCCTGAGGGGGTGTCCCATGGCGGCACCGAGCAGCTCCACCCAAACTCCCCCTTACGGCTGGTAGAGTCCTGACTCTGATCATACCCTCAGAGTCCGGATCCGGCTAATCTCCCAGGAGATGAGCTTAAATGATTAATGTCTCCTTACAGTTTCAGCATACTTTTGCCCACCGGGGGGGGCACAGTGGCCCAGTGGGTAGCATGTGCCGGGCTGGGGGCGGGAATCGCTCCCCACCGCGCATGCTGGAGCGTGTCCCTTTAGTCTAAGATCCTGCTCATGTTATTAGTTAGCAGTAGTGCATCTTGTTAAACTAAATGTTGTGTGCTGTTCCTTAAACTAACAAGGGCACCAAAACTCATGTCACTAATTTACGCACAAGCACGCAGTTCTTTCGAAAAGAATAAACTTTTAATGTTTTAGCTTGTTCCATTCAGTATCTCATTAACACGTGGACCTTGCTGATGTTACGTTACGCCCACCGCTGCAAGCTTTGACTGACGTCTGAGGATGTTTTAATATTCCACGGCCACCATCACGGCCACGACCAGCTTCCCCTCAGAATTTGTCCGTTTTCAGAATTATTTTGTGAGGAGGTGGGGCTTGCCTGTTTGTGTGGGGGGAGATGCAGTGCATTCACGAGGCCCCCTCATGACCTCCTCTGTGAGTGGGTCTGCCTTGGTGGTCACACACGTCTACCCTCTGCATAGCCATGGTGACACAGTGAGGCACCCACTGGCACCCTTACCGCAAGGCCTTTGGGGTCGGCAGGCGCCCTCTCTGCTCCATCTTCAGACCAATTTTGAGCGAAACAGCATCCAGAACGGGTGACACTTTGCTATTTTAAAAAGGAAATCCGTTCAAAAGAATTCGCCCGCGTCAAAGGCCGGGAGTCCTTGCTAATAACGTAAACAAGCCGCGTTTTGGGGGTTTTCTGACATCTGTCAATAATTCATTTCATTCCAAAATACTGATGACATCACTCAGCCCCTGCTACAGCAGACAGGTGACTGGGAGCCCCTGTAAACACGCTCCCCGAAAGACAGAGGCCGACGTTTATGCAGCTAAACGGGACGGCTCAGGAGTAACTCTGTGAAGCAGTGGAGTGCTGCCTGGAAGAATGAAATAAAGGAAGGCATGAATAAGTAATGAGAAGGCGGTGTTTAAAGATGTCAGCAGGCCCGCGGGCGACGGCGATGGCGGGAGAGGCGCGGCGCGGCGCGCCCCCCTGTGTAATCCGGCCCTCATTAGTGTGCAGCCCGCCTCTAGAAGACGGAAACGCTAAACACAGCACTTTTCTCCCAGCTCTCCTTTTGTAACTTTTTCTCTCTCCTGCTGAGGCGCACACACTTCCCAGCACTGCCCCCTGCAGGCAGATTTATTTAACCATGAGAAGAGACACAAATGACTCTCGTCGCAGATATGAGATATTAGCCGTAAAACAGTTTCTAAATAAATACATCCACCATCCATTCATTTCACATAATGGTGCCATTTATAAGCATTTATAAATATTATTATCATAATATAAAACGCATTATGTCCAGGGTGTGCTGTATAATCTATGAAGTTATGAGGGTTAAGACAATGAATCTGTGGTAACACTGTATAAATTCTAAGGATTCATATATTTATTACGTAATGTCTTTTCATTAGATGTCTTTTTTCTTTCTTTTAAAATCCTTGTTATTAGTTGCCCGAAGTAATGAGATGTCAGAAGAATCTGATCATTTCGCAGGACGCCAAAAACAGACTAACATATTTTCACGTGCCCATTGGTATGTTCATGTCCTCGATTTGGGATGAAATGGGGAAAACGCAATGATCGACTCGTTAGTTTGAATAGACTTATTCCCCCCGAAAGGGGTTTGCATAAAATGTGGGGTATTCCACACGAAGCCGTAATCAAACCACAGATTGTTAAAAGCTGCCATCTGTCCGATAAAGTAAAATTAACACTTCACAGTTTTTGCTATTAATATCACATTTCCAAATGAGGGATGTCTCAGCAGACACCTGAGAAAATGTAGGTCTGGATCTTTAGATAGGTCCTCTCCCTTAGAAAGGCTTCAATTAAGTGCCTTTGGGCCAGTACAGGTCTGAAATAGCTTTTCCAGATGAACAAATGAAAGAAAGAAAAAAAAAAACGTTTTAAAAACGCAGGACAAAAGCTGAGATGTTAATATTTCTATTTTATTTTGGGATTGGGCAACAGATTGATTTTTTTCTGTGTTTTGTTTTCTTGTTTTCTCTAAACTGCTATTAAAAACCAGGCATCCACACTGCTGCCAATTACGCGAAGGTCGGATCAATATGGCGCAGAGAATTTGTTTGCTTTTTTTGCCCTGAAATTGCCCTGAATCTTTAAATGCTCAAAACAAATCCATTCCCAAGGCCTGTCAGCCATGTTGTAATGTTCCCCGGTTCCCTGGTTTGGTTTCATATGCCAGAAAGTGAATCTAGTGATCGACCACTGGGGATACTTTTTAACCCAGAGATCATCAACAGTTTATCTGACTTTAGCAATCGACAGCGTCCACCCAGAATTAGATTGACTTTAATGATGTGACGTAAGTATATGAGAGACAGATGAACGGACCACAAGAGAACCGCAAAGACCTCAGTGGAAGAAGGATCCAGGGAATGTTTGTGACACACAGACTAATAACACCAACAGCCTCTCATGCACCGTCCAGGTCTTCAAGAGTCTTGGGTTCCTTGAACTCTGTTGAAGTGTTTGCCACAGTGATGGCTTCTTTGGTTCTGCATTCCTGAAAGAGGCCTTCATCTTTTCGTAAATTTACCGTAACTTGCTCAATCTCATGCTTTTCCAAAACTTTATTTTTTGCATAAATCATTAAAGGCTCACTGTCAGGGCAAGTGACAGGCAGAAAACTTTGATGACATGAAATAAAGATTAAAAAAAAAGAAGAAAAAACAAAGAAGCTGTGAAAGTGCAGCCCTTGTCTTCAGCTGAACAGCACTGACTCCTGAAGCCCAATTAGAGATTAGAGGCTTGTTGATACACTGGGTTGAAGCACCCTGTGAAGGTAATGATGGCAAGTGTTCCAGTCCCTCTAATAATATCATGGCTAAAAATACCCAGGTACAGACAGACCCTGGACCAGGGGAATGGTGCGCTGGTCACTGAGGAAGGCTTGTGACTAATGAAGTTCGGAAGCTTAAAGCATATTAAAAACATCAAAGCCCAAGCCTGAAATTAATTAGGCTCCCCTCTTCTGCGGGAACATAAACTTGCTTTGAGAATAATTAGCAAAGAACCATCAAGTGGTACCTGCGCCTTCTCCTTCGCCGAGTCTCGCCGTCCCGTTACGAGCGCGTCTAGCTGCAGAGTTTAATTAAGCTCCCCGGTCGCTGTCGCCGCGCGCACGGGCGCCGGCTCCGTCCTAGCGAGCAGACGCCAGCACCACGCTCCCGATTTAGACTCCTCCTTTTCTTCTTTGCCGTTCTCACATGCAGACTGGCATCTCAGCTGGTCCAAGCCGGCATTAAAAATTCCTACAGTATCGTTCCCAAATGTAGAAAGTACAGGCAGGTAGAAGCTCGCCTTGGATCCTTATGAGGAATCCTTCCGTGCCACCAATAAGAACAACAGTCTTTGGGGGGAAAAACTTTTACAAAAAGACAATGAGAGACGCATCTGGTGAAATAGATCACATTAATATGCATGTTCTACGAGTAAAATGCACAGTTTTGCAACAAAAGTTTTTTACACTATATCAAGAATTAAAAGACTGAAGCTCGGTTGTGTCACTTCAAGGCAATTAACGACTCTTGTTAATTTTAATGTCAAAGGAAAGTCTGACATTCAGTGAACTTAACGATCGTTTGGAAAGCTTCATTAGCTGTTACAATCCCGTTCTTCTGTGTGAAGTCACTTCAAAGCCTTGTAAACATGTATTCGTTTTCAGCTAATGAACTTCTCCTTCAGAACCAAACGACGATTATTAAAAATACCTGAAATTTTATTGGAGGTGAACATTATTAATTATATTGTTTATGACTTTCAGTGGTTAGCGTGTGACAGAAATGTAGGGGAAAGTCATATTAATAAGTAAATGTAAAAAAAATAACAGTAACGCATATGGAGGTGCCTGCTCAATCCATCCATCTATTTTCCAGGTCCGAGTCATGGGGAAAGCAGTCTAAGCAGGGCTCCCCAGACCTGCCTCTCCTCAGCTGCCCTCTCCAGCTCCACCAAGGCATTCCCAGGCCAGCTGGGACATACAGTGTCTCCAGCGTGTCATTTCCATGCAGAGGGGCAGCCGCTCTACTTTGAGCCCCTCCTGAATGTCCGAGCGCCTCATCCTATCTCTGAGGCTGAGCCCAGCCACCCTGCGGAGGAAAATCATTTTGGCTGCTTGTATCCTTGATCTCATTCTTTCGGTCACTACCCACAGCTCATGACCACAAGACAGAATAAGAACATAGATTGACCGGTAAATGGCTAGCTTTGCCTTCCAGCTCAGCTCTCTATTTACCACAACAGAAGTGGCAGATGATGCACCAATCTGACTGTTGATCTCCAGCTCCAGCTCTTAAACTCCTCCGCTTCTGGCAATAACGCATCCCCAACCTGGACGTGGCCATCCACCCTTTTCTGATGGAGACCCATGCAATGTCTGCTCATTTTCCATGAGGTATTATTCATGGCTGTGGTGAGTATGAGGCTGGGCCACTGGAGATGGATGCGCTGCTGCTATTGGACCATGTGAGGAAACATTATTATTATTATTATTATTATTATTATTATTATCATCACCATCCTTATTAGTAGCGCTCTATAGTTTTCCCTTTATTAGATCTTTAAATACATGGAGTATAGTTTTCTTATTGAAATAAGAAGCAGATTAAAGTTTGTAAATATAGACCAGAAGTCTTCTCATTTGAGCAAGTGTTATTTGTATTCCTCTGTTTTTCTTTGAAATGCTTTTCCAATCTACCTTTGGTGCACACCAGATGAAATGAGCGCTTTTCAGCTGCAGGCTGAATGGGGATAAATGAAACGCGTTAGCAGCACGCTGCCTAAATGAAGCGAGCCGACGCCGCGCGCCGCATTGCTGAAGATGCACGGCAATCAAACGGAACCCAATTAATTTCCATTCCAAGTAGCACTCATTCATTTTCTTTTAATTGCCTTGACATAACCAATGCAGAGCACTGAAGATGCAGGCCTGTGCTAAAGCCACGCTCTTCAAATGGGCACAAAATGCAAAGCCACGTGCATTGGGGCACGACCGATGTGATCGCCAGCATCGGCTCTCATTGGCCATCGGACATAAGCTGTCATTTCTTACGGAATTTATTAGATCAGCTTTGCCCCATGTCTCATCCATTGCATGATGCTTATGTCACCATTTTAAAGGAATCTCCAGCTTGCTGACTGTACTTAACCTCCCCGGAAAGAAACTTATTGGTTAAAGTGAATGCCAGTTAAGTGAAGACAGAAGCTATGTGATGGCCTGATCTCACATCACTTTGGCTTGTTTTGCAAAAACAGTCCCTTTGTCCTTATAATTAATCAACCATACATGCAGTGAATTACTATTACCATTACCCCAGACTGCACCATTAACATCCATACTGTTTTTCTCTGTGCCTTGTTTGATTTTCCAAGTTTAAGATTTGTAAGATTTGTGTTGTATCGAAGCTCTGCAGTACCGCCCGTGTGTGGAGAAAGGTACAATAAACAACATCGAGCACCAAATGAAGTGTGACTCAGGTGAAGGTAGCTAATTTCTGGTAGTGACCACATTCCAGCTGCTTGCTTTGGACTTGAGGGCCTGCGGGGGGCTTAAGGGAACCCCGAGTTTGAAGCATGAAAGCCAGTGCTTGCATGGTTAGTCATCTAAATTGGGAATGTCCAAACAAAGCATGCAGATGTAGCTGTTTAACTATATCAGTTGAAAGCTGTGAAAGTTGCCTTTCATAAATGTGCTTGTTAATTAAAAAAAAGGAAGAGGGATTTCTCTGCTTTGTCTCCATCTGCCTCCCTCTTTCTTGCCCTTTCAGATGCCTGTTTATTCCCCTCTTTCTGTATCTCTTTTTCTTGCCCTTTCAGATGCCTGTTTATTCCCCTCTCTCTGTATCTCTCTTTCTTGCCCTTTCAGATGCCTGTTTATTCCCCTCTCTCTGTATCTCTTTCTTGCCCTTTCAGATGCCTGTTTATTCCCCTCTCTCTGTATCTCTCTTTCTTGCCATTTCAGATGCCTGTTTATTCCCCTCTCTCTGTATCTCTTTCTTGCCCTTTCAGATGCCTGTTTATTCCCCTCTTTCTGTATCTCTCGTTCTTGCCCTTTCAGATGCCTGTTTATTTCCCTCTCTCTGTATCTCTCTTTCTTGCCATTTCAGATGCCTGTTTATTCCCCTCTCTCTGTATCTCTCTTTCTTTCACACTCTCTCTTTCATTCCCACAAATAGTAGCTATACCTTACCTTGTGATTGGCATGCTTTACATTCTCTATCCTTACTTTCAATTTTCACTTAATGCCTGCATTTCTCATTTGAAATCATTTTCAGTTACAAAGAGAGACAAAACCTCAGTCAGTATTCATCATCTGTCCCGGAGGTCTCTTTAAAGCTGCCTCATCCCCTCTTCAAGAGTAAAACAAATTAGTCAAAGTTAATTTGTGTAGCACTATAACTGAATTGTTGCATGGCCTATAACAATATGCAAAGGGGGCTTCCAGAGGGATTAAAAAAAGAAAACTTTATTAGCAACAGTGGTATCCTGGAAAATTATCCACTGATCCCTCTCTTAAAAGCGACAGTGAAGTTTTACCCACCTACAGTCAACCACAACAGGGTAAAAAATTGGTAGCAGTATGATGTGATTAAGTGCCATATATCAGCATCATGCACAGCAGCAGCATCCTGCTCTCAGTAATATTCCAGCTCTGACGACAGAATGGAGTCATTGATCTTATTAATTGCACAGGCACTGCTGTGAGTGTCACCTATTAGCCCGCTTGAACTGCTCGAGCAGGTGAAATGGTGTATCTGATTTAATCTCGCCAGACACCGCACTCCCACAGCAGCGCTGTGCTTAAGCATTCAGGGGGACCTTTGGCCCTGTCTCGGGGGATTTAGCCAACGCCTGACTGAAGCACTGATAGCTGCAGCTGTCAGATTTGCTTTGGAAATAACTGACAATATATACGGGTGGGCGCCGGTCGCCGATAGTGAGCCACAGTGTGGAGGCTTGGCGGCCATCTTAGATGCTTTACAGTCATTGCTTAAAACCAGGCTGGGATTGGCTGGAGGTCTAGACATAAAGGAACTGTTTTTAAGGCTGATAGACTAAGAACATGGAGTGCGATGATTGGTATGGAATATAGGATAACTAGCTGATGTTTACTATGTTGTGTTCAGTCTCTGGACAGAGAATTTAAAAGGCAGGACTGGATCAAAGCCCCTCACAATTAAGCAGTGTGACATTGTGCAGATTTAATATAGAGTGTCATTAAAGAGCATTTGACATTGGTGCCGTCTCCTGACAAGGTTTAAAGAGGAGTGTGTGGAGAATAGCCCATGCACTGCATGGAGATGAATAGGCACTCAGTTCCCTCCCTTATAGTTGTCTATCAAGAATAAGATGGCACCTTATAAGCTCATATCCTGGGAAAAATCAATATAGTGACAGTCAGCTTTTGTAGGACTTGGCAATTGTGGGATGCAGGCCCAGATGGATTTATCATGAGCCTGTAGCGATTTCTTGTTGCTAGCACCCTGTCAGGGTAATCGGAGCCGGCGGCCACACGGGGGCGCCAGACGCGGGGGCCACCTCACCGGCTTCCTGTCAGTTTAATCTGAGCCGGCAGACTCACGGGGGTGCCAGACGCGGGGGCCACCTCACCGGCTTCCTGTCAGTGTAATCGGAGCCGGCGGACACACGGGGGCCCCGAATGTGGGGGCCACCTCACCGGCTTCCTGTCAGTGTAATAGGAGCTGGCGGATACACGGGGGTGCCAGACGCGGGGGCAACCTCACCGGCTTCCTGTCAGGGTAATAGGAGCCGGCGGACACACGGGGCCCCCGGACGCAGGGGCCACATCACCGGCTTCCTGTCAGCGCAATAGGAGCCGGCGGACACATGGGGCCCCCGGACGCGGGGGCCACCTCACTGTCTTCCTGTCAGCGTAATCAGAGCCGGCGGACACACGGGGCCCCGAATGCGGGGGCCATCACAGCGGCTTCCTGTCAGGGTAATAGGAGCGGGCAGACACACGGGGGCGCCAGACGTGGGAGCCACCTCACCAGCTTTCTGTCAGGGTAATAGGAGCTGGCGGACACACGGGGGTGCTGGATGCGGGGGCCACCTCACCGGCTTCCTGTCAGCGTAATAGGAGCCGGCGGACACACGGGGGAGCCAGACGCGGGGGGCCACCGCACTGGCTTCCTGTCAGCGTAATAGGAGCTGGCGGACACACGGGGGGCCCCGAATGTGGGGGCCACCTCACCGGCTTCCTGTCAGGGTAATAGGAACCGGCGGACACACGGGGGCCCCGGACATGGGGGCCACCTCACCAGCTTCCTGTCAGGGTAATAGGAGCTGGCGGACACATGGGGGCCCCGAATGCGGGGGCCACCTCACCAGCTTCCTGTCAGGGTAATAGGAGCGGGCAGACACACGGGGGCGCCAGACGCGGGGGCCACCTCACCGGCTTCCTGTCAGCGTAATCAGAGCCGGCGGACACATCGGGGCCCCGAATGCGGGGGCCACCACACCGGCTTCTTGTCAGGGTAATAGGAGCGGGCAGACACACGGGGGCGCCAGACACGGGGGCCACCTCACCGGCTTCCTGTCAGCGTAATCAGAGCCGGCAGACACACGGGGGCCCCAGACGCGGGGGCCACCTCACCGGCTTCCTGTCTGCGTAATCGGAGCCGGCGGACACACGGGGCCCCGAAAGCGAGGGCCACCTCACCGGCTTCTTGTCAGGGTAATAGGAGCCGGCGGACACACGGGGGCGCTGGATGCGGGGGCCACCTCACCGGCTTCCTGTCAGTGTAATAGGAGCTGGCGGACACACAGGGGCACCAGACGCGGGGGCCACCGCACTGGCTTCCTGTCAGTGTAATAGGAGCTGGTGGACACACGGGGGCGCCAGACGCGGGGGCCACCTCACCGGCTTCCTGTCAGGGTAATAGGAGCTGGCGGACACACGGGGGCGCCAGACGTGGGGGCCACCTCACCGGCTTCCTGTTAGCGTAATCAGAGCCGGCGGACACACGGGGGCCCCAGACGCGGGGGCCACCTCACCGGCTTCCTGTCAGCGTAATAGGAGCCGGCAGACACAGGGGGGCGCTGGACGCGGGGGCCACCGCACTGGCTTCCTGTCAGCGTAATAGGAGCCGGCGGACACACGGGGGTGCTGGACGCGGGGGCCACCGCACTGGCTTCCTGTCAGCGTAATAGGAGCCGGCGGACACACGGGGGAGCTGGACGCGGGGGCCACCGCACCGGCTTCCCCACCCCATTCAGCTGAGCTCGTCATGCTGGCAGCACCTGATGCCATTTCCTGCAGGATGCTATCGTGCTGACGGCTCCCTAAAAGGGCAGCATTTGCAGATTAATAATATCCCCTCTGGGCCCAGGAGCAAGACCCTTAATCCCAGCTACTCCAGGGATGCTGGATAAACAGCTGGATAAACAGCTGTCCTTGTGCTCTGACCCCAAGCTTCGCTCTGGCCTATACATGTCTGTTTGTGTCTAAGAAAAGAGAGATGCGGTGAGATCTGCGAAGATTGACATTTTATTCTACTTCGTATCTGAACCACGACGTGCTATCTGGAAGGCTGCTAATCAGCTACTACTGTATGTTTTAGGCTGGATCAAAGGTGGATCAAAATCTGGGTAAACAGCTTTTAAATACTTATTCTGATGGTTCCTGATTTGAAAGAACTGTCAAGAATAACCATGTCTTAGAGAGCAGCCCCACTATAGGCGTGTGCTCCAAGCCCCCCTGTGAACCTTTATTGTCTAAGCAGTTGAATTATGGTTGAATGGATGGCTGTCTTACAGAGGATAGCATCGTTTTCTTACCCCTAAAGATTCCGTTCCTGCTGTGCTGTATGTGTCAGGAGGTTCTGTAAATGTGTGGGCTTTCCGTGAGCAGCGTGGTTTCCACCCACAGTCTAAAGGTGGGATTGTTTGTGTCTGCGTGCCCCAAAATAGGCATCTAGCCAAAGTTCTGCCTGTCCTGTGCTGTGTGCCTCCTGGGATAGGCTCCAAGCACACCACAACCCTGATCAGGTGCCTCCTCTACCACTAAGAATGACTAAAGCTGGCCCAGGGAGAAGAGGCAGGGAGCTTCGTAATGATGAGGGCTTTGTAATTGTAACCTGTAGGTTGCTGGTTCCAATCCTATGAGAGGCCCAAGGTCTAGAGCTGCTGTAACAAAATGTTCTGCTCCCTAAATGGCTGCAATCCACAGTTATTTTGAGTAAAACGGTCAAGTCAGCAGCTAAACGTAAAACGATTACTGCCTATTGCTTCAGAGTCTCAGAGCCAGACTTTCTAATTACAAACAAGTAGAAATGGTGACATTCAATTTTATACTGGACCTTGGAAGAGTGGGATGACATTTAAGAAATATTTGTATGGACTGTGAGCCCATTATTCCATTCTGAAAGCAATGAACAAAAAAGAAAAAAAAAGCTGCTAAACCTGCTAAAATGTGGAGCAGTGCGTTTGGGCAGCGGGTCAGGCTCACTCGGAAATGTGTGAGACAGTGAGACACCATGGACGGGGGACTTTCCATTACACTTCATGTTTTCATTCCTATAACACATCTTAGGGGACACTGCAGAGAGCCACACAAATTGGGGGTCCTATTTCGCGGCAGAGGAGCAGGGCTACGCAAAGTGGTTTTGCTAGTTTTGTGCCAGGGCATTGCTAATTTTCAGGCCATGCACGTCGTCAAAATAGCGATTTTGTGCCCGTTTGCACTGGTAGAAGTGCTGTTCTTTAAATGAGGCGTGGCTCGGCGCTTTTGCAGTGCGTCGCTATTTTAAGGCCGCGAAATGACAGTGCGATTTTGACCAGCAAAAACCACGTCTAAAGTCAGCAGAACTGCTTGTGCCCAAGGCAGCAAAGGAGTGTAGACCGGGCAAGGAGGGATCCAAGGAGGGCAAGGAGGGACCCAAGGAGGGCAAGGAGGGATCCGCTGGCAGGAGAGCCAAGGAGGGATCAGCTGGCAAGAGAGCTGAATCCTCTCTAGCCTGGTAA
This sequence comes from Petrocephalus sullivani, assembly GCA_026780845.1. Classification (NCBI taxonomy): domain Eukaryota; kingdom Metazoa; phylum Chordata; class Actinopteri; order Osteoglossiformes; family Mormyridae; genus Petrocephalus; species Petrocephalus sullivani. The sequence goes on along the minus strand of JAODKM010000016.1, from coordinate 19,211,752 downwards.
GGAATCTAAATTATCAGATGTTGCAAAATGTAATTTGAACATTTTAAAACACCATAAAAACTGTAGGTTGTGTTTTGTTCGAACAAAGATTGCACTCTTATTTATATTTCGCGAACTGCAGACCCAAAATTTAAAAAAAAACACACAAGCATAATTAAGTCCCCGCTCCAAGCCACTTTCCTTGTTCAGTAGTGAGCTTCTATTTTCTCTGTCTTCTGACATCATTATACCGCTTACGGCACTGATCTGGCAATGCCAGCAAACAAGGACAAACTCGCTGCTACCTCATCCCACGCCTGCTTCAGCTCGAAAGGCTTAGGTGGAACAGTGGTGCTCCTGTACTGTAGATAATGTGCTTGTGCCTCTTAACCTCGCGCATCAGCATGCCCATTTCCATGGGCGAAAATCGATCTGGTTTGCCAAGTAAACACGCCATTATAATAGCAATCCGCCATATCTCATGCACCGGTACTTTATAAAAGATGACGTACCATTCTGATTGGTTCATTGCATGTAACGCCCAAAACACACTCGTGAATAAATAAGAGAGCAAGGAGAACCTTTTGCGCCTTGCGCTGGCTGTTTTTTCCACCGTCAGAACAGCTAAATGGAATTGGACACGCCCATTAATGTTAAATTCGCTTTGTGCTTTCATGCTTTGCGCTAGATCGTCAAAATAGAGCCCAGAGATTCACTTTGAGGAATGCACACATGAAAGTCTCCCATTACAAAAGTCATGAAAATGCTGCTGCCCTTATGTTTCTCTCACTATAGCACACACACACACACACACACACACACACACACACATTCTGGTTTTGAGGGTTAAAGAGGACACATTTCTCAGTAAAAATGGTGGTTTTAGGAGAATACCTTTTCCTCTGCTTTTACAGCTAGAGAAGACACCAAAAAAAAACACCAATATATTACTGATTAGGAGATATTCCTACCCTATTGTACGTGACATGAGGGGTGGTTAGTAGGACACGTTTTTTAGGAAACAGATTTATGCTACACAAAACATTGCAGCTCACCGGGTTGCGAGCTCACTCCCTGTTTATGAGGACATTTTAGTGAAACACACAAAACAGCATGATGCACTAGCTGATTAATTGTCATTGCCGACACACCACAGCACAGCACACAACAACGAAGTGTGTCCTCCAGATTTAACATCGTGACACAGCAGGGGGCAGCTACTTGAGCATCCAGGGACCAGTGCTTGGGGATGGTACCTTGTTCTGAGTACCTCAGCAGTACTTGGGGATCATGGACTCAAACCGGCGATCTTTCAATTACATGGGCAGCGCCCTAACCACTACACCACCTGCCTGCCTCATAAAACCTTGAGGTTTTATGAAGAATTTCAATAAACACAATCTGCCTTTTCAAAACAACTTATCGATAGATTATTTTGCTTAAATCTAATTCACATTAACTGAAAATTCACTGCCATATACAAGGAAAATAAAATACCTCAGCAAAGGACATATCAAACCTTTAACAGAAATAAGCTCCACTCAAATGTTATTTTAAAGCTTTAAATTATGAATGAAAAATAATTGTATGGCATAATTCTAAAATTAAAATCTGTTGAAGAGAAACGGTGCCAATAATTTAAAACTGAAAGTTATTGTTGCTGATTCTGCTTTTTTAAAGTGTGGTTACGCACAAAATCCCTAAAGCTTTGAACACTTAGATTGTCTACAACTGGATGTTCAGCGAGTTTGTACTGGTGACATTTACCATTACTGGCCAATTTTCCTTTTAGTATGTGGTGCTTAAAATGCTTCATAACTGCTTTGACCTATCCTTGTGACCACTGTTTGGTTTGCTTTTTGCAATGACAATCGTTTGTGTAGAATTGTCAAGGGAATCTAAAAAAAAAAACAACACAAGCAAACAAGACAAGATCCGTTCTAATAAAGAGACAAGAAATTGAAACCTTATTAAATAAATGATAATTGGTTTGAAAACAAGACACGGGACAAAATCTACACCCATAGTGCATCCCTTAAACTGAGTCAGCATTTGTTAATAAAAGAAGAGGAATTGAGATAAGTAAAGATAAGATCCACCCATCCATCCATCCATGCTCTGAAACCACATATCCTATTCAGAGCCACAGCAGGCTGGGGGCCACGGGCAGCCATTTTTAACATACCAGATTGAGGTAATCGACTCTGACATTTCTGTTACTGTTAAATGTGCTTGTTAAAGTTACAAATACAACTTTTAAGGTAGATATCTAAACGCTTGATGCACGAATACAGTCTATTGAGTTTTGATGCTCTTAGAAAAAACATACAATCACAAAGCATAGGCATAGGCATACTACATGTATGCAGTAATAATGTACAGTGAATATTTCACAGCCCAAAACGAATATTAAACACCCTGGGCTAGAACAAGCACCTCCTAAGAAACCTAAGAAGACGAGAACTATGGCAGCCCCCACACTTATTGGAAGGACTCTTTCTTTATTTAGTGTTTCCAGGAGCACAAATTAGGCAGCCAACCTTTAGCTAGCTTGTAGTGATGGATGCAATCACCCCAGGTTTTCCTCAAGTTTTCTCAGTTACTGGGGGTTAAATGCAACTTTGTTAGCCTAAGGCAGGAATAATAGATAGCAGAGAGATCCATTACATCTGCAGCTCTTTAAAAATGCAGCGCTGTTCTCCTAGCGCCGTGCCTGACAAGGGCTCGCTCATCAGTCCTGGTGACGAGCCTTTCCAGCTGGGGGTCTCACTCCACAAGGCACTCCCAGGTCTCCTTTGTCCAATGCGGGCTCGCAGAAAGGCACTGCTTTGGCAGCACTGTGCTTTCTAAATATTTAGAGCTTTAGGGAAATTACTACATATTTCTTCCCAGTTCTCTACTCTCCAAATATAAAAGCGACCAATGCATCATTTGCAGTGACGACCAGGCGGCATTTGTATCCAAACAAACTCTCGGACTCGCGACAGTCGTGGGATATAGTCTGGGGCAGAAGGGCAGTTTGACAGCAGGCTGACATGGTGGGGGGCTGGGGGGAGAGGGTCAAATTTGCTGATCCAGAAGAGAGGATGGTAAATTGTTGCGAAATTTTACAGTGTATGCAGTTGACTGTATAGGTAATGAGAGCTGTGTCTCCCACTGAAAAGGAGAATCACAGATGGATTCAAATTGATTTTGTTGTAATTTACAATTAATTCCTGCTAAAAAAAGTCCTATTAAGGTCTTTCATTAGTCCCACTATTGAAAGGTAGGTTGCCATGATGAATGTCTGTGTGATTCACTCCCTTTGATTGGGTTACAAGGATGTTTTACCAGAAAGGGTCTCTCTGGACAGTCAAGTCTTTGGAATAAACTCTGGGCTAGGAAACCACAAACACACTGTCCACTCTTGCTTCTCCTAAGAATGCCAGATAACACACCCTGAGAAAGCTGCCACTCCAGGTACAGGAAAGGAGCTGAGCACGCCAGATCACGTTCCCTCAGAACGCAGCCGCTACAGGTACATAAAAGGAGCTGAGCACGCCAGATCATGCTCCCTCAGAACGGGGTATCTACAGGCACAGGAAAGGAGCCGAGCACAAAAGATCACGCTCCCTCAGAACGCAGCCGCTACAGGCACAGGAAAGGAGCCGAGCATGAAAGATCACGCTCCCTCAGAACGCAGCCACTACAGGTACAGGAAAGGAGCCGAGCACGAAAGATCACGCTCCCTCAGAACACAGCCGCTACAGGCACAGGAAAGGAGCTGAACACGAGATCACGCTCCCTCAGAACGCAGCCGCTACAGGCACAGGAAAGGAGCCGAGCACGAAAGATCACGCTCCCTCAGAACGCAGCCACTACAGGTACAGGAAAGGAGCTGAGCATGCCAGAACACGCTCCCTCAGAACACAGCCACTACAGGTACAGGAAAGGAGCTGAGCACGCCAGATCACGCTCCCTCAGAATGCAGCCACTACAGGTACAGGAAAGGAGCTGAGCACGCCAGAACACGCTCCCTCAGAACGCAGCCACTACAGGTACAG
>JAODKM010000016.1:19169325-19194445 GCA_026780845.1 Petrocephalus sullivani | reverse complement strand
TTTCCCACAAAAACACTGAACAACGGACCACCCCCCCACCCAAATTAAAGCTCATACCACTTGGGTGTTACCCACAGAGCTCAGATAGAGATGTTACTATATTTGGATATGATATTTGTAGAATAAAATGCACATTAAAAGGACAGATCAACGACATGTCTTCAGTCTAGAGAATAGCTTCTGGGTCATAGGGTTCTCTCGCTTTCCCACAGTCAAGCCACAAAAGGACCATCTCATGGGATCCAATCAGATGAGCAGAGACAAAGGAAGGGAAACACTCTGCGAGCCTCTATTTGTGCCAGCTGAAGGTACGGAGGCCTAATGATTGAGCACTTTCCCTATATAGAAAGGATTCCATTTGCCAAAGAGGTTACATGAGCAATTAGAGAAGAATCTGATGCTCGGTGAATGATCTGAGAACATTTAAATACCCTGGAATGAATTCCTGCAAGCACATCGACTCACGTGTTCAGGGGGAAATAAGCTTCCATGGTGAGGGGGAAGCAGAGGGCGCTGTGGACGCTGAGCCGCCCGAGCTGCCTTAGATATTCCTTTGACTGAAAGGCCTTCCTCCTTTTCTCTCTTGATAAGGAGTTTATTTGCTTGGTGATGTCCACAGGGTATGTTTATCTGTGGCAGCTTGCTGCTTTTTGTTTGTGCTTAAACAGAGTGTTTGATGCATTATTCCTGAATGATAAGGGCAGAAAATGACAGCTTACATCAGTTCTAGGCGCACCCAGAGTCCCGACGTTAACTGGCGCCCATCAGAAAATTTACCCGCATCAACCCAGCGTGACACAGCCTTTTGCAATGCCTCAATTTGACGAGGGAGCAGTACTTTTACTGGCGTCCATCACAGCTTGGACAGGAAAAGCTGTGGTATCGCCATTTGTTACCTGCTATCCCAACCCCAAGGGCTCCGCTATCCACTGAGCTGCTCTTTGTGTCGTCTCACATACTGGATAACATTTCTTTGGCTATGCTACAGTCATTAGTAATCATGGCCCAAATGTATTGTCCTTTGGCCTTGTCCTTTGACAACCAAAGATTCTATGCACAAAGGAAACTACAGCAAGTTTCTGCTTATGGCACCGATCCTCCACTAACGAGCCCAGCAACGCAGGCCCAACATCCAGAGACCCAAAGACAAATGATATACATAAGAGAGCGCTGAGTATATTTTAGGCAGGAGGCTTCACCTTTGCGAAGGAGAAAAAGAAATTCTCGTTAATGGATGGATCCTGCTAGAGGGGTAACTGTCACGGTTTCGGCGACGGGAGGAACGACCCATGATTGCGGCTGCAGGCGTAATAGCCCTTCCAAAGGGCATTTATTAACAAAAGGGTAACAACAGGAACAAGCCACAACAAGCAAACATAAGCAGCGACAGCGACAATGACCGAACTAGGGAAACGGACTCGAACGCGGACTAAATACGCAAAGCATTAACACCAAACGAGAAACAGCCAGAAACAGGAGGATTCTCACGGGGTTAATGAGGGGGCGTGGCACACAGAGGGATCGAACGGACAGGACATGACAGGTAACTATCCCACCAAAATAACAGTTTCATCCATGGAGCATCTCCAGTAATCCCGAACACCGATGATCGAAGACCATCTTCCTTTAGTGAACCATTCCACTGTTAAGACACCCCCTTTGTTTTACTAGCCCTCTCTTTTCAGGGCTTGTTACTCCGCCTCCACTTTCCCTCCAAAAGCTCAACTCCCTTTCCTATACCTTTCTCAAATTTCTCAGATAAATCTCTCAGGTAAAGTTGATGGTGAGGGCCCAAAAGAAGACAAAACTAAATAACGCCGTTTTAACCACAGTCAATAAAATAATCAATATATTTATTCTTGCTGAGTATAAGGTATAAGGAGGGATAAAGGTTGACGGCCCTTCACTTTCACTTTATTTCTGATGTTAGAATCATGTTTACCCCCATGGTACGTCTGTCAGGACGTTATTTCCTATTATAGTTGTTGTCTATCTGCCGTGCTTGGTCATATGTTTGGGTTCTTCAGTATTACATGCTCTGCACAAACCTGTGAAGAGACTGTCTGCCTTCTCCTTCAGCCTGATTGGTTGCCCCTTTGCATAGCCCCACCCACATCAGATTCTGGGCACACCTTCGAGGCGCCATTGAGGGTGAAGGGTGTGAATGTGGGGCTCACCTTCTGCCCAGTAGGTGGGAGCTCCTCAGTGGCAGTGTCCGCGTCCTTCAGGATGTCCATCTGGATGTCAAATCAACAAATCCCTTGCCTCAGGCCATGTCCCTTTCCACAAGGGGATTAGTGTTTACACAAAGGTCCTTAATTCATTTTGGGCTCCAAAGTTAATTCAGTTTACTCAATAATAATTAAGGTTATTTATGTCCCAATTCACAATCTGAACAACTAGTTAGTAGGATTGTATGTGTGTATAGGGCTTACGAAAAAAAAAAAATCTTTTAAAATTTTGTTTATACACTCCGTGGCCTCTCTATGAGATTCACTTTGCTTAGCACCGAGTAAGACCATCTGCCTCCAGAATCACTTCTAGGGTTGCCGAGTTGTGCATTCCGAAATGCCTTTCTGCACACCACTGTTTGTACTTGTTGCCATCCTGTTATATTTAACAAGTCCAGCCATTCTCCTCTGAACTCTCTCAATAAAGTCTGGGGAGGGTGGCTGTTTCTGAACCGCTATCTCTGGCACCAACAATCACACCTCAGGGGGCAAGACTGTCTTCTCCAGCCTGGCCTAATGTTGCATATGTTTTCTCTGGCCCAGTGAGCACAGGCAAAGATCGCCCTGAAAGATCAGCCACCTGCCATCCGACCCCATCCACTCCAAAGGACCTGTGTCTGCCTGCTTCCCCCTCAATTGGCAACCACAGTTCCTTCTTTACCACCAGAGGTATTCACCTGCATGCTCTGATCCCAGCCCACCATACCCACCTGCTTCCTGTACGTGTTCATTCGCAGCCACATGATTGGCTGTTTGCAGGAGAGGCATGCCTAACAAACTGGCCACAGAGTGTATAATTTGCTGTTCATGTGCTGATGCACATTGCGATTGTCTTCACTATCATCATCATGGTAGGACTGCTCACACCCAATCTCTGCTCCCTTGGTCCCCTGTAGGGCTTCACTACAAAGAGGCTTGTGCTCAGCTCCCCATAGCTGTGACAGGCCTCCTGGGATTCTCAGCTAATCGCCGGCGAGCCCTCCACGGGCTTAGGCCTGAGAAAGTCTTGGCATTAGACGGCTTTACTTCGGTGCAGAGAAAAAGAACCTGTCATTCAGATCAACCCGCAGATCGATTCCCCACAAGCAGCCCAGAACCACGCGCAATGTTTTCACAGAGTTGCGTGAAAGGATAGCGGGCCGCTAACAGAACCAGCGGCAATGTTAGCACGACGTTACAGCGCCTTGGCAAATTCTCCACGAACCCGTGTGCCTCTATTTCCGACGAAGCAGAAACGGCAGTACCCAGAGCAAACTGCCAGTGGACACTTGGATTTTATCGTTAACAGCTCTATTAACATTTCATCAGCCCATGTTTTCCTGAGCAATCGCCGTAGAAACAAAGGTAATTTCCCAAGCATCCCTCGCCAAACATGACCGCCTGAGCCACCGTGTCTGTGAACTGCTAATTCCCTCGTGGAGAAGGTCATTTCAACCTTTGCAGCACCGATGCCCATGAAATAAACAAAATATAATTATTATTAAACATCTGCATCCATTAACTGGTATCAAAGTACACAGACCCAAAGCCAGTACATTTTTTCTTGTTTTTTTCCATGTGTTTTTCCAGGGAAAATTAAACCATTTATAAAGGAGCACACTTTTGTCTCCTTGTGTACCATATGTGTGAGAGCGTGGTAGTCTTGGCCTGGTGAGGCACGAAGCGTCTGATTCTGTGTGCTTTGTACCCTGATAAATGGTGTCCTTGGCCCATGTCCCTTTTCGAAAGCTCTTTTTCTGAGCTGACGTTCTGCAGAACATGGGAGAATGGTATGCATGGCTGATTCCCTACATCTGTGATTATAGCGTCACATCAGAGACGGACTAATGTGACTTTTCTTGTGTCGTAATGACTGGAGCAGAGATGAAGGCCTTTCACTAACAGCTTGAAAGCCTTTTCCAGATGGGCACACCTGCGTAACTGTAAGAGCCAGCTGTGCCACTAGGCATCCTTTATGTGTCACCTCACCTTGACATGGCTGGCTTGACCGTCACCTGGGTTGATGACTCCACTGTCATTCTCGTTTCACAAAATTAACAGAAAAACTGCGACAGCTGGCCCCATTATGTTTTCAATTTACAATAAAATAACTGGCTTTCTACTGCCATTGCAGTACTAAAACTGAGTCAGGGGTGCTGAGAGCTCAGAGGTTAAGTAGGCTAAGCATTTTAATTAGTATGGATAATTCTCATTCAATATCCACTCCGCCAAAATAGATCTGGAAACAACTACTAATGTGTGCATGCAATGGTGCGTCTGCTATGTATATAAAAATTCTAAAATATATTTTGGTGGTGGTAAAATACATGACAGAATGCCATTGGTCCTCTGGCTTTCAAAGAAGCCACTGGGGAACTTATTTTTTACAGTTAAGTGGAGAGAAACACAGGAATTTTCTTTCACTCTGGCAGATTTTTTTTTCTATGGTCTTCAATGGCAATGCATGTCTCGAAGAAAACTAGGGCTGATAAAAATGTATTTGTAATATATTTACAAAATAACTACAAAATGGCATAATGATTCTCTTTTGTGGATGAAGACAAAATTGAATAGGCGGTTGACCTGAATCCACTGAAGCGTGCAGTCGTTGCTTGTCTTTGTACCATTTGCATCAGAAGCACACTGTAGACACATGAGCACAGCTACCGGCCTTGTGGCACTTTAGTGCTTTAGTTTAGTTCTGTTGAACAGGCTGCTGCCACAGCCATCAATTCCAGCATCCTGCTCATATTGTGCACTTACTCTCACCCCGACCTAAATAAGCAGCGCATGCGACCCTGCTGTTGTGCTGTGTACATTTCAGGTCAGGCTTTAGGAAAATGGTGGATGCTGGATGAATCATTGTAGGCGAGTGTGTGGCTGAATGTGCAGGCACCTGATACGCATGACATGCAGTGGCTTTTCTCCACCTTTACTTAAGCTTCCAGAGGTAAGGTCAAGACCACCACAAACTGATTTAAATAGATGGGTATTGATTAGCTAATGGTGAAAGCCTGGGATAAACTTCCCATAATGCATTGGGAACTACACATCGATATGTGTGTGTATCTATGCGCAGGGTGGATTATTGGACATGTATATACATTATGGAAAAGGTGCAAGCACAGAAAATACAGATATTAAACTTAAAAAGCTTTGAGGAACCTGGGAAAATACATATCTAAAATGAATGTGTGCTATACATAATTTGAAAATCCTGTTCAAAGAGGTATGTTATAAAGAATATTTTATGCCTTTACTCTGAAATTTCTATCTGGAAATAAAATGTTTCCCCCCTTTCGGCAGGGTACTAAGCACAAAACGAGCGTGTCTTTCTGATTATTTTTTCTGGGTTTACCATTATGTGGGCCTGACGGTTTCGAGGGCCGGAAGGCATTTCCCTCATACAGACTGTGATTGGGACGATGCTATGCTTTATTTAAAAAAGCCCTACAACAAGCAGGGATTATAGATCAAGGGTCAGACAGAAGCCTGAGAGCCCTGTGCGCTGCTGTCAGGGGGACTGAATAGCCCCGATTTAGCGTAAGAACATCAGTTGACCTGCTCTGCTACAGCTACATTGGTACGCATTTGTACCCATAAGGTAAATTTGATCTGTGGCCACAATCCCAAGAGCATTTTCCTCAGCAGAATGCACGCTACCCCCTCCCTGTAATTCACAGATTCACCACCCCCACCCCTCAGCACCCATCAGTATGAGGCATGCCATTGTCCCGCCTGAATCGCTTCATAGAGGCCGTCAGACCTGTTTAATCAGAGAGAAGTATCCAGTGAGCAGCGAGATGCTGTTACACCTGTATACACCGCATGCCAGGGCACAAGGAGCCGTCCTGTACCCAGCTGTGAAACTGCCGGTGCCCCATCTGTAGTCGGGCCCAGCAATGTGGCCGCACGATGGTCACATGACGTGCCAATCCGCTACGTCACGTGACTGGGGACACACACCACTTATGTCCGCCCAAGCAGCATTCCTTAGCTGATGATGAGTCACAAGGCTGTCAATTAATGATGATTTTCTTACACACCGCTTTTATAAGCTTCCAGAAATACTCCAGTTAGGGTCAAAGACTCACATGTTTTTACATTAGATTATGTTATATTATAGTTTACCGTATAGTAATGTGCACATGACTACTTTGGGTCCATGCTGAAGTTATATAACTTGGCAATACATCACTACTGTACACGTCTCATACATTAACTGCCCATCCAGGCTTTCTTGGACAGAATAACAAAGCCGGTTATTAAAACGCAGATATATGTGAATCCAGGAGGACAGTGTCCTTTTAGAGCCATGTTTCACAGCTAGTGCTAGACGGACCTTCTGACATTTATCTACCAAGCCTTGGAAAACTAAGCAATAAAATTTAAAATTTTAAATCGCAGCTGCCAAGCACAAGCATCTTAGTTCAGATTTCGCTAAACAGTAAAGTCATTCATTTTTATATGGACACTTTTATGGCCTGTTTTCTCTGCGATATTTCACAGTCTGGGAGATTATGACACGTATTCCGTCACCTAGGAGATAGTGACAGTCAGAGGTCGCGTCACTTACTCTGATCTGGATCTCTTATGTGTTTGTTACTAGACTGCCTCAGTTAAAAAAGAGACAACAGGAGTGAGGTGTTGACAACACGTATTACTGTTCCTATATATGTAGCCAGAAGTCCATCAGACTTTACTGTACTGGGGAAGAGGAGCAGCCCTGTAGCATTGTGGAATATATACTGTCACATAAGGACAAGCAGGGGGCATAAGGTTATGGGCATGGAAATTCACAGGTTGCCAACCAGCAAGGCAAGTTTATTTATATAGCACAATTCAGACACAAAGCAAGTCAAAGTGCTTTACAAAGTGTATTTACAAATACATTCAAATAAATGCATAAAAATCACATTTCAAAAGATAAGTAAAAAGAAATAATAATAACATTATAAAATTAATTAAAATAAACAAATAGATCATAAAAATCCAAAATAAACAAAGAAATTGGAAACTGAAAAGAAGTTACATTGCAGTGACAGAATATGCAAGGTCTAGGCTATGCGGAGGTATAAAGCGCACCTGTTAAGCCAGGTTACTTTTACTGCATAAGTGTAAGTAGGGTAGCGAGATGGGGACATTGCCGTCAATGCGGACAGACCTCCTTTATAGAGAAGCCAGCCAGTTCCAAGAATATTATAACTAATCTCCAGCTGGGTTCTTTTAGTTTGAACTGGCCAGCAGGAGGGAGTAATGCATGAAGCTTTGGGCACAAGGAGTGTTCAGAACTGCAAAAAGAAATATTTGCAGGAATATGGAGATTTGAAAGCAGTAATGCCTGATAAACAGCTCTAGCCAGGACCATGAGTGTAGCCGTGTGGCCTTTGGATGGGCACTCTCGCTGGGGGGGCCCTTTCTGGGTGTACAGCCACGAGGCAGGCGAACACAGCGCAGCAGGTTAAACAGTGAGGAGGACATTAACCTTGGCATGTGAGTCTGGAAGTGAGATATGATGAGGTGGGCGTCAGCGTGATGGTCTGGTTCGGGTCGGGCTTATTGAGGTCATGTGCTAACAGAAAACATCACTTTCTACCTTCAGACACGATCCAGGGACATGACCACAGACACCGAGCCCTTCCTCCCAAAATGGCTGCCCCGCTCTGCTTTAATCAGAAGTAGCATAACTATTTATCTACGATGCCGTATAATGGCGTACAATATTGGTTAACAAAATGCAGTACCTTGGGATTTGGGTGCACAAAAAGTCACAGTACGTTAAGGATGGAACACAGCAATAGCTGCAAGCAAGTACAGCAAGCAAAATTTCAAAGTTCCTAGGAGAGAATTTGCATTTTCCCCTTGGGGTAAGAGTGGGGGGGGGGGATGGGGGCTGGAAAAAACTGAAGAAAAATGTCAAGAGAAGCCTTTGGATTTCTCCGGAAGCGGCTTCTTTCAGTCCAAGGTTCTTTTCAAAGTTCAATGTTATAGAAGGTTATGGATGCCATAAAATCAATTCTGACTAGAGATAAAAGACAGAGAAATGTAATTCTGTTGTGATCAAAGTGTTCGACTTTTTTTCTGTTCTTCTTTCGCGAGGCATGTCAATTTGCTGAAATTTCACTCTTGTATTATTTATCTGAGAGGAAGACAATACTCAACGCTTAGAGGGGCTGTCTGTTTGTGCTGACTGCAATATTGCCGGGCGATTTCACGCGCATCGTGGCTGGGTTTTGCTCGACATTTAAAACCACGGCATCACTGGCTCACCCTCTTTCTCTGAGGTGTGGTACCAGTCTCTGAGGGGCCCATCAAAAAAAATAAAAAATGACTACAAAGTGACCCAGAGGCAGAAGCTCCATCTGCACAGGCACCTCTGAAGACACCCCTACACCTCCACGCTCCGCTGTCCCTTCGATCGACCAGTGCCTCAAGGTCAGAAGCAACCGTGTGAAGCAAGCGTGCTCCCCAGCTAGCAGGAAGACGTGCAGGAAGACGTGTGCGGAAGACTCGGCTTCAGAGGATTCCCAGACAGGAGCAGATGTGTGGTGATTGCCGTCAACACGCCGGGCACAGCGGGCTGAGAGAGGCCTAATCAGCGCATTGTAACTCACTGTTTAACCAGCTGCTGGGGCTGAGCTAGCTAAATCCACAAAATTACCCGTTATTAGAAATCATTTCCTCCTTGAAATAATGACATTTACCAGTCCCATTTCTTACATTTCCCAAAATATGGATTTTAAAAATAACACAAATATGATGGGAATTAAAACAGATTAGGACAGATCATATTTCCCATGAGAGACGTTTAATCAATGTTAAATGGATATTAGAGCTTTGCTTTTGGCCTAGAGAGCTTCTAAAAGTTGTACCACATAAACTAGCCACCGCCGCAATGGCTCTTTTACAGCTTTTTTCATCTATTTCCATGAGAGTCTTTGCTTTTTCCCTTATTAACCGAATGATCCTTTTTTCCCCATCGCTCGGCTCACGCAAGCCTTTTAAACAGCAGCTGTCAATTCTCAGCTGCCAAAATAAAGACAAGCATCCTTTTAGGTAATTTGGTTATAAGGGTTAAGTTCAAATGCTTTCTTTTGGCAACGTAGTTAGAACAAACCCAGCAGGGTAAAGCAGGTCTATCTGGCCGCCTTAAGCACCTGTAACCACAACCTACACTCGGTCATTTCTCCATCTCCGCAGCCGTGACCGTCACCAAAGAGTGTGATCACGTCAGGTGGTCCTGCGGAACACTGCCTGCGGTTGGAGGCAGTGACCGTGGCTGGGTCGCAGGACCACGCGAGACGGCGTGCTCCGATATCAGAGGCTCGTTTAAAGGCTTACTATGGCGATGGGCAGAGTCGGCTAGTCTCCGGAGAGCCTATTTACAGAAGGGAGCAGTGGAGCGTGAATGGCACAGCCACTAGGGGGCAGCGCCACCCCCACAGCCCCCCGTAACCAGGCAGGCCAGAACCCCTAAGGGGTTCTGGTGAGACGGGTATTTTTCCCCCCCCCCCCCACACACACACTCACAGGCACACAGTAACCCTGCCTGTGCAGTTATGCGTCTTTCTCCTGCTTTACGGTTGAGCCAAAAAGGCTGGGGGAGCGAAGGGGAACGCGAAGGAGGCCGGCCAGCTGCACGAGACAGAAATGTCACCCCGTAAAAGGCAATCATGGCCACGGAAACACAGGGCTGCTGAGAGACAGTGGGCCGCAGAGAGGAAAGCACCTAGCAGGTTTTACCAGCGATTACGTCCTCTTTCTGAAAGGCTGTCACATCGACCCACCTTCCTCGCACTAAGGCTAACACCTTTACCGTAAAAACAAATACGTCACACATTTGCTGTGTCTGCTGATTTTGTCCTCTGTCAATATCGATATATAAAACACAAAGTTTTAATGCTATAGAGGGATCACCAGTAAGACTAGTTGCTGAACATTATAACTACTAGATTCTTTTTTTTTCTGCACAGTTCTTGCAAATCTGCTAAAGGACAGAGTGATCTGCTGCTTTATTTTTTGGTGGGGGTGGAAGGGGGGGCAGAGAAGTGGTTCACAGACGTTAAAAAAGCATTATGGACAACAAACAAAAATGCAGCGTTTCAAGAGGGATTGCGAAAGTGAAGACATGCGACCTGGCCAATGACCAAGGAAAGCAGGGGTCATGTGACACAAAGCCACTTCCTGTCAGCGGCCCCGCCTCCTCCTCCTGTCAGGCAGCACAGTACACAGCAGAGCTGTTACCTCTACTATTGCACAGTCGAGTAGAGTTCATGCCACCTAATACTTAAAGCCGGAAATGTCCCTTATTGACTAGAGTTATGAACAAATGGCTCATATACATGCAGGTGATGACTGAATTTCCCATGAAATGGCTTCATATATAAGGAGTTGTGGAGTCATTTTGCCTTTGGGGAGACAGCAGCTTGAGGATTTCTGCCCTTCCTTTGCTTTCTGGGGCGAACTCCTAGGCCATCCTGGATCGATGGTGCACTATCAAGCCGTTCCGACCCTAAGGAAAAAGGAAAGGAGTGTGTGTGTGTGTGTGTCGGGGGGGGGGCGGGAGCTAGGATCTGGCAGATAGATCACAGTGCATGCGGTGTCTTCCTCTCAGCACTGATGGGTCCGGCTCTCTCAAGTGTGCACTATTGCTTGCACTTTCCTGGAGCAAGTACTACGAGGCATACTGGGGCAGCACTCGGGAGCTACGTAACCTGCTAAACAGCTTCAATTAAACAAGCATTTGGCTGTATAAATTTAAATGTATGGTTCATAAATGTGACTCGCGGTATTCAGAAGCACATTAAAATATCTCAGTATTCTATTTCAAAATCCTTTTCACTCTTTATTGATGCGACACTTCCCTGTACAAGAGTGTTTAAAAAAATGGGAAGTAATCCGGGGTTAGTTACGATGGAGCAGCTTGCATTCGCACATGGATTGACTGTCTCTGGGGCCGTGGGGGGCATTAGATCATGTGCACATTCTGCCTGTTCTTCACTGTCTTTTCAAAGGTGCTGTTTTAAATGAGCTATTTTTATTCAGATGTAATCAACAAAGTCTGGAAATACAAAGCCTGACTCTTGCATTTCTGAACATTACTTCATTTGATTCATGTAGACGCATGATGCTTGCCGTATTTTTGATTTCCATCCATCCATCCATCCATCCATCCTTCCATCTTCCCACAGCTTATCCAGCACAGTGTTGCGGGGCGTGGAGCTTATCAGGGGTACTATGGCAACTGTATATAATGCACACATCCATTTCCCCATAACCATTTGTGAATGTATGGGTTGGCCACACCCTAATTGCATTCCAGCCAATCACAGGGCATGTATTCACTCACATTCACTGTTATACACTTTACAAACACCAATTCACATAAAGTACCACACATGTTTCTGGACTGCAGGAGGGAACCACTGGAACCACTGATCCTGGAGGCCACTGCAGGACATGCCAGCTGGGGTGGAGCTACACGGTGGCCTGGGGGGATCACTGGCTCCCCTTTGCTGCCCCCTTCCCCCTCACCCCCAGTCTGCACATGACTGCAGACAATTTTTACACACCATGATTGGCCAGTGTGTGATGGTGCATGGCTCTGATTGGCTACTGTTCCGATGCGAATGGAGTGCATGCAGCAGGGCAAGATTTTGAAGGTGCTGCACAGCCTACTACGCACTGATAAGATCAGGTCAGTTCATGATAGTTTAAACATTAATGCTACCTAAGGTGAGTTCCAAATGTAATTTAATGTGGTGGAAATTGTCATGGCAGCGGAACTGAATTGGGGTGTCTTTAGCTAAAGCGGGGGTAGGCAAGCTTATCCACAAAGGACTGCTGTGTATGCGGGTTTTCACTGCAACTCCTTAGTTAGCTTACTAATTACACTGGTATAAAGTAATGTTAGCTAACAAAAAAGATGGACATAGTTATCCAACTATCCAAATTTGTATTTACGGTTCATATTGAAAGTGACTTCCATGGCCTAAATATAGGGAAATGCATGAAAAACCTGTCCACATGCAGTGCATGTTCCTGCAGTGTTAAATCAGTTGTGCAGGTAACACCAGTACAAGTGTCTTTAGATTCCTAATGTGCACAGTGTTATTCTATGATCTTTCACGATCACACATGTGTAATCTACTGCCATTATTAAATTGGCTAGAATAAAATTTGAAAGATCGCAAACGATATACCAAGTACCACTCCCAATATAAGGACTGCACCTACAGTAAAAAAAAAGTCTGGGATACACCCCTGCGGGCTGGGTACCAGGTGGCAGAACATTCTGGACACTCGCACAGCATATAAGTATATAACACAGTGTCTGCAAAATAAATTAAGTGACATAGTTAATCATATTCCAGTTAATTTTATAAATTCTTTATGTAATATAAAAGAAGTGGTTTAATATAGTTATTAACTGTAGGATGCTTTGCATAGTTCACAAGAAAAATACTTTTATACTTAACACATTATATACATACCTTATATATAGATGCCCCTTCATTGGTGGAGCTGGGCAGGGTGTCTCTTGCTTGGTAGAGATGGCCAGAACATCCCTTCAGTCCTCCCAACATTAGTAGAGGCTCGATGTCCCTGTGCGGGCAGTATGTCGAATTCCTGAAATTCTGGCAACACGGCACCAGCGCACTGTAAAAAAAAAGCTGAGCCCCGAGGGAGCCAGGCGAATCACAATCTGATGCATTTTCCTCGCTGATAATTGAATAGTGGCCCTGGGCCCCGGGTCGCCCCACCCCCCCGCACGTCTCTTTTCTGAAAGCTGTGAACTGAACGTGAACTGAAATGACCTGCCTCTCATCAGCGGGTTGGTAACTGGAGGGGAGGGCTGATGCTCTGGCTTTGTGGCCAGGTGGGGGAGATCAGACAATCTTAGCAAACATATGTCCCTTAAGAGGGGCAGGAAGTATCTGACTGACTGCTCCACAGAGGGATACAGGGCCAGCAGAGGCAGCCATGCTCTGCATCTGATGCTCCGGGATCGGCTTTTGATGTCTGCCCATTGCCGTGGCCTCTCCGAATGTTATGGGGTACCTCCGGCTACTCGCAGAGAATACCTGATTAATGTTCCTTCCTTCCGCCCAGCCTCCGAAATTAGCACATTGCTGCAAAAGCACAGGGAAACTGCGCGGCAGGCCAGGATCTCTGCCATGACAGATCTGCTTTTCAAATTAAGGCCCTTTCACAATGTCAGAGCCACGGCTGCCTCTCCGTCAAACAACGGCCAACACCTGTAGGGGATGTTCCAGGCCAAGGCAAGGTCCAGGCAAGCTGCCCAAAGAGGTCACCATTTAGCTTGGTTTTTTACTTAACTCATTCTCTTTGATCACGGAATCTAGCCTATCATTCCTCCACATGAATGGATAGCTACACACTATTCTGTACGTCAATCAAAGCACTTATTGCTTCTGCGCTGGGGAAGCGAATGGCAGGCCCTTGGGAGTAGAACCTCTCTCACTTTCTCGATACTCTTGTAGTCACCCCTAGACCGCTGTATCACCCGTACATCAGGATCAGCAGCCCTATTGACATATTTTGGATCAAGTTCACCAGAAAAGGCATACGTTCTCTTCCAGTCCTGGAGGTTGGATGTGATGGGGTGGGACAGATCGTCGTGCCGATTATTAAATCAGCGATTGTGTTCAGCCCACAGCAACCAAAGCACCAGAGTGACATTAACACTTTGGGACGAGTGTAGCTAGAACAGAGGGAAGGGGCTTTCCAGCCACTTAGCAGAGCCCTGAAGTTCAGACTTCACGCACAACTCTGCTCTGGTGCACACCGCATCTTCGGCTAAGGATTCTCTTCTTGCGATGGCATAGTCGCCTGTCAAATCTCATGGCTGATAGAGTGATGTCACCATTGGGCTCTTGATCAAGGCCCTTAACCCAATTTTCTCCAGAGATTGACTGAACCTGATCTCTAATCTTCGCTTTGTATGACGCTTTGGATAAACCTGTCTGCTACATAAGATTTCTGAGTGCACCTGTCTTCCTTCCCTGGGAAACATCAGCCAACAAAAGCTGCTGTTCATTTTAGTAAATCCATCAGAGTAAAGACTCTTTGGCCAAGTACACTAAAAACATCCATCCATCCATTTTCTGTATCCGCTTGTCCACTTTAGGTTCGCGTGGGATCCGGAGCCTGTCCTGGAGTCTACAGGCACAAAGCGGGGAACAACCCAGCACACACATCAACAGCCAGTTCACCTTAGCATGTTTTTGGACTGTGAGAGAAACCGGAGAACCCAGAGGAAATCCCACAATGACGGGGAGTGGATGCAAACTCCACACACACATCAAAAACACCGAATTAAAAATGATCTATGATCAAATGAGGCTTTCTTGTTATTAGTTATAATTAGTTTGCACAATATACCATTTATATGCATTGATCTGCAGGATGAGTCTCACCTTTCTTTGGACACACAAATAATAAGTCCATGCAGCTTCTCAGCAATGCAGACTGCTTTTGTTTACACATTTGACACAACTGGCCTGCTTTTTTGTTTTGTTTTTGCTTTTAATTACCTGTTAACTGATTTAACATCCAAGTTAATTAGACCAATCATTTTTTAATTAACAAGATGTGCCCTATTATTTCTCAAAAAGAAAACAATAACACATTTCTGTTTTATATAATTTGTCATTCAATGAACAGTTATATACCATTTAATCAATGTATGCATTTAAGAAGTCTTTTTTGTGAACTTGTTGTTTGGAGTTGCTTAAAATTGATTAATAATTCAAATGAAAACTATGTGCATGTTATTGTCTCTCCAGGCGATGAATAGTATGGCTGATAGCACAAAGAAACGTAGCTGCTGTTACCTGGCAATCTTCTTGGAGAAACTCAGCTGGAAACCATAATGAGAGAGACACAAACCTCCGTAAGGTTCTGTTTCAATAGTATGTGCTAATATTTTAGCTTTCTGAGGGTTTTACTGGGTAGCACAATCACGCCACTCCAACCAGCTTGGGGGCCAGAAGTAGGCCAATGTGTTAGCATTGTGCCCATGACTGGATGGTTGCTGGGTCAAATCCCAGTGTTTGCAGAGTGATGACCTTCAACTCCAGTCAACCCAGTGACTGTCTGCCTTCTCAATTGCTGTATAAATGTAGTGTAAACACACTTCATCCCTGCTTCTTATTTGTGGAGCTTGCGTAAATTCTCCGCCACTTGCATGGGTTTCCTCTGCGTACCTTGGTTTCCTGCCTCCAGCACATAGATGTAGTTTCCATGCTGTGTTTGTGTGTACGCAACGCAAGGAAATGGACTGCCATGCCCCCCTGCCTTCTGCCCTCTGCTTCCTGGGTTCCAGGCTCTCTGTGACCAGGTACCTGCTAAGCATTGTGAATGCATATCCTCACTTTAGATTCTGCTAGAAATTCCATTTTAATACTAATTTTCATATGACTATAAAAGGTAAGGACAGTGTGAAAGTACCTGACTGACAGTGCTAATTTTATGTCTTCTAACATAAACTCACATAGGAATGCGGTAAAGGGAGAGTGAATATTTCCGTGTGGTCATGGTGTCCCTCTCTCTCTCTCGCTCTCTCTCGCCCTCGCACACGCGCATTCCGGCTAACACCATTGTGGAGCAGTCTGTGGGATGCCACTACAGCAAAGTGATAATGAGCCCCACCCTAACACAAAAGCAGTTGTGACAAATGGAGAGTGAAAAACCCTAATGAAACTTTACACAAAAACACTTTTCCAAAATTAAAGTGTGCTTTGCATTTACTAAGCAGTCATTCGTTCCAGTATAAACCTCATATTTGTAAAGCTTAATTTTGTTCCCCTGAATTAGCTTTGACAAGCAGTGCAATTCAATTAAGTTAAATGGTAACTTTTTCGCAGTCTGGAAGTTAACAGGATTTTTTTCTTCCTCCAAAAGATGTCTTTAATATGATTTAATCATGGGAGAAAGTGTTGAAGTATCCTGTCACACAATGTTCTTCTTGCTGTCTGATAGGACATTTCATTCTTGAGAGAAGTTCTACAAAGCCATCGGCAAAACAGACAAGTCCCTGCACGATGACAGGAATGGACTTTCATCTGATGTCAGGAAGCAGGCTGCTTCTGAGCTGATGGGGAGGGCTAAACACTTCTGCTCCTCGGATGAGCGGACACCTTTCACTGGTTCCGCGGTCACCTGTGAATACCCGGGCACTTGACGCATATTCCAGGCGGCAGGCACTTTGAAGCTTGGTGTGCTCAGGCAGGACGGTGAGGTCATACTTCTGTGGGACTGTTTGTCTGCCAAACACTCTTCCTTATCAGGGAAAGTTTAGCTGTGGTTAAATCGAGCCTGAGGAACCCTCTAGACTAGCACACATTTACATGCCTACATTTTAGTCTTGTTGAGGTGGGAATTCTCTGATACGGGTAATGCAAATGAATGGGCAAAACTCAGAGGTGGACATGTGTCTTAGACAAGTCTTAATTTTCCTCTAAGATGGGGAAAAAGAAGACTTGCAATGTTTCCCTAAACTAGCTTCACTCTATGTGCCTTTGAGAAGGAATAAAAAAAAAAAAGATGTTGAAACATTTATTGGGTCCAATTAAGGGATTTAATGGAATGAGATTTCAAACGATTGGAAAGGGATATGAGGACCCTGATTTAAAATGGCCCAGGGGCGGAGGTATAATTTAAGATTATGAATTAGCAATTCAGTGAGAAGCTTAATTTAAAGTCTGTATGTGTTTTTAAGAACTAAAAAATTGCCTTGGTGGTGAACAAAACCTTAAAAATGCATAATAGAACATCATTTATTATTTTATTGAATGTTTGTGAAGAAATTCCTGCAGTGTTTTGCTCAAGCCCATTAAGTGTAACACCATAAAAATCATTTGTATTTTAAAAGTCATAGTAATATGCATATGAGAGAAATTGGGCCAGTTTTATTAATGTAGGTGACCTTTGACAGCAGCATTCCAGGTCACTATATTGGAAATTAAGTAATGCAAATAGACAAAGGTGTCAAGCTAAAATTATGCTCACAAGGGGGAGCAGAGAAGGAAAAAGGCAGAGCTGGATGCTGCGGTGTTAGCATCTGGTTACTGTCTAAATGAATCACGGTGTCTCGGGACCCTTAGACACAGCAGAACAGAGACACACAGAATTTCACCATTTCGACAAAACTGTGCCTCATAATGGTTACTCTTGGCTGAATGAGATGAGAGCATCACGTGTGCATACACTCCTGATTATCACACACTCTAAAACCACACTCTGTGCAATTACACTCCCAACAATCGCACTCTCAATAATCATACTCCCGACAATCACACTCCCGACAATCACAGTCCTAACAATCATACTCCTGTCACTCACACCTCTGACAATCACACTCCCGACCATCACACTCCCGACAATCACAGTCCTAACAATCACACATCTGATAATCACACCCCTGACAATCACACTCCAGACGATTACACCCCTCACAATCACACTCCCTACAGTCACACTCCTGACAACCACACTCCCTACAATCACACTCCCAACAATCACACTCCCTACAATCACACTCCCAATAATCACACTCCTGACAATCACACCCTTGACAATCACACTCCTGATGATCACACCCCTCACAATCATACTCTCAACAATAACACTCATGATGATCACACTCCAGACAATCACATTCCCGATTATCACACTCACCCAACACATCTGAGGGATTTTGTAGGGCATCACAAACCAAAGCAGTCCCAAACAGATTTGTCATCCTGCAAAAAGAGTTCTTATAGCCAATTCCAATCCATTTGTTATGTTGCATGCTGAAGGTTTGTGGAAACAATCATGGTTTGGAACTATATCAGGCAAGTAATGGTAGAGCCTCCCTTTCTAGAATCCCTGAAAAAATAAACATCAGTTAATTATGTTTTTCCGAATCAATTCTTGTTCTCCTTGCAGACCTTTTCCTGCCCAAAGACTTCACTGCCCACGCTTACTCCATCACCTGCCATGGCACAAATGAAAGCTTCCAAATTATACACTTCAATAAGAAATGTTTTACAAAAGCCTCCTAGCTATCTCTGGCCTTTGCATTCGTCTGTCATTACACTGTTTCCATCATCTGACATTCCCCAGTCCACCCTTCCTTCATTTGTCCATTCCCGCCCTCTGATCATCCTTTATCTGTTACTCTTTCATTTAATCTTATTATTTTGTCTTTTGTCCTTCCTTTGATATCCATCACGCCACGCTTGTCTTTCAGTGATGACTTTGGCTCTATTTTAGACATCTGTGATTCATGGGATCTTGCTGATATTTGTTATCACCGCGAATGTGCTGATCCTGAAGGAGTGCTTTGTTTCCATGGGGACTCTGCTCAAGTCGAGTCGCACAACTGGCTTAAAACTCTGCGCGTCTCGGCTAGATCGAGAAGTTGCCGTCGCAAATAAACGGCCGAATAACTCGCCATAATTGGCTTCCTCGCACACGTAATTCACACCCTGTAGCTTTGAGATTATTAGACAACGTTATTGAAATACTGAGTTCAGAAAAGAAAAAAAAATTACAAAAAATGGGCGCACCGCAGATAGGATGTCGATGCATCACAGTGCACACCCACGTACAATCAAGCACTATGGGCAATGCTTGACATATTAGTTAACTTGCATGCTTGTTTTTCCAACTAGTGGAGGAAACTCACACAACCCAGAGGAGAATATGCAAACCCACAAATAGCAGAGGCACGATTTTACCCGCAACCACAGAGCCACCTTGACCCCAAAAGCATGTAGCAGACACAGCAAGTTTGCCGATTCACCAGATATGCCAGTTATCTGTCGTTATATTTACCAGCTCACTAGTATTGCACACACCTTATTTTGAAGGTTTGATTCTTCTGACTTGATGTTACTGTTAGATTCTGTCCATTCCTTTGTAGGCATGATTAAATCTCTCATGTTTAGATGCAGCTCTACGTCGTTATACACTTGTGCAAGCTCCTCTCATGGCCAGCCTCCCCTGGATTGCTCTTGAAAATCTTATTTATAAAACATCAAGATGGATGGATGCATGTCCTCTGTTTGAGGCTTTAGCTGGGTAGGTGGGGAATGCAGTGAGAATGATGCTGACATTCACAATAGTACAGATGGGCAATCATTAAAATTCACATTGTGAGTTAAGATGTGAGGGCTGTGTGGTACATGCATGGGGGTGGGGTGGGGGGGCTGCATAGCCTCACCTGTCTCTGCATGTGATTGGTGGATGGGGGAGGGAGCCCGGATGACAGAGCACAGACTGACACGCGCTCTTATTTAACCTGATGAGAAGTGCACCTGTACTCATATTAGGGTAATGAGAGCTGAAGGGACGGGTGCCGAAGATAATCAAGAGAAAAGCCCTTAATGCAATAAAAAGCAGAGAGGCACTGAGCAAGCAGAACTCATCTGTGCTGGTTTAAGGTTGTGGTAAAACACTGAAAATGAGATGCGTTCTGAGGAGGGCTGGGCTGGGCTCCGTGGTCATGCTTGTAGGAGCAAGTGCGGCTGCCTCTTAGTCTCCAGTCAGCACCTACCATTTCCCGGCTGAGAGTCAGTCTCTTAGGGCCTTTGTTCTCCTGTATCTGTGTGTACAGGCGCCTCAACACTGAAAAAGGACACTGCTAACAAATGTCCCCAACAGCGCTTTCATACATTTACGTGACAAACTACTAGTACCCGGCAAAATGGCTACAGTGGCGTCCTTTGGAACAGTGAGAGCCCATAGGCCTGACCCGAGTCTGTTAATGTATCTGAGCTTATTATCGTGCTGCATCCAATGGCCAGTGGCTCGCCGCTTAAAACCTCCGGGCCCTAATGAGTAATAAAGCCATGTTTGTTTGTAAAACACATGCTGTTCAAGACAACGCTACACAACAAACATCTGCAGTAAACAGCATTCGAATCAACCTGCAAAACCAAAGTTTTCACCTTGGAGAAGGCTGTGAGGAATGCAGAACTTATCATTATTATTATTTTTCAGCTATTAAGCCGATGACGGAAAGAGAAAAGAGGACTCTTAGTGCCTGCCCGAGATTCAGGCTGCTCGCGCTCTGGGGTGTATTGTGACTGCCCTCTACTGGCCACTGTCATGAATTACACATAGAGGCTGAAGACGGCAGGCAGACAAACCTCAAAGAGGGAGCTCATCATCCCCAGGGGGCAGAAGGCCGTCGCCACCCAGGATGTGCCTTCGGTCATTATTCCCCAATCATCTCCGGCTCAGACCATGCAGCATAGTCATACACGTTAATCAGCTCAACACGGAGGACTTTGGTATGAATTCTAAGCATCTGGACCAAATTATGGAACAAGAAGAGTAAATTAACATACATACCATCTTTCATTTTTAAATTATGCATTAGTTTTATGACAGAAGTGAATACAGAGAAACTGATGCCATCTCACATGTCGCTAATATGTAATAAAAATATTGCTGTTATAAATGTTCCAATAATCAGTCAGCATTGTGCAGTATTGTGACTGGCCAGCTGTGCGTCTAGGTGCGGGAATGCATGCAGATGTGTTAAAAGTTCTGTCATCTCCATTAGGCAGTTTGGAGCCCCCACCCCCCACCCAGTTGCCAGACACAGGAAGAGTGTCCCGAGTGTGGCTCTGGGAAGCGTCTGCGAGTTCATCCGCATCTGTAGAATGCCAGTGACTCATATCCTCATCCCTCATTGATGTACTATGATGCCGGAAAACTGTCTTTACCTCTGCCTAGGCATGCGTCCAGGTACGTCATTAGGGGTGCCAGGGTGGGCATGCCAACCAGAGACGTCGCCATGGCAGAGGGATCTAGCTGGGAGGCTGGACACAGCACCGGCGGGCTGGGGGACTCTCCACTCCATCCATTCCGCTAATATTGGGGCTGTCGGGCTCGGAAGACTAATGAATCAGCCGGTGCCAAGTGGCTACAAACAAGATGACATGTAAAATGAGTCGGTGCCCAAGATATATAGGAATATTTGAAGGAAATAGATGGATGAAGGCAGCAAACATTCTAAATTACACAAAAACAAGGCACTCTTTGTGCCTCAGGAATATGCTGCTGGAGTATACTGTTTACTGTAGAGTATAATATTTATTCTGGAGTATGCTGTTTACGGTAGAGTATACTGTTTACTGTACAGTACACTGTTTATGGTAGAGTACGCTGTTTATTCTGGAGTATACTGTTTATAGTAGAGTATACTGTTACCTGTACAATATACTGTTTACGGTAAAGTATACTGTTTATCGTAGAGTACGCTGTTTATTCTGGATTATACTGTTTGCTGCAGAGTATACTGTTTACTGCAGAGTATACTGTTTATTCTGGAGTATACTGTTTACTGTAGAGTATACTGTTTACTGCAGAGTATACAGTTTATTTTGGAGTATACTGTTTTGACCAATGTAAACATCTGTGAGCAATTTGACCAGCATGGGATGATTAGAAAGTGCCTGCTTAAAACTGTTTTTGAAAAAGAAACTAATTTAAGCAGATGTGCTCTTTGCTGTGTGATCTTGATGCCTGCTGCCTCGGTGTGACGGCTTCATGGCTGCTACTCTGCTGTTTTCTTCTGGGATCAGAGGAATCAGGAGCAGGTCCGCTGCTGCAGAGAAGCACTTATCTAATCCCTTAGCTCAACTTCAGAAAAGCCCCAAGTCAGCCGAGAGCAGCGCTACTGTAGAGAAAAGAACAAAATCCCCACCCTCCGCGTCTCCGCAGCTCCAGTTTCTTCTCAAACTTTAGTTATTGCAGCGGATCATGGGGAAAAGGAAAAAAGAGGGAGGGAAGGGGAGGGAGGGAGGGAGAGAATGGAAGAGTAGGAGAAGGAGGCGGCGGGGTGGGGGGAGAATTTCGCTGGACCATCCCTCAGAGGAGCAGTCGCACCCCGTCAGCAGATTTGCGGTGGCCCAGGGAGTTTCTCCCTAGCAGATTGCCAAAGAAGATTTACTGCTGAAGGTTCCACAGCTGCTGCTTCGAAGAGCCCAGGCTTTTTATATCCGTGGCATTGCATACCGCCTTGGCCTAGATGCCCAGGCTCCTGGAGGACACATCCGGCAGCTGGCACCAGGAGACTTTGCCCTTTGCTCTGCCGCCGCGTGCTTAGACTGAAGGGGATCCTCTGATTGGTCCCAAAAGCAACGTTTGTTTTGCTGCTTCTTTTGCTTGCCGCCCCATTGTCAGGCAACTCGCTTGTCCGCTGCTTTTAAAAGGAAGCCAACTGGCCTCTCGACCACTGTGACACCATTCTAAGGTAGCTCCACCAGCAGGAAGGGGCTGAGAAATTTTTTGGACAGCCAGCGCTTAAACATTTAAAATGGAAGGAATCACTTCAAAGGCCAGTCTTCAACAATTTGTGTAGCCCCTCATTTCAATTAGTCTGCTGTCTAGTGTTTTATGTGCTTACCTAGGCTGAGTTTGGCGTAAAATATTGATAAGTGCTTGACGTGAGGTGGAGCGTAGCACTGTGGGGACAGCGAACGTCTCACCGTGAATTTAGAGGCTGCAGAATCAAACAGAGCTCTTTGCTGCATCTGCAAGTTTTCAAAGTAATAGCCTCTTTATTGAGTGTGAAAAGGCTTGCAGTATTTAGCGCACTTTTGCTATGGGTTGGGTCTTCTGCAGAGTCATACTCTGTACCCAAAGCGCAGCCTCACAGCTGAAAAAGAGATCTCGCCGAAGTGCATTGTGGGTAACGGCCTGACATGGAACCGTGTCCTGCCTAGGGGCACCAAGCTGCTTCGTGACACATTAATTCTCATTTTTCTCCACTGAAAGTCATCATTATGAAAACAAATGAAGAAACCAATAGAAATAAACAAAGATAAACTCAGTTAAAGACAGCTAAAAGTCAAAAGGACAGAGGATAATATGTGGAAAAACATAATTAATATGAGCCAGTAAAAAAACAAAAAACATCCCTTTAACCGTCCAGTGGTTCATCTTCATCGCTGGACCTTATTTGCCTGCTCTGCTAGCTGTGTCATATTTCTGTTAATAGTGAGAGTCTGTAGTGTTTATGCACACAGATGCTGAAACAATACCTGCTTTTAATCAGCAGCCTGCAAGCTCTGAAAGTTAAGCTCCTCTCGGTGCTTCTGGTGGAGAGACTCGGAGGCAGCTCCGGCATCACCGCGCTCGCCATCTGCAGCCGGCTCCCCCGAAGGCGTGCGGCAGACGCCGTGGAGAGCAGATGCTCCCGGTGTCCTGGTGCGTCTGACAGGCGAGAGCGGGCGAGGCGGTCCCGTAATGAAACACGGGCAGAGGCAGGGCTTGGACCACTGGCGATGTTGTTTACCATGCTGGCTCCGCACGGGTGAGCAGGGACAGTGGGGGTGACGGCTACGCACCCCAGAATGATACACAGCATCTCTCGAGCGTGTGGGCGAGCACAGCGCGGCGACCTCACTCGTGCGGAAATGAGACATTTCACTGCATTCTGACTTATCCAGGCTGACGTTAATTGGATTGTTTATTATGCTTGTTATGCTGCCAGACATGCAATATATACCAGATACTCTGCGCTTATTTTTTATATAACCAAACTAGAGTGTACACAGTATATCCATACGTTTTCATCAAAATTAAAATGAAGAAGCAGAGAGAAGTAGAGGAAATGTCCAATTGCTTGTGTAAGAAGAGGACATCCTTGGTCTCGGTCTTTATTCATCAGCTGAGCTGTGTTTGTTGGGTTTTATGTGGTGTGATGGCCTGACCCATGTGTTTCAAAACTCCTGTCATCTGTTTGTGTTCCCTGTGGTCTTATGGAAACACTTGCTTCATAAAAACTGCTGACAGTCGCCCATTATGATGTCATGGATAGAATATTCATAGAATGCATGTGTCCAGCCAATGAGAATGCCAGGTTACTGGTTTGGACAAATCTGAAGTAATTCTCAAAATATCCGTAGCATTTTTATGTAATAAACAACATCCCATAATCACTGGCGATGCTGCATTCTCAGGAAGAACTCCCCATGTGTGCAGTTCAGGATTTCCACCAGACGACAGCCACGATTCCATCCTGCCTCATGATGTCCTGTGAATCGTTTGCAACACACTGACAAAAAAAGTCACCAGGTATTCACCAAAGCGCAGATAATTACCATAAAATCTGACACAGCTTTATCCCCCTTTTGTAACTGGCGTGGACTTATGAACAGTTTCAGTAGTCACTCTCCTCAAACAATTAAAATGTGTTCAGTAGCAGAGTAAGCTGGCTTGTGGTTAGCGCATTTGGAGAGGCTGCCGAGCATCAGCTTCACATATGAAGGATAATTACACCGAGACCTGAATTTTATAAAGCTGGTGCATTAAGTACAGCCCAGAAAATAGCAATATAGTGGAATGAGAACTGAGTCACGGATAAGTATTCCATGCCACCAATCCATTTCACGAATTACTTATCCAATGATAAGTAATCCCAGTCCCTGGAAGCAAGGACTTTAGCACTGATAGTCCATATATCCAGATAAGCAAATAACAGAAGCAGCATGGAGTCAGCAGTTCAAGTGAAAGCACATTTTTGGACAGTGGGAGGACAACACATAAATGCAGCATTAAAATCACACTTGCATACTAATTAGGACCTTAGCACCCTGTACTTGTGATCAGAAGCTCATTGGTTTAAATGCCTTGGCTGGAAGAGTGATTTCCCCGTTGGACCTTTGAGCAAGCCCCCTAACCCCAACCCTGCACGTTCCACTCTATGCCTGGTAAGTAAATGTACAACTAATATACAACTGAGTGCGGATTGGAACCCACAACCTTAGAGTTGTGAAGCTGTTTGTATAGTATACTGTATTGCATAATTTTTTCTGTTCAAGAGGGAAATGCTTTTTACCACAGGACTGACTTTCCTGAGGCCGAAATGGGGTGGTTGGAGGGGG
>JAODKM010000016.1:19134806-19156452 GCA_026780845.1 Petrocephalus sullivani | reverse complement strand
AAGCAACTGCCATGTGATTGGTTGATTAGATAATTGCATTAATGAGAAATTGAACAGGTGTTCCTAATAATTCTTTATGTGAGTGTATATATATATATATATACAGTCGTACAGCTGTCCCATCTGCAACACCACATTCCCCACCCCTGTTTCGATAGCTGGATCAGCATAAGAAATTAAATGGGAATTTTTGCAGTTTTGTGAACGCTGCAGACGACATGCAAATGCCAGCAGATGATACGCAAAAAGTAGTCTCGCAGAGGCCTCGCAGTGATCTTACAGTGGTCTCGCAATGATCTTACAGTGATCTTGCAGTGTATCTCATGTTTCTCATATCTTTTCACTTCGCTTCACTCCACTAGCATGCTTGCTCTGCTTACCTAGGGGCCAAACATTTTCACTGTACCTCAGCATGCGCCCACAGCAAAATGGGGTTTGTCTCATTCAATGGTCCATATGAAATTATGTCTTATTTGATCAATATAAATTTGTTGTAATTTTGGGGACTTCTTATTGTCATAAGAATTCATTTAAATTAGTATAGGCCATTCACAGGACGTGTGACAGTCACAATTTCAAAGCACTTAAATTGGTATTGTGAGGCTGACATCATTGGTTCTAATTAAGCTTATTTTTGTGTTTGGTAATAATATACAAATACATAAATGGCAGTACTTAAAACTCTGCATTCTAAATCGTGTTCGTACAACATTGCACAAATGCAGCACATCATGTTTCAGAACCTCCAGTTTCATCATCTTCCTCATCTTCCTCCTTCTCTCTCACAGCTGGATAACGCAGAAGATGTTGATGCCCAGAAAACCTGGCCCACACATCTGCTTTCTTTTTTAAATAAACTCTCGCCAGGCACATTTTAATTTGACAATAATTTGTGATTCAAGAGTTCTCCGCACACCAGTGTGCGCTCATTTCAGTAATTTGTTCTCATTTTCCATAGTGCTGCAGAAATTGCCACTTTTATTGTTGATGTTGTTGTTGTTTTGCGCATGCTAACTATCGCCCTCTGGAGGTCAGAACTACCCCATGCAGCATTCCACTGGGGACCTGGCTTACCAATTAGGCACCCTGCCGGTGAGGCACGCATGAGCCATGAAGGACAGCCCTCTAAATAATTGAAACACATTGCATTATTAAGAGTGAAGGCCTTCAGTTGACAAGGGGGCGGCCAGCCCATACTAACATGGGTGCAGCTAACCGGCATCCCACACATAAGCTAGCATGTGTGCTGGGCAGAGCAAGAGGTACAGGCTGTGGATTCAACTCACGAGTAACCTAAACTGCAGAGGAGGCCAAAGTCAGGCCCTGCGGCATCTACCATGACATAGATCATTTTGCATAGCTCTTAGTGCCAGCCATTCACAAGGACGTGTGTATTTCTATAATACATATAGCGACTCACTTGAAGCATTCTTCTTTGTCTAAAATGCATTCCGTCATATAAAATATGGAGACAATACTCATTCATATACAGACTTTTTAATGTATTTTTATCAATAAATTTCTAAGATGAAGCTTTATGGGCTCTGAAATAGGGCCTGGCGCTGTCGTGGTGGCGCAGCTGCTTGAGGAAGGAGCTGTTCTCGCCACTCCATCCATCTTCTCGTTCTCCTGGGTTGTGTGTGCGGCAGGGCAGAGTTTTACTCAGCCGCTGTCAGAGAAGGACTTTGACATTTGCGTTTATGAGCCGTCACTGGGATAACAATTAAAGAGGAACAGCATTCCTGCTATCATTAGGAGACTGAGCTGAAGTGTTACTAAAAATAAGTCTATATACAGAAGCAAAAGTTCACGGTTTATGATATGAAAGGCATTAAAAATACTTTTCCCTGTCTTAAATATGAACACATAAACAAATAAACAGACGCCCCCATGTCCGCGCTAAGCATTCAGCTAGATATTTAGCTTAATTAAGTGATTTACTTTTACCTCTATTCAAAAAGTGCAGTTTAGCAGACAATCCAATTACAGGACTATTTCCATTGGCTCATTAGCATGAGAGTCTCTTCCCTTTTTTTCGCCATAGACACTGTAGGGCAGGATAAAGGAAGCAGATAGCCAGTGAATGGGCGTCTTTTGGCACAGCGCGCGGGCCGGGTGCTGCCTGCCTATCAATCTGCTCTCCAGTACACCAGTGCATTTATTTATGTTTTTATTTTGCAAGCTAATGGCCGTGGGGGGAAGGCTGGTGGTACAGGGGGGTGCCTGTGAGCGGCCCGCGGCCCTCATTAAGATAAAAGGCCTTCCCGTGCACTGATAAATAGTGCGCCAAATCATCTCGGCTATCTATTTCTCACGCCAGGCTGGCGCCGCTTTATCCTGACCGGCCGGCCCGCTCCGTATCCCGCATCCCGACCAAACAAGCCCAGCCCTCAGGAGAGCACCTTGCTGGGCTGCCTGATAAACCCCATCCAGCCCCACCATAAATCTTTTAATACCCCTCTATGTGATCCTCTCTCCTCTTTCTTCTTCCTATGATATTCATTTTTTGGGTTTATTTTAATTAAAAATATTTCCATTGTCTCTCCACCTCTCCCCTTAGGCCAGATTCATGAGAAAGGAACACTTATCTCCAGCTCTTTTATGTATTAATTTAGGATTTAATCTTACCTGTGGTTAAAATGAAATCTCACTGGTTTTAACATACAACACAAGGGCTACAGGACATTCTGGAAAGTCACAGAATAATGGTTTTACAGTGAGATAGTCTATTGCAATTTGCAATTGATTGAACTAAATTTTGAACTAGATTTTTATTGTTCATGAAATTATCTTATTAGTTGTTAAGGATTGGTTAAAAATATGAATAAAGTTAAAATTAACAGCATAAAATTTGAAAAACAGTGAGACGTTGGGGGGGGGTTATTATTTATTAGTTTACTTGTTTGTTGATATTTATTTATTTTTATGACTCTAACGACAGAGGAACACAACCCGGGGAACCCCTTGGTAAACCTTGCATTAAGCTGCAGTGAGTGACACAGACAGACAGGCAGCCACACCATTTAATTTCTACTGTTGACTGAGACCCTGAGCTGACGAAACTCACATTTTTGTTGCTCATAAACATAATAGGAATAAACTGGAGCCAGTCCATAGCTACATTTATAGCCCAGATAATGTTTACAGGAGAAATAATGAGTGCTTTTCACTTTAATTTGAAGGAAATTAATCCCATTAAATGTGCAATTAATTCATCAGCAGGATGTGCATTCCTTGAGAAAATGTCTTCAGCATCTCTGAAAGATGAAAAATGGAAAAGATGAAATAGTTTCATCCTTAACTAAAACAATTATAATGCAAACTTGAAGTGTGAACAATCTGTCCAAACACACCATACCAAGTCATTATTTTATTTAAATCCCCAGTGCATTTCTATAGCAGGCATGCTGTTTCCATACCATATCTCTCATATAGTTAATGTGGTAATTTGTAAATATTTGCCTGTCTGTCAGTATTCAACACAATAATATACCGTTTGAGTTTAATTATATTAAATTTATAACCAAATAATACTGCTATGTCAAGAAAGCTCTTACAAAACTCCATTGCAAGAAGTTTGAACTGTGCTTGCTTATCTGAAGCAGATTTAAAGCAGATTCATTTCTAGCTTGCATGTTGCATCTGTGTAAATTGTCAGCTTTTATGTAATCACAGTATCAACACCTGCAACACATTTTCTTTTCTTATGTATCCTCAGTATGCCGTGAATTCCTCTGGGCAGGAAAAGTCAAAGTGATTCTGAAAAACATACTAGGAACTATATGAGCATACCAGAGGTGAACCAATGGCCAGTGGCCAATGGAAGAATCCAGCCCTGCATCGCAGTGCCTGCAGTGGAGTGGGGGGGCTGTCAGGGTTTGTGCGGAGAGCAGGAAGACACAGAGAGTGCTCTGCAAACTGGGCCATCTAAGCCTCAGGCCCTCCAGGCAACATCGAGATGACATACTGCTGGAAAGTGCCCGACATTTGGTGCTGATTCAGGAATATCACTGCGGCTGCGTTTCCGTATTTCCAATACTGACATGACAAATGTCATCTCCTGGATCAGAGCCGATCTGGCTTCTGACCCAGTTTGCATAGCCGTCGCTGCTCAAGCTGCCCGAGCACCAATCCCAGGATGCCTTGCTGATTGTGACCTATGGGAGCTGCTGATGCTGAGTGGTGACAGAGCACACGGTGGCCCCCTGCACTCCCACTGGCAGCTGAGAGCCTGAATAGCAAAATATGACCAGAGGACCCGAGAGAACTTCTAGCTGCAGAGAACCAAAACAGAGTCCTAGCTGCAGGCATACGTCGCTTTAGCTAAAACACATTTCTAATGAAGTTGCTTCGTTTACTTCAGCCAAATTGTAATGTGACGTTCAGGAACTTGCTTGTTTTACATAAACTCACAATGCAACATCAGGAAAAGTTTCCATTTCCTGCCGTACGACCTTTTGAGAAAAATAAAGTGTCTATTAAACCGCCATGGCCGTTGGAGTGTTTCCCGCAAAATTACTATGCATTTGTTCTCAAACATATAACTGGTAGCCGTGGGTCTTTCCTCTGACCGTAGACCAGGAGGCTAAGGGAAGGATGTACCCCATGCTGCAAATGAATGCAGTTAAGCTGATCGAACTGAAGAAATCACTGCTTTAATGGGCTCTGCAATAGCGACTCATGCTGAGGCAAAAGCACTGAGCAGGCAAATGATGCCACCTCTGAATAATTCACAGATCAGGTTCAGGGGCTGTCGAAGAGTTAGGGTAAATTGTTTTGCATAGGGCGAGGCTCTCATGCTAACGAATGTAAGTGCTGCAGGGAAGATGCCTGTTTCCAGACTGTGTGTAAATCCCTCTTGTTTTTTTTTTCTAAATAGAGTTCATGTGTGGGGTTAAATAATCCAGGAAAATCAATATAGAAAATTCAGTGGAGGGGAAATAGTAAAGTGAGATTATAATGTCAGTCAAAAAAAAAATACTAATATGGCCGCGTAAACAAACACGGTGTGATAAATGTAATTTGTAATCGTTTTAGGTAAGATTGGTACATTCCATTCAACCATGACCACATCGCACTGATATAATTTGCTGCCATTTTGTCCCCCACAGTCCTGTTCGGGTTTCGCAGGGGTGCACTTATATAATCGACTGCTGGGCTGAAGTGGGGCACATTCATATCAAAGGGACCAGATGAAAAAGCTTAGCGCCAATGTTTCACGCGCGGCCATTGATTATATAAAGGATGGCGGCACTATTTTCCAGGCAGCCTCTTCAGGCTCCAAAGAACAAATTCTTCACAAAATGAAGCCATTCACTATAGTGACCTAAGGTCACAAACACCTCTTTCTCAGTATTACACACTTTCCGATCAATTTAGTGAAGCTGGTAATTGTAGGGGGCGACTGTTTACTTTGGTCGTGAACCAAAAATTATGTGAAACTTCAAAGGCTCCTCTTCTGCGAGCTAACTGCAACCTCAAAGCTAAAGCTAATGGGTTATGTTTGACTAGCACCATGTTTGCTGACAGTTAATTCAAATTAATATTCAGGCCAAACTTAAATATTGATAGAATAATATCATGTAATTAAAAGTATGCATCATTGATAAGCTCTCGTTGGTGTCTGCATCTCTGTGGTTGTTCTGGTGCATCTTTGGAAAGGAAACTCATCACGCTTAAGACTATCCAAGCAAACAGTCTGCTAAATAATACAGGAAAAGTGGCCGGCAAGTTTACCTCTGAAATTCAATCATCAAACGTCAACGAAAGGGTTTCACTTCCAGAGCGTGATGTAGTTTGTACACAGAAACTAGAGATCACAGAGTGTCAATCTTCAGATGGTGAGTCTAGGAAAATTCAGCTCAAATAAACGTGTCTCCACCCTTATATAGGGAAATTAATTATTCATTTATTAATTTTTCATTATTATGCTTAGATAGTTGTTTCTCCACCAAAATCTATTATGGAAGTCCCAGTTGGTCAGTTACTGGAAGATTTAACTAACAGAATATGAATGGAATTCACCAATTACAGTATCACTAGTTAACCTGGGTTAGAATGTTCATCCAGTGAACAGCTTCACATGGTAACCTAGCAACTCTTTAGCAAAACTCTGCTCTTGGCCGTAGAGAGATTCTTGTGATACTTGAGGACGAGATTTTGACTTAAGAAGCTTAGTAGCAGTTTTGCACTGATGAAGTGACTTATTATGAGCGCTCAATGAGACTGAGATTTAAAATGTGAAAAAGCATGTTTATTCCTAACACATGACAGACATTGCACTTAACATAAAACAAACACAAAATAACAGAATAAAAATCAAGCAAACAGGATGAAATATTGAAATGCAGTGACCAGATGGAAATGGGTACCCTTACAAGGAAATACTGCTCTGCCAAGCAAAGCCCTTTGGTGTGTTAGGTTCTGCTCCATCCCCAAGGACGGGTCCGGGGTGTGAGATTGTAAAGTTCTAAGGTCCAAGAATATTAATTATTAGGAATCTGACACAATGGTTTGGGCCATCTTAACCTGCGGATCATTTGATTTACGACCCTAGACTCAGCCAACTTTAGAGGTGGTTTCGATTAAAGTATTTAACTTTAGATACGTGCAATTACGCGACGATCTGTATTTGGGAGAATTTGTCCGTCTGTTTAATACCAAACATGACATAGTAACCTGGAGGTTTATGCATCATACAATTTCCATTAATTAATTCCTAATTTAAATTCTTCGTACGTGATGGTTATTCCCACCGGGACGGAGTATGTGTGGCTGTTTTACACATTGCCAGATATTAACACTTTTGGATAAGTTTTATAAAAGGGACATACAGCACATCTTAATCCAAGGTTAGTTTAGGCATTGCCATCATTTTCCTATAATAACAATTGTTATTAGACATTTGTACACTACCATTGGTAGTTAACTTGGCTTATTACAATGATTTGATCCCCATGTTTAACACACATATTACTCCATTCATTCAATGTAAAAAGTACAGGGCAAAGAAAAAGGCACTAATGGCTCATTTATGAGACCAGATAAGGTCCCCAGGAATGCAAAAAGAGACGGGGGCTTTCCTGGTTACACAAAGTAAAGAACTCTTCTAATAGTCAGGGGAGTTGCTAAAATACATGGTTACATTATGTTAAATGTTTCCCATTTTCTCTAAGATACGCATGAGAGTCTGAATGGACATCCATACATACATACATGCTGTATGTACATAGATATAAATTCATATTCCTGTCTTTGCGAGGAAGATAGAATAGACACTAACATGTGAGATTCCTTAATGAGGGGAACAAAATTATTACATTACAGATATATACACTAATAAATGGTAAGACACAAACATACAAGTCATAAAACAGATCCTTCTCTCTTCGAGGTACTGTGTGTGTGTGTGTGTGTGTGTGTGGAAACACTGGTCTCCTTTGTCCCATCCTCATCAGTACATAAAGGTGCACCCCTCTTAGGCTAGGCCACTAAAAGGGGCACCATGCTGTACCAACCTCAGACTGTCTATGTCACAGGTGTCAAACTCCAGGCCAGGAGGGCCGGGACCCTGTGTAGTTTAGTTCTTCCCCTGTTCCACCACAAACGATTGAGCTGAAGAGCTGTGTGGTAATTAGCACAAGGAGCTGCAAGGAGTTGAATCAGGTGTGTTAAATGAGGGTAAACCCAAAAATGTGCTGGGCTCCAGGCCTCCAGGACTGGAGTTTGACACCCCTGTTCTATGTCCAAACCTCTGGGCCATAAACCTTGGAATGGTGGTCCTAATTTTACCTTGTTATCTGGGTACCTTTGCTGTATGTGTGTGTGTGTGTAATCCTACAGTGAGGTAGAATACAGAAAAAAAATATATAAATATGCATAATGTAAAATGATATGGAATTTCCCGATAGCATTAGGAATTCTGGGAAACAGAATGGCTGGAGAGAAAGGTGGAGATTATCCACAGAGGACGCTTTGTCGTGC
This sequence comes from Petrocephalus sullivani, assembly GCA_026780845.1. NCBI lineage: Eukaryota > Metazoa > Chordata > Actinopteri > Osteoglossiformes > Mormyridae > Petrocephalus > Petrocephalus sullivani. The sequence goes on along the minus strand of JAODKM010000016.1, from coordinate 19,148,469 downwards.
CTCCCCTAGCTCCTTTGGGCTGCAAGCTGCAGAAGTTACCAGGGGGTTTGTTCAGCCTCCAAGGCAGCTTTGCCAACAGCAACTCCCACTGTGCCTGCAGCCTAAACGGGCAACTTAGCGAGCATAAGGATGCACATTAAACACAGAGTCGCTCCCCAGCTGGGCCCACACTGCAGAGCTGTCCAGGACATGACCTGCCCTGCGCATCTGGCAAAAGGCCCCTCCGTGCCTCCGGGGGAAGACCTGAGTCCCCTTCACAGCTGGCTTGCAGCTCTGTAAAACTATACACCAAGCTGGCCATGTATATTTCAGCTCTACTAAAGGACCCCCCCAACTCTGTAATACACAAGCCTGAGAGCTGTGCTGCCCACATGGCTCTTAGTGCAGTTCATTTCTGTTGTTGATGCCAGTTTTATCACAGATGTACAGGGTTCTCTTTGGAATTTTCAAGCGGAATACTGCCTCATCTGTAGCCTGTATTGCTGTGTCTACCTCACTCATTCCTCATCTGTACCCTGTATCCCCCTCTCTCTCTACCTCACTCATCCCCCATCTGTATCCTGTATCCCCCTCTCTCTCTACCTCACTCATTCCCCATCTGTACTCTGTATCCCTCACTCTCTTTACCTCACTCATCCCCCATCTGTACCCTGTATCCCCCTCTCTTTCTACCACACTCATTCCCAATCTGTATCCTGTATCCCTCTCTCTCTCTACCTCACTCATTCCCCATCTGTACCCTGTATCCCCCTCTCTCTCTACCTCACTCATTTCCCATCTGTATCCTGTATCCCTACCTCACTCATCCCCCATCTGTACCCTGTATCCCCCTCTCTTGCTCCCTCACTCATTCCCAATCTGTACCCTGTATCCCCATCTCTCTCTACCTCACTCATTCCCAATCTGTACCCTGTATCCCCCTGTATTTCTACCTTACTCATTCCCTATCTCTACCCTGTATCCCCCTCTCTCTCTACCTCACTCATTCCCCATATCTACCCTGTATTCATCTCTCTCTCTACCTCACTCATTCCCAATCTGTACCCTGTATCCCCCTCTCTCTCTATCTTATTCATTCCCGATCTCTACCCTGTATTCCTACCTCACTCATTCCCCATCTCTACCCTGTATCCCTCTCTCTCTACCTCACTCATTCCCAATCTGTACCCTGTATCCCCCTCTCTCTACCTCACTCATTCCCCATCTCTACCCTGTATTTCTACGTCAGTCATTCCCCATCTGTACCCTGTATCCCCCTGTCTCTCTAACTCACTCATTCCCTATCTCTACCCTGTATCCCCCTCTCTCTCTACCTCACTCATTCCCCATCTCTACCCTGTATTCATCTCTCTCTCTACCTCACTCATTCCCAATCTGTACCCTGTACTCTCTACCCAGTATCTGTCTCTCTTCCTGACGCTGCCTCATTTATACCCTGTATCCCTCTCTCTTCCTGCATTTGCCTCTGCAGTACCCTGTATTCCTGCCTCTCACTCTCAATCTCATTCCTACCCCATCTGTACCCTGCATCCCTGCCTCTCATCCTGCCTCTGCCTCAGTTATGCTCCATATCCCCCTGTCTCCCTTCCTGCATTTCCCTCCTCTGTACCCTGCATCCCTGCCTCTCATCCTGCCTCTGCCTCAGTTATGCTCCATATCCCACTGTCTCTCTTCCTGCCTTTGCTTCCTCTGTACCCTGTATCCTTCTCTCTACTTCACACCTGCTTCATTTGTACTCCACACCTCCCATCTGTCTGCTGCACACCAGCATAATCTTCCTCAGCTCTGTGTCATGCAGGCCTCAGGCTTCCTGCTATCTTTAATTAAAAAGAGGCCAGATCTCCCCTGAAAGAGCACGGTGAGATTTACGAAGAAGCATCGGAGGCAGGATGCCAAAGAGCGGACACAAGTCAAACACACAGCCGACACCTTGATGGTGGATGGGAAGTGGCTGCTCTGGGCGATTACCCATGTGACCCTAAATCCAGAGCGCATGTCATGGTAATATGGTGGGGGGATAGGAACTGCAATCACAGCACATCTGTGAGCCCCCCGCCCACTCCTTCCCCCGCCACACAACCAATCTTCTTAGGCTTATTTTCACTTGTCGGACAGAAACAAATGTTAAAATCATGCAGGATTTATCTTAAAGCAAATGTTTGTCCTAATTCAGTTATACTAAACCCAATAAGCATTTAGATCTAAACGCTTATTAAATGTTTAACTGTCTGATTGCACAGTTGTTAAAATCAGTTGAAAATGGTTCATTCTGAAATTATTAAATTAAAATGTTCTGCATATTTAATATTTTTTTCATCTCGTTGAGAAATTGAATGGAGCATTTAAAAGGAGTTTCCCTGTTGCATCGTGGTTCTTCTGTGTTTTAATTAGATGAAATGGGGCTGGTTTTAAAAATTAATTTTACGGCTCAGTCGGGGTATCGCAGGGGTGCGACGAGCACAGCGCAGGAGACTCCAGGGCCACGTGGCGACTAGACCTCAAGCCAGCTGATGTCTGACACCCTGGGTGTGTCACATAACCTCTGCACGGGTTCGGTGGGAGTGCCGTGCTGTGCTGTGGCCCACATTCTTCCAGGCCGCCCCGCTCAGATCCAGGGCACATGCCGCTTAAATTATCACGTGATGCTTTTACAGGCAGACATTTAGACACAGCACCAGCAAGTTTCTGAGTGTTATTGAACTAAAACATAATTAAAATGGTCGGCTGTTCAACTTCCAACTGGCCTGTGTCCAGAGCACAGAAGTGCTTATTCAGTGGCGAATAGCTCAGCAAAATTAATTACGGGGATGAGCAATGAAGGGTTTTATGCTTTAAGTACACTAGAGCTGATTCATTCTATTCCCTTTATGGGCGGGCATTAGTAAATAAAATTCAGAAAGTAAAAAATTAACTTATGTATCAAAAAATTACAATAAAAACGTTATAGTTTGGAAAAATATATAACTTGCCAATAGTGCTGTGCTGGCACTATCTGCGTTGCTAAACAGGACTGAGGCAGTACTATCAGAAACTAAACAGAAGCTCTGTGATCCTGCGACAGGACCGATCCTGTCAAAAGGGTCCCGTGACATCCCCGTCTGATTTCTGGGGAACTCCAGGCAGTCGCCGAGTCGCTGACGATGTAATGCGAGATCAAACCTCAGTATGTAACGCGCAGCATCGCATTCCCCAAAGAGTGTAATTGTGCATATGTCTACTCTTTGTCATTTTTAGGACTGATCTTCGGGGATCCATGTCTGACGTTTAACCGAGATCATCACGAGAACCAGCATTAGAGCGCCAGAAGTTCAAAGACGACCTAACAGACGAAACACGTGTGACGAAACACAAAAGGCAGATTAAAATCAGTGTTCTGGCCAAGAAAAAGCAAAGGTATCTATCTGTGCAGTGATGTGCTGCGGAAACATTAAAATAATTAATGAAGCAGATGTGGGGCCCCACCGGGCAAACGTTTGAGGACAATTGTCAGCAAGGCAATGGAACTATGAAACATAACAGAGAGAGGACATAGAGGTCGAAATATCCAGTGAAAATCCTAGGAATTCAGCATGGACCGGAATTCCATTTAGACGAGGTGAAAGCTTCAGTAAAAGCGGATCAGCTACTAGTAAAACCTGCTCTCTTGGGAAGATGTGCATCGTAGAACAGGAACAGAATCTGTCTGCATCCCAGTAAAGCAGTGGGGTGCCTCCGGAACATTAGATCTTCTGTTTACTTCGTGTCAAGAATTCACTACTTACTACACATTTCTCATTGGCGGCAATAAACACTAAGTATAGTTAGAAATTAATGTTCGTAATTGCTTTTCTTTTATCGGAAAATAAGCTTCACATAAGGCAAACGTTATTTACATTTATATGAAAACTGAGAGACCTTTACGGCAGTATGGCGAGGTCGTACCACCACGGCCTTATTTATGTTTCCCGGCATTTAATGTTCTCCACAGTCATTTTAAAAGGTCCCCCAACATAAAGCAATTAGAGTAAGATATTTTTTCTTTCCAGCACACGGCATGAAACTGCAGATTTGGACTTAAAAAGAGCCCAGCTTTTCCTGTAGTGCGTGAGTCATTAGCTGCTCTTCAGAAGGCATTTGTATGCTGGCCCAGTTCTGGTAGGCCAGCAGTGGCCCCCACATTCCCAGTTCTACTTTTAAAGGTCTGAGATTACAGGTCCCACGGCGCCACAGATAAAACGTGCGCTGGACCAAGGCTCTCTTTTTTATTATTTATTTATTTGCAGAGTTCAGTGTAAAGATGTGGTGCAGTTTCGTTTTAAAAGTTCATAGCTCATAGTTCATATGTGTGTGCACATACCCACATGCACACATGTTTGTACTGCCATTTTACTGAGGACCGTCCATCAGTTTCTAAGGGAAAAACCCTAATCCCAATCACGACACCCTTAACCCCTACCCAGCCCTAACCTTAACCATAAGTAATGAAATACTATACTTTTGGCATTGTTCGTTTTTCAATTGTTATAAAATTGAGGTCTATATTATGAGGACCTATAAAATAAGCTAAAAATTAATTTTATCTTTTTTTCAATTTAGTCCCCACAATGCAATATACACATAAAGCACACTTTCTCACTCACACACGCAAACACACACACAGAATATAATGGCATCTATAACTATATAAGAAAGTGATCAGCTAATGTGTATGTTAACTAGACACATTTACACATCTGTGTTCATTTTCATGCATGTAAACACCAGTGGACAATATGTTAAAGTTTAATGTTTACTTAACTGACCATAATGTAGTTTGTTTTTTTTGTTACCAAACTACCTGATATTGCTCAGGGGAATACAAGCAGCGCATAAGCTGTCTGGTAATCTCTGTACCAGGAGTCAGGTTAGGAACAGCCCATAGCTGCAGAAGAGTCATCATAAAAAAACAACCATTGTCTTACAGATTGGATTGTAATGGATTGCTTTTTATTTTTATTTTCTGCTTTTATATTGGTGATAAAAAGCACGAGGAAGCATCTGTATTAATTAAATAATTTATTAAGTAAAAAGACAGAAGAGGTAAAAACAAGACACTTAAAAGTGAATTATGATGTGTTGGACAGCGCTCTTGACGAAGACCGTGACTTTGGCACCGAATAAAGGCAACATGACTGGCTCAGAGCGGAGCTCTAGCTACGTACAGCTCCTCGAGCACGGCGCCGGGTGATGCGGCGACATCGCTGCCGTTATTTGGTTGTCAGCGTCCCGGGATACCACATTTCTATGTACCTGTCAGCACTGATACCACAGGACTGTGAGCACCAGCAGCAAGCTGCCCCGCTGTCTGGCCTGAAAAGTGATATTCCCACCAGGGACGTTACACCATCTTCTGCTTTGTTTGTTCCCTGTTTTACTCCTTTTTAAGTCATTTTGCTTTTCCCACTCAACTGGCGCAAAGGACCCGAATAACAGCATACCGCAAGGTAGCCGGAGATGGCAGCAGAGCGAGGAACTCTTTCAAAGTAGCGCGCACAGCGCCCCATAATGGATAGGAGGACTCAGGGTAGCCCATCAGCTGGCATCCTCCCTCATGGTTCGACCCGTTTTGCTGAGCACTGAACTCAACTCCTGCAGCAGGCTGGGAACAAGCTGAGACTGGTACTCTTGGGCTGGCGTCTTGGGCTGGGTTCTGTCTTGGCTGGCGAGATATCCAAGCTGCCAGCTGGGCATCTGGCACATGTCCTCACCCTTCTTCCTGTGGCTGACGGGACTCCCAGCCCTGTCTTTGTGCTTCAGACAGTCGGCCACCAAAGCCGCCCTGTGGTGGAACGATGTGCTGGAGACGTCGGCACAGTCCTCCTGGGGCTTCGGTGCCACCGGTGGAAGGTTCTAGAAGGTGAGACGTGAGTCAGATAGGATGGAATTCATGGGGACACTGCACTCTCCAGTGCTACGCTGAGTGTTCATGGTTCAGCAGCAGCGTGGATTATAAGGCATTTCTTTATGCTAGGAGTGTGGGGTTTTCCTAAAACACAGAAATGTGTACAAGCACAATATTATGACGTTTATATGTCTAAAAAGCACCGAGGGAACAGAAGTAGGTCACCCAAGGAGCCACTGCTTCTCCGTGTAATGTCGCAATCTAATTACACTTAAAAATAATTCAAAAGTCATGCAGAAGAAGAGATAAAACCTCTTTTTTAGGATTTTCTCGGTCCTTCTGCAGGTTGCTCTGGCCCGCCGTCACAGTGCCCCCTCTGGTGTGGCTCTGAAGTGCAGGCTGCCTATGAATCCTCCCTGCAGGCCATACCTCTCCTCCATACTGTAATGGGAAAGACAAAGGTTGCAGTAGGAATCACATACTTACACGGTATGTATTGACTTTCGTCAGAAGCCTACTACTAGACCGTTAATGTAGTACGTACTACACATATGCATGAGAATAGTATGCATGCAATCAGACACACTGCAGTCACCATCTTGCATAATACCTCAGCTGGATGTTTATATAATTTAGTCTGAACCCAGAGAAAGTTACAAATGGTTTACAACCATTACCAGCGAAATAAATATATATTTTGAGTAAACACATGTAACTGAGTATTGTTTTCTGCTTAAATCTGTACAGAAACGGTACTTGACATACATTTTTGAGAAGGTGACATTCTACGTCTCCGGTTGCAGCTCCAGCAGCCTTGTGGGATAGCGCAGCATCTAACGGCTGCACGCTTCAGAATTTCATAGAATGTAGTAGGTACCATTCACCTACTGTCTCATCCATACTGTTTCAAATACTGTACTTTGCTTATTATAAAGCAAAGAAGTGTGCGACTTTGGATTGACCCACGGGCCATCAGCACGATGACGTGAGCGTATGAACCTGCACCCCATCCCAGCCAGGCCGAGCACCCGGCAAGTAGGACTCCAGCGGCTGCCTATGGATTGCAAGGACGTGAACAGCAAGGATCCTGGAGCAGAGGCTTGACAGACTGCTGGCAGCGCCATCCATAAATTCACTACTCGGCTGAAATTATAGAGAAATTAGGGGGAGACTGATGGAGACAGACACTTAACTCAGGATGAGTTAGTGTTCCGTGTTCGGGGTAAGGCGGGGCGAGGGGCCCATAGCTCTGGGGCCTGTCCTAAATAATTCAGACAGGTATGCTTCCCACTCTCTGGGTGCTTATGTTACACTATTAAGGACACGGAAGTGAGGAACTGATCGACTGTCTGTCACCCGATTACTCAAATAACCAACTAACTACAAATATTTAGCACCACTGTCCTTATGCCAAATTGTTCTTAAACAACGTACTCTCTGTATGAGCCAACCAATATGAAAAGCATTAAAGAAAAAGAAAAAAAAAATGTCTCTAATGACAGACGGCATGATAGAGTTTAGCCAATCCAAGTATTGTAGTTATTTTTTAGATGAAGAGCCTGCAAGCATGTCACATGACTTCATAAATGGCACGGTAAGGCCATTCCAGCAGGGATTCCAACACACTCTTTAATTTATAGGCAAGGATAGTACCGACGTGTTTTGGGGCATTGTTACACTCCTCTCCAAGCCATAACAACTTGTCCTCTCCCAATTTCCTCTGTGACCTCTGAACCCTAGCGGTTCAGCACGCCACTCATTTAATCTGCGCGAAAGCAATTTGCCGGTCTCCATGGAAACCGCGCCAGCAAGGAGGCCATCTAATGGGCGGTGGATGGATTTCAAAACAGAGGGTTTAAGAAAATCCAATATCTGCCGTTAGCCTTCCCTCAGATCCCATGGGCACAGACACTGAAGCAGGCTGGGGCATTAGCAGGGGCACCAGCAGCCTGCACCGTTTCAGGAAAACAGGCTTCGACAAAAAAACATTCTCCGCAGACACATAGTTCGAGAGACATGGCATTAGGAGAAGAGGGGAAAGCTTGTGTTATTGATATAATTGAAATGCCCAAGGCACATAGAAAACAGACTGGCTTCTTCAAACTTCACCACAACATAATCTACAATGTGCATACATTTACCATGGGACAGGCCAGTAGCTACAAACCCTCATGTTAATACAAGACTACTGCCCTCTTCGCTTTATATGAAGACTAAGAAACACAAATAATTAATCAGTCCATTTTGTGCTAAAGGTCCAAAAGAACAACCTACCTGTACAACCCAGGAATAGGAAGGAACAAAAAAAGTCAACAGAAATGTCCAAAAACATCTGTAGGTTTTGCTTGAAGCTGCATTATTTATGCTCAGCCTTGTAAGCCTGTGACAGTAATGGCACTTAACCAGGGGCTGAGGGGATGTCTGGAATCCTGCGAGCCTGTTTGCAGGAACAAAGCCACTTTGCAGACTTGCTATTTGTGTACACCAGATGACCTCAAATCCTTTCCACTCATTTATTCGTTGTCTGAATTGTGGGGGAAATGGAAATCCATTCATTCGACAGTAATTCCGACGGAACAAAGTTATTGTATTTGCCGAATTTGAACAGAATCAGAGCACTTTAGGACGATCAGGTGATCGATGTGCTGTTGTATTAATTTTTACACTATATATACTGTGCATTTTATTGAAAAAGTGCAAGAAATGTTTAAAGCTGTATATCTTCATGGGTTGAGGGTTAGGTCGGGAAGGAGGCATTATGGGATTGCTGTGAAATCTTTTAGGTCTTAGAAGGCATGAAGTTAATGTATATGAGTGTGTTTTGCTCTCTGGCATGTACTCTGAGGTCCGACAGGACTGAGAAAATGGAGGTGAAGCCATGCTTGTACACGCTTTTTGGCTACAGGTGGTAGAGTCTCACGGAGTCAAGTGGACCAGCAAAATAAAATAGCCGTTGAGCCTAGATCCTTTGAGATGAGCATGACTGGCTGAGGTAATGAAGAGGAGCGCAGGAGATGACATGAGACCAGAGTTACTAGAAATTGCTTGGAGAAAAGCCTTGTTATTTTATTATATTTGCATTATGATAAATTGTGCTAATGCAGAAGATTTTGTATGCATAAGAAACGTTTAAGCTTAAGATAATCATAGTTGCAGTAGTAGTATATTATGCAGGCCCTGGTTAAATAGAGGGTGGGTTTTGTGACAAGTCCCAGAATAAGGAAACGAGGGCCAAGCAGTAAGTGTTTTCTCAGAAGAAAAGGAAGGGGGGGGGGGGGTATGATGATTAAGGGGGGGGGGAACTAGTGATAACTAGTATGTTTTAGGTCACCAAATATAAGGAATGTGCCTCTTGAGGTAGCAAACAACTAGAATCAATGTACCTCTTAAAAGGTACATGGACCCTTGAATAATTTTTTGGAAAACTCCAACAACATCTTCACTAAGGCATAGGAATTTGTCGAACCGTGAATAGGGAATAGTGAATTTTAACTTCCACACTGTATAGAATGTGCATATTTGGTCAAACAAAAAAGACTCAACAGAATATATGTAAATGAACAGCAACACACCAAAAGTTACTGACATCTTGCTGGATGGCTAGATGAACACTGCTTCAGTTCCCAAACCTCTCCTCAGGGGCACCCTAGCCATTCCATGTACCTACAAGCTCACTTTATTAATTTAATTAGTTAAAAGTCAAAGAGGTACTGTTTAGCTAAACATGGTGTGCTAGGGGTTAAGTCAACAAACACTTGGGTATATTGGATGGGTGCTACAAATACTGGGGTGGAGAGGTTTTGAAAAGAATAGTCCTATATATTCTGATACACAGTAGGAATGAGGACCAGCTGGATGCTAGATCTCTGCTTAACCACCAATGTGACATGTTAGGCAGCAGTGTATGGAGTTACCTTCACCCTGAGGATCTCAGTCACCCACTTCAGCTGCGTCTCCTGGTCCAGGCAGCAGAAGAACCTGCATGGCCACGATGGGAGGAAAAGTTAATCTTTCAAACAGATGTCCCTCGTCCTCAGGTCCTCATTGACAACATTCCCCGGGACCTCACCCCCCGGCCCCGACAAGCAAGGAATGCGCTGAGGAAAACAGGCAACCTTATTTAAGCAAAATACCATGGGGGGGGGGGGGGGACTTTCATCTGCTGCTTTGCACTGGAAGGCAATTCTTTGATGTGATGAGAGTCAGGAAAGAAATATCCCATGGGGCTGTGTGTCGCTTCTTCATGTCGAGTAGAGAGGAGACACCGTTACTGCGAGGGTGCAGCACCGGGTTCGAATACGCCATTGCGAGTGTCCCGGCACTGCGGCATGCCCCCCCCCACACTGCCTGATGGTGACTGTCAAAGACAGCAATAAAGGCCACAAAGGGTTTTTGGCCCCATGTTTATTTCATAACGGTTAACTATTCTCAATTTATTGGAACATTTTCAAATATTATGTGGTGTTTATATAACAAGGAAATTTTGTAAGGCTTATAGTCTAATGTGGTGTTTATTTAACATGCCTATTTTGTAAAATGCATACTAATAGGTGGTATATATTTACAATGCCTATTTTGTAAAATGTATACTTATAGGTGGTGTATATTTACAATTCATATTTTGTAAAATGTACACTAATAGGTGGTGTATATTTACCATGTTTATCACGTAACATTTATTCTACTGGTTCTGCTCAGAGTAGGTAGATACGGTTTAAAACTAGTCCCCTCCTTGCATTTAATCAAGTTTAATTAAATTTAACTAAAGTTCCACATTAACAATAATAAGAAAAAAAAGAGTGTAGGTATCCAGTTTTTGTTCCTTATACTGCAGCTTTGGGCTTGTTCTTGGGCCTGACTTGTGTGTTACATGCCCATCACGCTCTGACATCTCCCTGACAGAGGGTGCTTGGCCACACATGCATCTCCTGCCCTGCCTCAATGCTGTGCTTTATACACACATCGAGAAAAAGAAGAATGGAAAGTCTGGCATCTGTCCAGGTTCATCAGTGACTTGGAAAGAGAGGCTGTAAATCAGCAACTTTTATAAGCTGACAGAGAGATGGCCCAGGCAGCGATGGGGGCGCAGTGCATCAAGTGACTCCGTCTGAGGCCTCGAAGATCGAGCAGACGCGTCTTTGAGTAAAATACGCATTGATAATGGTAGTAAAAGTAATTCTGTAATTTACTGGGTAAAAATAAGAAAGCACTTACCATTGTTGTTTTTCTGTGTAAACTGTAAATCCCCAACTATTGAAAACACACACAAAAAAAATAATCAACACCACAACTAACTGATGGTACTTATCCAGCACATGTGTTGTGCACAGTTCTCATGAACTGAATGTCATTTCCAACAAAATGCTGCTTAGCTACACAGAGGGATGAGAGAACAGACTCCTAGCTGGCCTATGAAGAGTGAAAGAGGCCAATCACATGCCAGTCTGGTCCCTGGGGTTGTGGCCTCTGTCGGGAAGCACGACAGCAGCTGATACTCAGGAGAAGCCAGCAGGAAGAGAACACCCGGAATAAAGGGCACCTATCCTGCTTTATTTAACCATCACTACAAAAAATAATCACATAATAAGACAGAATGTAGACAGTCGCTTCCTAAAAGGATGCTTTCTAAATGCATTTGAACGTACCACTGAACACATTATTTAGTTCAACGTAACTTTAAAATGTTAATTACAAGCATAATGCTTAAAATAAAGAGAATAAAGAATACGGGGATAAATAACCGACTCAATGGTACAACCGCAGGCCCCAGTGGGAACTGAAAACAAGCCAGTCTTCATGGTTAATACCATCAACACCATAACGGCTGAACTATCAAGTTGACTGAAACAGAGCCAGGGCAGCTTTTAATGGCTGGGGCCCACAGTGTGCTGATCTCCAGCTCCCTCACATCACCCTAAAACACACAAAGCCAGACAGCCCTCCGGCAGAATCTCACACGCTCTCCCAGCTTCTCTCTGACACAACAAATAAAAGGAGCATCACAAGCAAAAAGAAAAAAACAGACACTTTCCTCAGACCAAAAAAAAAACTGAACCCCAGCCGGCCAGCGGATTACAGGCCCTGAAAGAGGAGACGCTGTGAAAAGAGAGCGGCTGCAGAGAAACACTGTGAGGAGACACTGTGAGAAGAGAATGGCTGCGAGGAGACACTGTAAGGAAAGGAGAGTGGCCATGAGGAAACACCGTAAGAAGTGGAGAGTGGCCGCGAGGAGACACCATAAGGAGAGAGGAGAATGGCCGCTAGGATACAACATGAGGAGAGAGGAGAATGCCCGCGAGGATACACCGTAAGGAGACGAGAGTGGCCGCGAGGAGACACCGTAAGAAGTGGAGAGTGGCCGCGAGGAGACACCGTAAGGAGAGAGGAGAATGGCCGCTAGGATACAACATGAGGAGAGAGGAGAATGCCCGCGAAGATACACCGTAAGGAGACGAGAGTGGCCGCGAGGAGACACCGTAAGAAGCGGAGAGTGGCCGCGAGGAGACACCGTAAGGAGAGAGGAGAATGGCCGCGAGGATACAACATGAGGAGAGAGGAGAATGCCCGCGAGGATACACCGTAAGGAGACGAGAGTGGCCACGAGGAGACACTAAGGAGAGAGTGGCAACAAGGAGATACCAAGAGGAGTGAACGGCTGTGAGAAGACACTGTGTGAAGAGAGCAGCTGCAGAGAAACACTGTGAGGAGACACTGTAAGGAGAGGAGAGTGGCTGCGAGGAGACACCGTAAGAAGCGGAGAGTGGCCACGAGGAGACACCGCGAGGAGACACCGTAAGGAGAGAGGAGAATGGCTGTGAGGATACACCGTAAGGAGACGAGAGTGGCCGCGAGGACACACTGTAAGGAGAGAGGAGAATGGCCGTGAGGAGACACTGTAAGAAGCAGAGAGTGGCAGCGAGGAGACACCGTAAGGAGAGAGGAGAGTGGCTGGGAGGAGACACCGTAAAGAGACGAGAGTGGCCGCGAGGACACACTGTAAGGAGAGAGGAGAATGGCCGGATACACTGTAAGAAGCAGAGAGTGGCCGCGAGGAGACACCGTGAGGAGAGAGGAGAGTGGCTGCGAGGAGACACCGTAAGGAGAGAGGAGAATGGCCGTGAGGATACACCGTAAGGAGAGAGGAGAATGGCCGTGAGGATACACCGTAAGGAGACGAGAGTGGCCGCGAGGAGACACCGTAAGGAGAGAGGAGAGTGACTGCGAGGAGACACCGTAAGGAGACGAGAGTGGCCGCGAGGAGACACCGTAAGGGGAGAGGAGAGTGGCCGTGAGGATACACCGTAAGAAGCAGAGAGTGGCCGCGAGGAGACACCGTGAGGAGAGAGGAGAGTGGCTGCGAGGATACACCATAAGGAGACGAGAGTGGCTGCGAGGAGACACTAAGGAGAGAGTGGCAACAAGGAGATACCAAGAGGAGTGAACGAGGAGACACTGTAAGGAGAGGAGAGTGGCTGTGAGGATACACCGTAAGAAGCGGAGAGAGGAGAGTAGCTGCGAGGAGACACCATGAGGAAAGGAGAGTGGCCGCGAGGAGACACCGTAAGGAGACGAGAGTGGCCGCGAGAAGACACCGTAAGAAGCGGAGAGTGGCCGCGAGGAGACACCATAAGGAGAGAGGAGAATGGCCGCGAGGACACACTGTAAGGAGAGAGGAGAATGGCCGTGAGGATACACTGTAAGGAGAGAGGAGAGTGGCCGTGAGGAGACACTGTAAGAAGCAGAGAGTGGCCGCGAGGAGACACCGTGAGGAGAGAGGAGAGTGGCTGCGAGGAGACACCGTAA
>JAODKM010000016.1:19093892-19113541 GCA_026780845.1 Petrocephalus sullivani | reverse complement strand
GCGGTCATGCAAAAGACTCACGGTCCAAAGGCGGTCATGCAAAACACACATGGTCCAAAGGCAGTCAAGCAAAACACGCACGGTCCAAAGGCGGTCATGCAAACACAAAGTCCTGAGGCAGAAAGTGACTCCATCAGACTCTAAAAATATGAATATTATCAGCAGACGCATGTGCAAATGTGCCCCTGTTAAATGTCAAACAGCCTGAAAAAGGGCCTTTTCTCCTCACGCTGCTCGCTCTCCGTCGCCTCCGTTAGAAAGCGGGACGCGAGGTCATTGCACCCAGAACTTGTACAAAGCGGTGCGACTTGGCGTGGGGGGGAACGCAAAGGCCCCACTTTGGGAGGAGGGGGCTTTCTCATCCCGCCGCCGCCCAGCGCAGCACTTAGGTCATGGGTCAGGGGGCACCTCTGCGCCATCAGACATGCTCTGCCCCCCCGCCTGCCTCTGACCTCCGGGACAAGCTTTATATTTCACTAGAAAATGAAATGATCAGATATCCTACAGATTACTCAGACCGACGGGGGTAGCAGCAGCTGCCATGAGTCATGCTCCCAGGCTGAATGTTAGTGGGTCTCCCCTACCCCTCACCCCATGGGGGGCTGGACAAGAAATGTGGTTAATTCAAATAGATTTATGGGGAGATTTCAAATAACCATGGTACTGATAAGTTCTGGTGTAATAACTTATCTGATTGTTCCACCACTAAACCCAATTGGTTTCCCAAGGTGAACTTTTTCACTAAACTCCGGAAAACTGCCTGAAACCGTACCTGACGCAGTTTATATGGGGAGAAAATATGGTAAAATTTGCAGCGGACATTAGCCAACCAATGACATCTCTCCGCATGCCTCCACCAATGAGAAGCCTGGGTAGCCAACAGCATCATCAGCCTGTCAGTCTTGAAAAACGCATAAAGCTTCAGCTAAGAGCCGAGCGAGACCCGAAACGACAGCCCTCAGAAACAGCGTCCAAACAAGTGGCATGAAAACAGCAAGTTGGCAGAACTTTCTGACTCCAGATATGGAAAACAAACATTTCAGCTCCAAGGGCGCTGCTGCCCCCCCCTACCCCTACCCCCACCCCCCACCCCCCCCCACCCCGCTACTCGCTGACCTTCAAAGCGCCTTCTCGCTTTTTCTCCGCCTCGTTCCCCACGCAGGGCCCTTTTGAAGCCACGTTATCTCGTGAAAGCACCAACTCCTTATCTTTCAAAACAACAGAACAAATAATGTATTAGGCTTCGCAGTGCCGACATTGTATTTCTCAATGTTTCTCGAAACAAACAGACCCCCTTTTCTGAGGTACTTCAGTTTAATTAGCCCCGCAGTTCAGAAAACATGTTCCTCCAGTCTCCAGCATTTTTTTAGTTACATGTAAATACATATTTACTTACAGATATTATTTATCATGTTCAGTGTCCACAACATCTACTCAGGGTTGTCCTAAATCAATGCTATATTACTGTGCAATTTCAAAGCACCATAATATCATAACAAATTGCATTCCACGGCAAATCTGTGGAAATGAAATCTCTTATGATTACCTGTTATTGCATGACTTTATAGTTATGGGACGAATGTGAACACGGATGACTAAAAAATTGTGAAACAAGGCAGGTTCTTTCCAGTTCTGGTGGCCGTTAACGTCACCACACCAGTGTTCAACTGCCTGTGCTCACCAGTCTCTACATGAGAAATTGATATTTCAGTTTGCAGATGCAGGTGTTTAAAAAACAACAATATAATAAGAACCATCCATTCTGAAAACCTCTTTCAGTGGCAAATAAACTGGCAGCATTTTTTCCGACCTCCTTTGACCAGCAGCAGCAACGTGCTTCGGCATATCACACCTTTGGTTTTTGTTAATGGGCCATCGCATTAACATACGCTGCACCCATCAGGAAAACAATGGGACAGTCAGTAATCCTCAGAGCAGCGGAGTAGCTGTCATGCCAAAAAAGCCATAATACCCACTATACAGTCATGTTTATGTAATTTGTTTTAGCACTCATTGTTTTAAGTATTGGTTTTAATAGATCAGTCTTGTAAAATTAATCTTAATCCCGCAATAAAGTAAAAGCCTCGCTTTTAGATACCAAAAAAAACTGATCACTTTAATTGCTATTATAGTATGGTCTTATTATTTAGAAAAAATCTAAAAAGCGACACATGCAGTGTTTTCTCATATTCGTTTTATATTTGTCTGCGTAACAACGCACATGGAATGACAGGCCACTTTTCATTTCAAACGAAACGCAGGGTTGCCAACTTCGGTCGGCTGTCTGGAGTGAAATTATCAATTTTCAATCCCACTCTGTTAGTAAAATTATGGCTTTTGGGTTGAGGGTGTTAGATTCGCTGCCGTTATTAACACTAATGGCACATTAGTGCAAACAAAAGGCCGCATGCGCCGAAGGACGTCTTGCTTGCTTGTTATTGTAAATGGCGGTTCTAGTGTAAATGGGCCTTATCGGGCCGCTACGCGTATATCCACGCCAGGCAGAAGCTCCCGTAAATGGCTTTGCCAGGCCCCGACTCCGCGGAGACCACGCGTCTGTAATCCAGCCTCAGGTTAGCAGCCAGTGACATGCTTGATTTTATCCACACTCAGACCTAAACCAGAATAAACGATTTACACCCCCCACCCCCCCACCACCACCTTTCTGGCGCAATCGATTGAAATGTTGCAAATCTAGCCGGCGAAAGGGCCTCCCATCCACAGGCCAGTCGGCACCTTCTGGAAGGAATTAATTTCCTCAGCGTCTGAAGAGACTCTATTGACAGCAAGCAGAGTGGAACGGCGGCGAGTAGCTCGCAGCCATGTGAGGGGTAAGGTCACGCCTCCGCCCACAGAGACACCGAGCCCGGGCCCTCAAAGGAGCCAGCCACTAAAAAAGAGACGATCTGTCTTAGGGAAAACGGCAACGTTCAGTCATCTGCCTGGATGTTGGTGCATTATGCTCTTATCTTACCTCCCTGTGTGTGCAGGCAAGTGTGTGTCTCTTACATCACTTTCCCATAACATCTGACAATCATTTACTATCTACCATTAAGCTTTTCACTCCCAGAGCTTCTTACTTGCTGAGTTTGTAACAACACAAAAATACTCTAACTGCTCATAGCTACGTTGAGGTATTGCATGATTACTGACACAAAGAGGAGAATGCGGGTGGATTCATTCAGAGCAGCCACATTTACGTACGACAGCGGAGTCACAGTAAGCATGAAGTCAGCGAGCCATAAGCTTGTCTCTCCATACAGGAGCTTACTTCCTGCCTCAGGACTAATCACAAAGGCAGGAAAAGGGCCTTACTGAGCTCCTGGAGCCTCTTGAGCTGGACCAGCCCCAGGTGGGAGTCGCTGCCCTCCTCCCCAGAGCTGTAGTAAAGGTTGGATTCCTCCAGGGTGAACCAGCCAACCCTCCAGAAGTTAAGGTCGTGACCCTCTTTAAAGTAGAGGCGTCCAATCAACTCGTAGTCTTTGTCCAGCAAGTGGGCCACAGGAAGAGGGACGAAGTACTGAGGGGCAGAAAACAACGAGGAAGGAGTGAACTAAGGAAGAGTGCAGCTTAAGAACAGGGAGAGAATATGACGGGTAAGACAGAGCCAGTGGAGGCTTGTTTAAAAGGCAGAGGTATCTGCAGTGGGTGTGACAGCAGTGCAGGGATGGACCATCAATCCCAGAAGCCCCAGTAGTCCAACAGGACTGGGCAACCCACTGAGCATCAGGCTGTCTGCCAGATCACTGAAATAAAACAATAAATGACAGCTCCCAGCAGAGGGAGCCCTGCAGCAGAGGCCGGGAGGCGGAGCATACATGCCGCACCTTGGCCAGCGCCTCTGCCCACTGCCGGCACATGTCCGGCGTCTCGCTGGCGAAGGTGAAGACACGTTCCGTCGTCAGGTACGCATCAAAGGTGAAGGTGGCCTTGGAGCTGGGGTCCGGATCCGGAAATAACAGCAGACAGTGTTACAGCACACACGTTTACGGGGCGTTACAGCACACACGTTTATGGGGCGTTACAGCACACACATTTACGGGGCGTTACAGCACACACGTTTACGGGGCGTTACAGTACACACGTTTACGGGGTGTTACAGCACACAAAGCGAGAAAACGAAAACAAACAAAATCAGAAGAAGCAATGACAGATCTGTATTTACAAATAATACCAAACTAATAAAACAAAGCATTGCACAATTCACGTAAGTTCCTGTGCATGCCTACAGACTGCTGTAGAGCCTGGTCTTTTGTTCTTTTGTCCACTGTGTGACAGTGATACTGCAGTGCCATAAAAACTGTACAATACGCCTTAGTGCGTGTGAGTAAAAGGATTAAAGTAAGTACGAAATTCAGCCTATCACTTTCCCGAAAATTCAGCTATTCGACCTTGCCAGACACGAGAGCTTTTCCTGTATGTTTTGGCAAACCCGGCAGAAACACACAAGAGCCACTTTTATTTTCATCCCTTCTTAAAGAGGGACAGAGCAGCTTTGCTGGAGGATCACAGGAAGCTTTAAGAGTTCACTGTAGATAAATTGACGAGGGTCATTCACGCGAGAGTGCACTGGCATGGTGCCCCGCTGCGCAGAGGCCCCCGAAGGACCCTCATTAGGGCAGGCCTGTAGTGGGCAGGGCACTAGATCCTGCAGGGTCCTAAACCTGAAAGGACTCATAGGTGCTGATCGGCTGCGCTGCGTGACTGTGATGGAGAAACTGTGCCTGAACGCGGGCCAGAGCTGCGCCACTGCCCACTGCAGGCATGCGGGGGTCTGCGAGACAGACTCGCCCAAACAGGAACTGCCAGCTTGCTGATAAACACAGCGTTAAACTGAGTGCACCAGCAACCTATCACAGGTACACTTACACGGGCTGCTAGTGTTTCCACTGTTCCCATCCATCCATCCAAACAGCATGGACAGGCAACCCCCCCCCCCCGCCAATCGCACAGGGTGTCCCTCCCATGTATACTGTTGTGTGTGAGAGTTTCTACACCCATCAAAAAAATAAATGATTGTGGCAAAAGCAAAATTATGGGCACTTTAGTAAGTCAGTATTTAGTGCCCCCACCCCCTTACAAGGCACATATCACAGCTTGTGCATGCCTTCTGCATCCAGCTAGGAGTCCTTCAGTGCTCCTTGTAGGGATTTTTGCCCTCTCTTCCAATAATTATGAGATTCAGCCTCTCCCCACCCAGGCTACGAAGGTGTTACGTCCCAATAAACAAAAAAATCATAAGGCGAAAATGCATTTTAATGCAGTACACCTAACCTAAAAAACATTATAGCCTAGCCTAGCCTACCCGAAACGTGCTTAGAAGACATACATTAGCCTGCAGTTTGGCAAAAGCATAAACACAAAGGCTATTTTATACACACGTTGAGTATCTCATGTAATTTATTGAATAAATATACGTTGGGAATACCCATTGTAAAGTCGAAATACTGTAACACGGACCATGGTAACCCAGGCAGGATCTGTATTCTTGGGCTCTCTCGCATGCATAGATCTACCCACAGATTTCCACCGTTTGATGTGTAAGTCAGGCCACCGTGAGGGCGATTCCAATACCTCCAACAGCTTTCCTTCAAACAGCTCATGGTGAATTTTGATGCACGTTTAGGATCTTTGCCTCACTGCAGAAGCCATCCGCCATCTACTTCTCAGCTCCTTCTTTTCTACAGACACACATTAGTCCAATCGCTTCATCGGTCCACCATAGTTATTTCCAAAGGGCCTTTGGTTTTTGTAGATGCCGTTTTGCATACCTCACACAGCGTTGAACTGTGCGACGACCCTTCCATACATCATGTGACACTACGCTGCACCACGGAAGAGTGCATCACCATTCCTGTGCCGGCCAAACCTTCCACAGGTCCTGCCTTCATATGATCTTCTTCCTTTGCCTTTCTGGCCGGCATGCACGCCGTTCTTTCTGACAGTTTTCTGATCTTTCAGATCTTGCCTTGACTTCCACAGTGGCCCTTAACTGCCATTTCTTGAGTACATCACAGACAGTAGAAATTGTGAGCTGGAGGCATTTTGCAATCTTGTTACAGCATCCCCCTGCCTTGTAGGCATCAAATGGCTTCAATTTCAGGTCCTCACTTAGCTGCTTAGAAGAGCCCATGGTTGCCGAGTACTAGCCCAACATTTTGCAGGGGGTGGGGTGGAGTGTTATTAAGCTCTGCAATGGTCAACAGGTGACAACTGCTAATGGCTACTAAGGCCATATACTAAGATGATAAGATAATATAATAAGATTGACTCATTTTACTCCTGCCACAAGCATTACTTTTCCCTCACATATTTGACTACGTAATTCGGTCAGCTGTGCCCAAACTAATGCATACAACTGTATAAATGCTAAGTCTGTGTTTCCATGGTGGGGCTGCTAGCGACTGCCAATGGCACTTACCGTCTTATATGTATCTGACACTAATTACGATGCAGATTCACTCACCTGGGCCTGGGGGGGGCGTCCATCCTGCACACTGCCAAGCTGACGATCTCCCCGACGTCTATGCGACCCATCGCTGTGGCCGTCTGCTCGCTTTCGTAGTAGCTCAGGAAGCCTCCCTCCAGTGTGCACCACCTCTGCGCCATTTCTGAGGCACGGATACCCCATAGAGTCAGTAACTCTGTGCTTACTGGGCCCTGAGCTTATCGCTTATCGTGTACAGTCACACAGCTCTTCCTCTTACTGCAGCCCTAAATAATGCGGCCAGTCACTTCACTAAACATTCCTGGGCTTCTCATCACTGTGCACCAAAAACCACTCAGTGGCTACATCACTACTAATGGTGCTATGCTACTATTACCATTTTACCGGTTGAATATGGTGAAATGAAATGATACACGCACATATACAAGTGAGAGTGAGGCCTGGGGACGGAGGGCTGTGCTAGCCATTAACCCAGTTACCCTGGGGCACTTTTTGGGGTGAAGGGTCTTGCTGAAGGGCCCAATTGTGACGCGACTACCCTGTTGACCACAGGATCTGAACCCAGGGTTAGCATCCTATTAGCATGGGCAGGGCAAACAAAAAAGCTGACTGGACAAGCAGAGCATGATCCGATTTTACAGGACTCCGCTCGCTCAGAGTCTGCGCAGACTGAGCACGCTCGGAGTCTGCCCAGACTGACCACGCTCGGAGTCCGCCCAGACTGAGCACTCGCCCCAGGTCTCCCTGAGTCTGCAGAATCTAGTCAAAAATCAGCATCAGAGCAAAGCATGACAGATAAACAGTCATCTTTGAAACACATTTTAAATAAATAGATCCTGAAACTATTATTTTTACACAAACGTAGTGAATACATTTCTACATCTAGCAATCAAGACATCCATAAACATGTATTAAACGTCTGTTTCAAAGGCACACCACCATCTGTTTTCTGCCCAGCCTTTGAAATAAACAACCTTCTGCCATTATTCCATAATTCCAGCATGAAGTTGATTCATCACACGGATGTGCTGATTGAGGTCGCACAGCTGCAAAGCTCCGTTTCAATAAGCAGAATACCTGTGGGCCCTGGGCAGGTGAGGATTTGTTTGCTGCACTCAAAGGTGCGATTAGGGCCAGGCCACCGTGAAGCAGGGAGGTGAGGGGTCCCTCTCGGAAGGCCTCATGGTCAAAACAACATATCTGAAGTTAATATCTCAGGAACATCCTGGGAGGCTCTCCGTGAGGAAATAAGCTCCCACTCAGCCAAGGGAAGCTAATTATCTCCAGACAATGTCCTGCTAGATAGACCACCATGTCTTCCCCCCTGATGAATTCACGTAATGATTAAGTGGAGTATGAAGTGAAGCTGTTCGTCAGGCAGTCGCCAGGCATGGCCCGTTTGCAGGGGAAAAAAGTCCCAGCCGTTCAGCAGCTGTTCAAAGGAAACCGCATCTCCCCTAGAAACCTCCAGCACTGCTCTCCAGAAAAATGATCAAATCATTTTTGAGGCTCATTGGGACTTTTTAATTGGACGCTTACTGAACATTTATCTCTGTCTGGGGGCCACCTTTTCAAGGGCTATAGGATGAAGCCACAGGCGACGAGTTTCCCAAAGCAAAATTGCAGGCTAATTGGGATTACATGGCTCGGTCAGCAACGTGGCCTTCTGGGAAATGGCGTTCTTGATATAGATCGTTTATGACATCAAAGTGTTTTTTTTTTCGGTCTGTCTGGTCGAACCCTGCCCTTCTACGCTGTTAATGCCAAGCTAAAATGAATTCTGAGCTGACTTCCTACATGCCTAGCTAACAATAATGTACCGTGTTGACCATTCTGAGATCTAAATGCCATTATTATTGCACAGGCAGAAGTATATGAATTATTAATCCCTCCTGTATCCACAGGCCATCAAACCATTAAAGAAAGAGCTTTCAAACAAGGAATCTTAAAAATACCTTTCTGCTCCTTCCCTCCTGATTTAAACACAAAGTTTAACCCATCCTCTGAATTTTTAATGCCCCTAATGCCCCATTAATGCCCCGTCTAAACTGGAGACTTTCATAATGGATTAAATAACAGCATTCATCAGATCTGGGGATCCCGTGGTTTTATGCGGCCTTGTAAAGACAGGAAGCCCTTATGTTTCAGGAAGGCAGGGCTACGTCCGTGTAGGTAGAAACCTCTGCTCAGGTATGGGCCTCTCACAGCTGCCCAACACAGCGTATTCTCCACATTTCCTTTCATTTGGATCTAGAAGGAACGGAGCTAGCACTCCTACACTAAAGTGTACAGAAGCAGACTCCCCGTTTCAGAACATGACGTGCTACCCTGTGACCGCTGCTCCACCTGCTGGTCAGCTGATACGTCTCAAACATTGTGTTAAAAATGGGCATCCTCAACTGGAGAAGAAGCGAGTGGCTCAGGAAACACAGAAAGTCCTTTATGGGAGCCACCACAGGTCCCTGCTTTCATGCCCACTCTGCCCTCAGCACAGGAGGATTATGAGGGGCAGGGTTTCTGCTGGGATAGTCCTCCTATTTTGCCGACAAACACGCCTTATTAGTACAGGTACTTTTACTCTCCATTTGCAAGGAAAGCGACTGTTTATTCACAACATATTCTGCATGTGCTTTCACTGCTTTCTTCATGGGGTGTGTGTGTGTGTGTGTGTGTGTGTGTATGCCCATCCCCTTTAACACCCTGCTCGTACCCACATTTACGACCTCTGCCCATTAGATGTGTGTGTGTGCCCATCCCCGTTAACACACTGCGCGTGCCCTCTTTACGCCCTCTGCGCAGCAGACGTGTGTATGTGCCCTTCCCCACTAACACACTGCACATCTCCGCATTTACGCCCCCCGGAACAGCTCCACTCTGAGCTGTTTGCCTCCAGCAGGTGCCAAAAGACTCACAGTAACGCACAATAGCACCAACACCTGCCAGACCCCCCCCCCCCCGAAAGCGCATGGCAGCAAGGGATGAAAAGTGTGGCTGGGGGCCGCAGGGACCCCATTTATGCGTGCGTGCATTTGCGGGGGGTGGGGACCTCCAGGGGGCCCCAAACACCCCCGCTGAGAAACGAGAAAGAAAAAGCAACAGCTGCAGGGTTTATTCCTGCCGACAGGTCCCCCCCCATCGAGAGCGCCACCCCCCAAACGCACACACGCTGCGTGTGTTTCTCCGGCTCCCTGGGGCACCATCCCAGGATCGCTCCTTTCTCTTAATTACTATGGAGACACGGTGGTCCTCCAGATGTTCGCTGGAAAGCACCCACAGCAACTGCAAGCATTCGGGAGGGAGGGAGGGAGAACAGACGGGTCCCCCAGCAGCACCGCCACACGCCCGCAGGTACCGGGGCTTTCATGGCTTCCTGCCCATAGTAACCCCTCCTCCCGACAGCGGAAAGTGAGAAGGCCTCGCGGCCTCTGCTTTGAAGGCCACCTGACTGCGCCATTCCCCAGACAGGCCAGGAGATGGGGGCCCAGCGGCCATCCACACCGAGAGCGCGGAACACG
Organism: Petrocephalus sullivani; assembly: GCA_026780845.1. Lineage (NCBI taxonomy): Eukaryota > Metazoa > Chordata > Actinopteri > Osteoglossiformes > Mormyridae > Petrocephalus > Petrocephalus sullivani. Next base: position 19,103,578 of record JAODKM010000016.1, on the reverse strand, counting down.
CCCTGCTCACGCGAAAACAGGGAGGCTAAGGACCCCCCCCCACTGTAACGGTTCAGAGCTCACATGCAGACGACGCTGCTCACGGCACACCACCGCGGGACAGCCCCCTGACCTGTCACCTCACCTTCTCTGGCTCTCCTGTCCACAATGGGTCGGCCCAAGCTGAGGGCGGTGTACAGGAAGCCACTTTTGAAGAAGGATGCATTTCGAGGGAACTTCTTTCCATACACAGGGTCCAGCTTAGGGAAATCTGTTAAGAGGAGAGCCTGATTTAGTGCAATTAGCTCAGCTCAGCAGTCTGAGAGAGGAAGGACACAGACAGCAGCTGCCCGAAAACAGCAGCATCCCACGCCGCCCCACAGCCAGCAAGCAGGAACAGCCCCTCACAGATGCATGACTGCTTACTGAGCTTCCCCTGCCTTATTCATAGCAGCCACCCCGGTGCTTGAACTCCTGAGCCACAGTAACAAGTGATGGGGAGCAGCTGGACAGTAACCAAAGGAAGTGCAGTGGTATTCTGGGAAAAGTGTCCTGCCACCCACCGCGATCGTCCCCGAATGCTACACGGGCTGATAGGTGGCACCACGGGGAGAAGCACTGATGAGACATTCATGTTAATGCAAACCGCTACCTTTAGCTTATTTATTATACATACGCCTCCCCACTGCAAGGTCTGTGTTTTTTTTTTCTGGTGCTGTTTTCGTTTCACCTACTGGAATGGCGCACTACCTGAAAGCCGGAATGCTCAAAGTCCACTGATTTTTGGTTTGCACGGGGTTGTGGTGTTAGCTTGCACTCAAGACATCAGCCTGACACACAGCAAGACTGCTCATTAAGGCTCGAGAGATGGACAAGCATCAGTGAAGAAATCAGGTCCCGCAATAAGGCGCGCCCATTCTGGTACTCTATAGCGGTGCGGTACAGGACAAAGTCTAAAACATGGCACAGTGTGGGGCCACGCACCATCCAAGGGGCATTTTTAGGGCCAGTCTTCAGCTGAGCTGCAGCGCTCTGATGGCACACACCGATCAGCTACCCGCGAGAGAGGAAAAGCAGCTATTTCTCAAAGAGTGCAACTAAAAACAGCCGATGTGAAGGCAGATAATGACATTTATCAAAGACAGTCTGGAAAAACACAGGGCAGAAGCACATAGATGATGGCTCTGGGAAGGAGACAAAAGGTCTATCAGGAAAAGTGCTCGGAAGCCAGGTCTGTCCCTCGTGTGTGTGTGTGTGTGTGTGTGTGTGTGTGTGTGTGTGTGCGTGCGTGTGTGCGTGCGTGTGCGTGTGTGAATGTTAGGAATGTGCCCACGGCCAGCAGACTGCTATGTGAGGTTTGCCATTCCCAGCATGTCTGCCTCCTTCGTCAGCCCCTGAGACGAGAGCTTGATGCCATTGGTTTAATTAGCACCTTCGATCCCTTTACAATTAATTCCCCCGGTTTGGGCCTTCAAGCCCAAAGTGCCTGCTCCATCACTGGCCTGCCTCCTGATCCCTGATGGCTGGAGAGCGAGGGGGGGTCAGTCCTGGCACTGTCAGCACCCCCCGGCCTCCCCTGCAATTACATCATCCCAGAAATCCGTCCCACCCAGTCATGGTGGCCCAAGAAAAAACTCACAGACGCTCCGCTTTCTACAGCTGCCCATCCATATCCGGCAGGGGGGCTCACAATACTCCCAAAAACAGCAGCATCCCACGCCACCCCGCAGCCAGCAAGCAGGAACAGCCCCTCATAGATGCATGACTGCTTACTGAGCTTCCCCTGCCTTATTCATAGCAGCCACCCCGGTGCCTGAACTCCTGAGCCACAGTAACAAGTTATGGGAAGCGGCTGGACTGCAAAGGAAGTGCAGTGGTATTCTGGGAAAAAGCGTCCTGCCACCCACCGCGATCGTCCCCGAATGCTACACGGGCTGATAGGTGGCACCACGGGGAGAAGCACTGATAAGACATTCATGTTAATGCAAACCGCTAGCCTTAGCTTACAGTATTTATTATACATACGCCTCCCCACTGCACGGGGGGCCCATGGCATTTCAGAAGTGTTATGACCATTTTTACATATACATCTTGCAGCTTGTAGCACACCTCTCCTGGAAGGGTCCAGATCCAAAAGGCCAGGTCAGCAGTCTGACAGAGGAACACTGATGAGATAGCAGGCATTTACAGACGTAACGCCGAGCGGTTCTGTGGATGCAATCCGCTGATGGTGGAACGGAGTGCCACTGGGCCTAGTGCTCATGACATCCAGGGGCGTCCTAACAGACGGCAGCTCCGTGAGTGCAGAAGGACATCCTGGTTCAGATGTGGAGATTTACCCCCACATTTTACCACTCATAAGTGAAGAATAAAGCGAGGATGTCTGATCAAACCAAGCCCCCTTAGGCCTCAGCATGTTTTAGGGCTGGCAGTGATGAAGTCACAGAAGGAGGTGAACAATTTCAGCGATCAATTTGTTTTATTCCCTTCTATTTTAATCAAAATACAATTTCCCTGCTATTGGTTTTGTAGACGGGAGCCTGGTGTGGAGTGCAGTTATGGCAGAATAAGGCTTCTGGGCTCGCCTGTCTGCTGGGGCAGAGGCCATCAAGCGCACAGCACTCGCTGCTATTTTATACATACAGCTAAGGGCAGCAGACATTGCAGATAACAAGGACAAATCTGCCCGCTCCCCCTTAAAGTCATGGCTGATGTCTGACTGCTTTGCTCTGCTACCCCTCAGCAAGCCATTTTCCAGCTGCACAAATGGGCAAAACATGAGCCGCCGTCATGAACAGATCAAACCAAGCAGCCGATCACCAGTGTAATAGGCACCCTGATACGGAGCCTTCTGATTGGTGCAGCGTGGTGGCCCCACCTACCTGACAGCTTGTTGTGGTAGAGGAACTCCATCTGCAGGTGCTGGCCGGCCCTCTGGGCCAGCAGGTAGGGCGTGGAGTAGGTGGGGTCACCCGTAGCGCCCATGACATCAGCCCCGCTGAACACCAGGCGCATGGTGTGCAGGATGACCGGCTGCACCACGGTGGCACACAGGGCCTAGGCGTGAAGGAGGACGCACGATTACAAGCTGGTGTACAGATATACCAGAAATTAATATGGAGCTCCATGTCACACAGACTCACACAGACTCAGACACACAGACAGACTCAGACAGATAAACAGACACACACAGACTCAGACAGACTGAAACACACATTCTCATACAGACATACACACACATAGACTCATACAGACAGCCAGACACACACACACACACAGACTCATACAGACAGACAGACACATACGATGAGATACAATAAGATGAGATAAGACACATAGACATGCAAACACATTCAGACAGACAATTGTGAGGAGCTCAGGATCCACAAAAATGTTTTTACTTCTCTCCAAAATAATGTCACTTGCGATCCTCAGCAACCAGTACAGCAGAGATCTTGGATTTGCAGCACGCTTAGGGCAGAGGTGCAGCACGCTTAGATCCACGGCATGCTTAGGACAGAGGTGCAGCACGCTTAGAGCCGAGGCATACTTAGGGCAGAGCTGCAGAAGCACACTTGGATCTGCAGCACACTTAGGGCAGAGGTGCAGCAAGCTTAGGCCCGAGCCGCAGCGCGACTGTTTGCTGGCCATGTCCTTGAGTTGATTTGCCATTTCTGAAGAAAAGCTTTAACATTCATTGCTCTATGGTATCTTGCAAAAATCATCAATGTTTTCCATTGATGACACAGCATTGTGACTGGTCCGGTAATGAGTGCTGTCTCACCTGGTCCTTTACCTGACCTGCCCAACATATCATAGATGACTGGGGAAATTTGTATGTTTCATTTGAATGGCACCAGACAAAGGTTCCTGCATCACCTCCTTGGCCAATGGAGATTTGTGATTCATCACCGAATACCACTTTCATCCAATCATTGTCCTTCCATTACTGCTTATCCTTAGCCTACTGTAACCTTGTTTTCTTCTGTTTGAGTGTTAGTGCTGTTTTTTGGGGGCATTTCTATATGTAAATCCCATTTCATTCAGACGATAGTTCTGTCACAAACAATGACTCCAGATTAACCCATTTTCTCATTTGTTTTGTTGTGCATTTTAAGGCATATCACATTGAGTTTTCATCGGTATACTTGTGAGTTTTCCTTTTACAGCCTTCCCATTTTGTTTATACCCGCACCAACTTTTAGACGGCTGACTGGGAACAGCCGGAATCTTTTGCCGCACTCCATGCACAGAGTTTTAGAATCCTCCCCATTATTTCAGTTGACAGTTCTCTTGTTGGGGCCATGTTTCCTTTCAATTAGCCAAGTCCACCAGCTCATTAAGGTCTGCAAGCACTCTCTTTTGACTGCAGACTAATTTGCATTTTAGACTTGGGCCAGTATTTGTTTTAGAAATGCAAATTACAAGGTGAATCCATACTTTTTTCCTCAACATTGAGTGATTCCATAATTTTTTTTTCTTTGCTTGATCTGGACAAAACTATGCCATTAATTTAAATTATTCTGTTTAATTTGTTTGAGATACATTGCACAAAAATAATGTTCGGCGATCAAACTAAAATTTTCATGCCTTATCTGTGAATTGTTTGTTATGAAGTAAAAAATCTGGGTGAACATCTGTTAAGTTTGGCGATTCCAACAATTATGCCCGGGGTTATTCTGGTCCTGGAGGGCCGTGGTCCAGCACGTTTTGGTGATTTCCCTGCTGAAACAACTGGTTCACCTCACCAGTTAATTGTCAGGTTTAAGTGAAAACCAAAACGTGCTGGACCACGGCCCTCCAGGACCGGAATTGCCCACCCCTGGGTTATATAGAGAATGTGGGGTTCAAAAGTCTGAGACCACATGGACTAACTGGGATTTCCTCCATTTAATGATGGAAATAAACAAAGTTAAGGCATGGGCCTAGAATGCCAGCATTTAACAGAGCATCACTGGGAAAAGGTCCCGTTTGCTGACGCAAATAACTGAGGAAGAGAGAGAGACTTAGGGCAGTAATAACCTCAACCTCAGCAAACACTTATGGGGCCAGCTGAAGACGGAGAAGTTAGGCATTCAGTAACGTGACGAGAGGCTCTGCGGATGGCTTTCTGCTCATGCTGGGGTAACAAGGACCATCGGGTTCTGCCACCAGCGGTTATTACAGCAAAAGGAGGCTTATCAAATACTAAGGAATTCTGGATTTGTTTTTCAATGATCCAGCTAATCAAACTGTTATACAGATAACATTTTATAATGAACAATTTCATATTTAATTAGAAAAAAATGCAAACTAGACATTTTCACTAGTGGCCTCAGACTTTTGGATCCTGCAGTACATGTCCAGTCTGTCACACTTTACGTGCTTAGAGGAAGTGCTATGCACTACGTCAGCCATCATCACTGCCTGGGCATGTCGGTGTTCCTTCTTGAGGAGTGCCCGTGTCCCAGTTCCCCTGGCAAGGTTCATCTCTGCAATTTCCCAAAAAGCCACCAAGTGGCGCTAAGGAGCAGATGCATGTAGATGATGATAGGATGTTGACTGGGAACTGCATCTAACCACCAGCAAGCAGCTGCAATCACGATTTATTATGGACTTAAACCGGCATCTGGACTTATCCAGTGACTTTGCTTTAACCACCACACCACCTGCTGGACAGATTGACATCTGTGCCTCACCGACAAGAGGCCCACCCCTCCCACCAGGTGGAAACTGGAGCAGGCAAACCCACATGCGAGTACAGCCGCTTCATAACCCACACCGTGCCAGTCAGGACGCTGACACCCCACACACGCACGCACATACGCGCACACACGCACACACGCGCACACACGCACACACGCACACACACACACTCTCCTGAGACACATCATTCCTTCTGACTCAATCTCTCTTTCATCACCAAATTTACACCTCCTTGGCTAGCGTGTGACTCGCCAACACACAGAGAGATAAGTGACAGTCTGGCTTTCCTGTTGTGGATCTTAATCCACTTTTCCACTTTGTAAATTCTCTCCCTCTCGCTCTCCCTCTCTCTCTCTCAATCGCTCTCTCTTCCCCTTGTTCTAGTCCCACTAGAACAATAAAAGGGCCATCCTTGCTTATGCTGACACCAGTGAAAAAAAAAACAAAAAAACACTCTGGGAGTAATAAACACAATCAGGCCCTCTTTCACCAAAGGCCTGTCATGAATAAACACAGGGGCTTCGTCGGCCCCTGGCCGCTTATTTGTAGACACTGGGTTGCCTGTGACTAGGCGGCCGTCGGCTCCCTGCAAGGAGCAGCATTCATTCAGGAGATGAACGGCCCTGTGGTGTTCACTTTACGAAAAACTCCGCAAAACACCACCTCATTTTTCTGACTGTTAAATGCGAAGCACAAGGAAGGCTGCAGCTGGGATGTAGCGGAGAAGAGGTCGGTGTGAGGGCTTAGCGGTGACCATGACGACAGCATCCTGCCCATTCATCCAGAGGCCGCCCCCGGAAATTCTCTCCAGCACTGCACCCTGCGACCTCCCTCAGTCCAGCCTACATCCTGCCCACCTTGTTCAGCTCCTCCTGGCTCTGGAAGCCCTCCAGCGTGTGCGTGTACCTCCTTTCCCGGTACTTCCTGCGCACAAATGCGGCCCGCCGTTCTGGGGCCGCCCCGGGCTGTAGCTCCTCCTCCGGGGACAGGTTCGCCGCCCAGAAGAGGTTGGCGTTCTTGTTTCCGATGATGAGAAAGAGCTGCCAAGAAGAGAAGAGGAAAATTTGGGAATTCGGGGTGGGGGTGTTAAACAAAAGCACTCCCCCATCAAGCCTAACAAGAGGGACATGTGAAGATGGACAGAAGATCTCTAGAGGCCTCCCTTACTCACTGTAATACCACAGCACACATCTCTGTCTATCTGCTGATGTCATACAAGTACAGAAGTTTCTGTTGTTGATAAATCTCACAGCTACCAAACACTGCCGAAATCTAGCCGCTAAATTTAATAGCCTTCAAATTCTCTCTATTGAGAGTCCCATTTAGGGTGGTTTATGCAGATTCAGGACTTTTTCTTCATCTACCTAAAAGAAGATGAACGCAAGCTACAGGAAATCATAAACACGCCCAAGTCCTATCATGAGACATCGCTGCTCCAGGAAGCCACAGCTGCTCAATAGAAATAGCACTCAGACCTGCATGTTCCTAAGTACCACACACATAGTAAGAGGAGATGGGTGAAACTCCCCAGCCACTAGGTCCGTAAATATCACAATTAGAGCTTTAACACTGGGGGGGGTATGGGTGCCCCACCCCTGCCACTCGGCATGCAGCCACACCAGCAGTTGGCGGCCTACCTACCTCCACCAGCTCATTACTCCAGATGCTGTGGTCCAGCTTGAGGCTTCGCACCTGGGAGATACTGGAACCCAGAGCCCTGTGCTGACCTGAGGACAAACCGCAAGTCTGACAGCTTAGCCTCCACCGCTGAAGAAACGGCGATTAACTGGGAAAGGTCTTAATTACAATCAATTCATTATTAATAATGTTATGCTGTGTCAGCCACTCATCAGAATCTGAGTTATTAATGTGAAATATAGATAAATTATGTATACAGCTAAAAAAAATAAGCAACATCCCATATCTGAACTGTCTATCAAAGGACTATAAGTATTAAAATGTAACTTATTTAGCTTTTGTCAAATTAAATGATAAAAAAGTGCAAATCTGCTTTTTCCACAGTGTGTCCTTGATATGAGGACAAAAAAAAAAAACATAAAAAGGGGAGAACTTAAGATAACGGCCACTCTGATGAATGGGACTGGAAACAAAAAGGGGTATAGGAGACGAGGAGACGCACATTCCTCATGGCCAGGGTGTATGGACGGGAGGAGACGCACACCACGCATGGGCAGGGAGTAAGGACAGGAGGAGAGACAGACCCTCAGAGCCAGGGTGTAAGGACGGGAGGAGGCGCACACCTCGCATGGGCAGGGAGTAAGGACTGGAGGAGAGACAGACCCCTAACAGCCAGGGAACAAGGACGAGTGGGGCATTATCCCAGGAGGAGACGCACATCCATTACTACTAGGGCGTAACTCAAGCCCGGGGCATAAGAACAGGAGGAGACACACACCCCAAAAGGTCAGGGTATAAGGACAGGAGGAGACGCACATCCCATAAGCCCGGGACGTTAGAACAGGAGGAGACACACACTCTGCACAGAAGTGGTGAAGATGCACACCCCTCACTGCTAGGGCATAAGGACAGCAGGAGACGCACACCCCACAAGGCCAGGGAGTAAGGACTGGAGGTGAGACAGACCCCTGATGGCCAGGGAATAAGGATGAGTGAGGCATTAGCCCGGGAGGAGACGCACACCCATCACTACTTGGGCATAAGGCTGGGAGGAGAGACAGACCCCTGACGGCCAGGGAATAAGGATGAGTAGGGCGTTAGCCCGGGAGGAGACGCACATCCCATAAGCCCAGGGCGTAATAACAGGAGAAGACACACACTCTGCACGAAAGTGGCGAAGATGAACACCCCTCAGTGCTAGGGCATAAGGACAGCAGGAGAAGCACACCCCACAAGGTCAGGGAGTAAGGACAGGAGGAGACGCACATCCCACAAGCCCGGGGCGTAAGGACAGGAGGAGATGCACACCCCACAAGGCCAGGGCATAAGGACAGGAGGAGACGCGCAGCCCACAAGGCCAGAGTGTAAGGACAGGAGGAGATGCACACTCTGAACGAATGGGGCATAAGCCTGGGAGAAGATGCACACCACTCACTGCTAGGGTGTAAGGATGGGAGGATACGCACAACCCACAAGCCCGGGGTGTAACAACGGGAGGAGACATACACCCCACAAGGCCAGGACATAAGGGCGGGAGGAGACACAAACTCTGCACCCGCCACCAGAGTTTCTCCCGGTCAGTTACTGAGGCCTCCACGACTTGTTGGGCATTGAAAAGGAAACACTGCACAATTAAGTGCACTTAATGAGTTTTCCAATGCAATTAAACACCTAGGTAGGTTTCACATCAGCTGGCACTTTGTTAAAGTGCTTCTCAGCCTATGAACGGCCGATTACATCGTTTCCACGGAAACAGGCTTGCTGCAGTCGTGCACATATCAGGACTGTAAATAACAATCGTGTTGGTTGCTGTAATACTCTAACCCAGAAAGAGAATTTATTTCTTCCGAATTCAGTCAGTAATTCATTCAGTCAGTCATACCGGCAGACCCTTTCTGAAGTCCATGACCACTTAGTTAGCATGATGCTTCCCTCAAAGGAAATCCCCGACCAGCCTTAAGTGGATGGACAATTAAAATGATGGCTGGATGGACCCAAGATCATCGCCTCTGAAATACTGTGATGCCCCATGGACGCTTGGCCAAACCAGCTGCTCGTGGCTCCATGAATTGATGTCTTCTCAAAAAGACATCAAAGACCCCAACGCCCGACCTTGCACTGGGTCCCCCAAGGGAATTAGCACTTCCCGGGGAAAAAGAATACACTGGTAGCTAGGGGCGAAGCAGGATCGCAGAGAGCCAAGGTCACGTCCTGCACGAATGATCCATCAGGCAGCGAGGAGGAGTGCGGTGACAGTTAAGAGGCTTGGGGGGGGGGGGGGGGGGGGGGGGGGGATTAAGTTGGAGAGAAAAAGCATTTCAGAGGGTTAAATCTTTTTTTCCTGCACCCGTCTTTAAAAGGACAACTCCCCGCTTGTGGGACTC
>JAODKM010000016.1:19054140-19065834 GCA_026780845.1 Petrocephalus sullivani | reverse complement strand
TAAATGTGCCTGATGAGGAGGAGGCGTGTGTACAGAGAGCCCATAGCAGCATAAATGTGCCTGATGAGGAGGAGGCGTGTGTACAGAGAGCCCATAGCAGCATAAATGTGCCTGATGAGGAGGAGGCGCGTGTACAGAGAGCCCATGGCAGCATAAATGTGCCTGATGAGGAGGAGGAGTGTGTACAGAGAGCCCATGGCAGCATTAAAGGGGCCTGATGAGGAGGAGGCGCATGTACAGAGAGCCCATGGTAGCATAAACGGGCCTGATGAGGAGGAGGCGCATGTACAGAGAGCCCATGGCTGTATAAATGGGCCGGAGAAGTGTAATGCTAACTGGAACAGCCTGATCTCCTCATGGTAGGCTAGACAAAGATCTGCCTGCCTGTCTATCTGGATGCGTACCTGCCCTTCTGACTCTCTCTGTCTCTCTGTCTGTTTGTCTGTCTGTCTGTCTATCTGGATGCGTACCTGCCCTTCTGACTCTCTCTGTCTGTCTGTCTGCCTGCCTGTCTATCTGGATGCGTACCTGCCCTTCTGACTCTCTCTGTCTGTCTGTCTGTCTGCCTGTCTGTCTTTCTGGCTCCCTGCCCATCTGTCTGCAACACAGTGTCCAACTCTAAATATAATTTCACCATTAAAGCCGGGCTGTAATTGGGGGGGACCGTATTCTGAGAGAGGAAGGGGGACTGCGGCAGGGCCTGCGGAGCAAACATGGGGGTCACCCTGCAGAGCAGACGCCAAGCCCTCCCTCCCACTTTTTAGTGACACACTAACCATCACTTATGCTTTTTATAGAGCTTAACGGCAGATGAGTGGCAAATTGAACTGTAATTTTCTCCTGTTACAGGTACCAGAGGTGAGCGACAGAATACACATTAATATCTGCGAAAGACACTGTGTGTGTGTGTGTGTGTACGCGCATGCGTGTGTGTTGGTGTGAGAGTGCCTGTGTGAGTGAGCATTAATGTGAGTACGTGTGGCTGTGTCTGAGTGAGTGTGTGTGTGTGACTGAGCATTAATGTGAGTATTTGTGGGTGTGTCTGTGTGTCAGTGAGCATAAGTGTGATGTGTGTGGGTGCATTTTGTGTGTGTGTGCTCGTTCAGTAGACTTACTTTCTCATTACTGTAATAGCTGAGATGATCCCCATCAAATGTCACCCATCTCTTCTGATACACACAATTCCTGGAAGAGACACATTTAAAATAAGCACCAGAACTCAGAGGAACAGAGTCCTGCATGGGAGGACTCAGAGTACCTCAGCTGGGCTTCTTGCCCTTCAGTCTTTAATCTCCTCTATCTGAACGTGCTACACCTTGTATTTGACCACCAAAAAAAGTCCCACACTTGACCTAGTTCACATGCGCACAAAGAGCCCAGCCTAGTGACATGGGGATTGGTATCACTGACCCTAAGGCAGCATCTCTCAGTCTGACTGTCTCAACCATTGCATGGTTCTTTCATTTGGCCCCAAGCAGAGTCCTGCTATTTTACACTTAACCATGGGAAACATGAAATACACTCACCGGTAAATAACCTAAGTAACCGTGCGTGGCTTTAGGGAGTAGCTCACACTATGGGACAGAGTCACGTAGCCGGAATGGGGACACAAACCGGAGTGAATTAACACGCTAATCTTCACTCCCCAACCGTGACCTCAATTCAGTGGCAGAGCCGAGCGCAGGAGAGGCTAAACCTCCTCACCGCCAGTGCCGCAGGAAGCTGGCTGGCCCCGCCCACATCTGCTTTAACCAACCACCAGCAGGGCCGAGCGCAGGAGAGGCTAAACCTCCTCACCGCCAGTGCCGCAGGAAGCTGGCTGGCCCCGCCCACATCTGCTTTAACCAACCACCAGCAGGGCCGAGCGCAAGAGAGGCTAAACCTCCAGACCACCAGTGCTGCGGGAAGCTGGCTGGCCCCGCCCACATCTGCTTTAACCAACCACCAGCAGGGCCGAGCGCAGGAGAGGCTAAACCTCCTGACCACCAGTGCCGTGGGAAGCTGGCTGGCCCCGCCCACATCTGCTTTAACCAACCACCAGCATGACCAAGTGCAGGAAAGGTTAAACCTCCTCACCGCCAGTGCCGCGGGAAGCCCCGCCTACATCTGCTTTAACCAACCACCAGCAGGGCCGAGCGCAGGAGAGGCTAAACCTCCTGACCACCAGTGCCGTGGGAAGCTGGCTGGCCCCGCCCACATCTGCTTTAACCAACCACCAGCATGACCAAGTGCAGGAAAGGTTAAACCTCCTCACCGCCAGTGCCGCGGGAAGCCCCGCCTACATCTGCTTTAACCAACCACCAGCAGGGCCGAGCGCAGGAGAGGCTAAACCTCCTGACCACCAGTGCCGCGGGAAGCTGGATGGCCCCGCCCACACCTGCTTTAACCAACCGCAGCAAGAGCCCCCCCCCTCCCCCTCTGTGTAAGCAGACGCCTTCTTCAAAAGAACAAGAGAGGAGAACATTTGCCTAAGTGTTTCAGCTTGATAAATTCCACGTCTCCCCCTTCAGCAGACGTGCAAGCTTAATTCTGCAGCCAATAGGGTTAGGGGCAGCACACGTTCGCACCAGCTGCCCATGTGGTGACGTGACATATCTCTCCATTCCAACTTCCTTAAACTCTATGCTCAGTCCCCGTGCAGCTCGTCTCACAAACACCACCACAAAATAGCATCCCCCCTGTCTGGCTGTCCTGTGTGCACTTCACGATACATACTTTATTGTTTATTACCCATTAAGTTCTTAGCAAAAAGGAGAAGTAGCCGTGAGTCTCGCCATGCAAAAACGGGCGCTCCAGGGTGTCTGAGAAACCACAGTGATATAAAAATACCTGAGAGATGTCAGAGGTGTGAGTGAGCCCCACCCCACCCCACCCTGCCCGCACATACCCCCAGCACTCCTGAAATAAAAGTGCAGTAAAGTGCAGCCCTGTGGTTCGGTAGGCAGCCCTGTCACAGTTAGGGGTCAGCCCAGCTGTTTGCACGCTCTCCCCGTCGTCGACCGGCACTTAAGTCAGGCCTTATTTTACGCGCCAAAATGATCATATGTATAGTAAACTGTATAATTAAATACTCTTCATATCATGTTGTATTGTGTTTTTTAACTTATCACCATTTTCTTACTCCATAATTGTTATAGCCCGTTCATTATAATTACAAGCTGCTAAGACACAAACGGATATGAATTAGTACTATACTGTGGCCGTCGCAAACCGTAACCTGAGCACAAAAGGAATGAATGATGATGGGAGGGGGAGGATGCAAACGAAGCCGGAAGATGGGCCAGAAAGTGTCACACGCTCACACTGGGCAGCACTCGTGCTGGCAGACACGCCGCAGTCGTGGCCACAAATCTGCGGTCTCAGAACAGTCGTCAAGTCGCGGTAAGTCGCATTGCCCGTAAGTCGAGGACAACCTGTGTAACTGCCGCTCCTTCCCCCAATGCCAAAAGTGTGCAGGTAGGTGACCTGGCACCTCTACATGGCCTCTGGTGTGAGTGTCCACTAGAAGGCAGTGCCTTCCGGGATGACCTCCCTGTGACCTGGTGCCGGATAACTGGCTGGAAGTCACGGTCAGCGTGACAGCAGAAGAGTGGTACCTCACCCCTGTGGTGAAAGCTTGTCCAGCCAGCCCTTCCTGAGAACGGCCTTGGGGATCTCGTAGTAGCAGGCATAGGGAGAGATGTCCTGGTCCGGTTTGGCTTGCTGGATATGATTCCCCCTGCTGTTTGCCACCCGGCCCATGCCAAAATGCCTGGGCAAAGTCTGGGAGCTGTGGGCCACCTCTGAGGGGGACTCCTGTTCTGTGGGCACCCCCTGGATCCGCCCACTGGCCTTCGGAAATGTAACTTGGGCCCGGGAAGAGACGGTGTCGTTCTGCAACTCCGATTTGTTCTGCTTGGTCCTGAAAAGCCATGGCACATTTTAGCTCACGGGCCCGGGTTTCTCTGGCACTGAAATAGCCTGCAATAATTAGCTTCTCAAGAAGAGGTGTGGCACTAAAATTAGTGACATCACACCTCGCCGTGACATGAGCTACCTGTTCACTGGTAACACTACACTAGTGTGCCCATACTTAGTCTTCCAAGCACAGTATGCTCAGGCTGGACTGCACTGATATGGACACCTACACCCAGCACATTAAAGGTTTGACAGCTAAATCTGAAGCAGAGGCTCCAAGAAACAAGCAAAGTCAGATGAGTTTTACCCTGAAGTGAGCTTTGATGCCTCCTTGTTTTTACTTCTTGGCTGGTTATCAGGAGCTGTAGCCTGATCAAGAAAGGAAACAGGATCGAGATCAGTATCAATCAGTATCAGTATCAAAAGCCCCATATATGAAAACAGTGGCATGGTGTCATCACATCAGATTCTAGTACAACTTTCATATTCAGATACCAAAAAATTAAATCGAGAACATATCAAAGAATTGTGCCCTGTGATGGACTGGCATCCTGGGCAGGGTGTCCCCCAGCCCTGTACCCTGTGATGGACTTGCACCCCATCCAGGGTGTCCCCCAGCCCTGTACCCTGTGATGGACTTGCACCCCATCCAGGGTGTCCCCCAGCTCTGTGCCCTGTGATGGACTGGCATCCGGAGTAGGGTGTACCCCAGCCCTGTTCCCTGTGATGGACCGGCATCCCATCCAGGGAGTCCCCCAGCCCTGTGCCCTGTGATGGACTCGCATCCCGGCCAGGGTGTCCCCCAGCCCTGTGCCCTGTGATGGACTCACATCCCAGCCAGAGTCTCTCCCATGCCCTGTGATGGCCTGACATCCCACATGAAAGTGCACTTAATAAAGTAGGATTCTTTATATATAAATCGAATATTTTCATAGTTAGAGTATAGAAAACCTGTTTACAACTTTCTAAATACGGTTTTTAACATTATTAGAGCCCTCTAGACATGAAACAACACCCTTTAATCACCATTGCACTCGTATTACCCAAAATAAGACATATTAGACATTACAAATATCATATAATAATTATTATTATTATTGTACATTAAATTACATTTAAGTTCTTACACAGAACCACTAACCTATGAAAATAAGAAGAAGCAGAAGGCTTAGAAGAAGCAGCACGTTTAGGAGCCGTCGTGGGGCTTAGATAAAAGTTCTCAGAAATCGCAAACAAAGATGCTTCCAATGCGTTCCGATCCGTTCTCCTGGCATTCGCCAGGAGATACTGAACCATTCTCCTGGCATTTGCACAATTAGGACCTTTCAACACACCTGTCCTGGTGCTCATTCTTTGTCTTGTTTTACCTTGAGAAACAGCTTCATTCTTCATCCAGGTTAATTCAGATTGGTCTATTTAACTTAAATTCACTTTAACAAAGGGTGTGAAGCCATTTTATGTCTGAACTGACATAGCAGTTCTTCCCAAGGTAATTTTAAGATGAATTTGATTCCAGGGGGAAATTCTGACACATACATCAGCAAGTACAAAGTACACAGAGAACATGCATATAATATCAAACAGACAAAGTACAAAGACAGTACATATAGTGCAAAATAAACATTTTTCAATTCTGATTCATTTCATGGTTAGTTTTGGTTTAGTTTTATAAGTTTTTGGCCAATTGTATTTGTTTGTATTTCTATTAAGCATCATAACTTAATAATAATTTGAGTTTTTAAAATGAAAGAAAGAGCTAAAAATGGATAACTGCAAAGCTGTAATAACCATTTTACGTCTTAGAGCAAGACCACAAAAATATACTTCTCTATCCCTGCTCTCTCACGCTGTAGCAGGGCCATCTGCTCCAAGAGCAGAGGGCAGAACTTTTAACTTTGGGTCAAAGATCTTGCAGAAGCTTTGTTCTATTGTTCCTTTATGCACATATTTATTATATGTGCCTGCATTGCCATGTTGAATGGGACATATGCTGAAAACACCCGTTTTCTAAATAATATTTGACAAATTATTTTAAAATTGTTTAAAAACATGTTATTTGGATGGCAGATTATGTTTGATTCCATGTTAATTTTGCTATTACAATATCTGTTGCACTACCTGACCATGTTGCTTTTATTTTATTTATTTATTAGTTTTTATTTTATTTACTTATTCATGTCCTCTATTGGGATTTCAGTCAAGAAAAATATCTAGCAACAACTAATCAGGATAACAACATGTCTGTCCATATGTGTGTCTGTGTCTTTTTCTTTGCATGTTTCGGTCTGTCTGTACCTTCGTCTGTGCGTGTCTGTGGCCGTATTTATAGTTGGAAAATGCATCTTGGGAAATCAGATCTCAAGTAGACAGCGCTAAATACAAGTGTAAATGACCACAATGACTCAGTGTGATCTGATGACTCAAACCACTTGCTGAGATGGTCTCGGGCATATCTGACCGCATATCTTTTTGCAGTGTAAATGATACACTGCATATGCATCTCCAACAAGGATGTCATATGAAGTATGTTATCAATGGAGTCCATGCTGGTTGATTTGGTGACAGCAAGTCAACGCTTGAAATAAAGACGAAGAACACTGATGTACGTGGTTGGGGTGCAGGTGCAACCAGATGACAAATCTCCATTTGGACAGATGATTCAGTTCAAAGACAACTAGACACCTCCTATAGTAACTGGGCATTTTTGTTTTCTTAGCTAGCACGCATCAAACCAATCTGGGCCAAGCCTTACAGAGCTTTGACGATAATCTTTTCGTTTTTCAAAAAATATGACATGAACTAGGGCTGAAGGATTTTAAGAAAATATCTAACTGTGATTTATCTGACAGATATTGCGACGATTTTTTTTAAACTCAGTTCAGTATTTACTATGACATGTACACTAAGAGCAGTTTCTAAACAACCTGAACTTTTTACTGATCATATGATTCGGTGTGATTGCTGTTACCGGATTATGCTAGGAAAAAACAGCTTAAAATTGTTTTATAGTAATTTATTTGCCAAAAATGTTCCCGATCACTAGCTAGCGTAAAGTGATCGTATTTTTGCAGGCACATTTTGTGTTGCGTTTGCAGACAGTGTTCAACCACTTTTTTACCCATAGTAAAGTAAGTATTTCTGGAAATTGCCATGTACACATGGGTTACCAGCATTACCACCACTTGACGGAATTTGATAGGGGTCTCATTATGGGTTTGCATTAAGCTGGGTGGTCGTATCGGGCAATTACCCGGCATATGGGGCATGCAGATGTCACAGCTGTCTGATGTTGGAACCAATGGGCACGTGTGGGCACCCACACATGTCGTGAAGGTTCCCATCAACCAAGACAGACCATATCAAGGGAGGATCGTCGTATTGCATTACAGAACCTCATGACATCTGCACCTGCCATCCAGACACAGGTTTTGGACTCTCTACAGCACCCCATGTCATCCCGCACCGTGTCTCAATAGGCAGCATAGGCTGCCTGGGACAACCAGCACCAGCACGAGACGGCTGCGTTTGGAGTGGTGCTGTAACCGGGAGGCATGGACTGATGACGAGTGGCGTCGTAGCATGTTCAGCGATGAATCTCAGTTCTGCTTTACCATGGATGACCATCGTGTGTATGTATGACAGTGCCGAGGGGAGAGGAGCAATCCTGCCAATGTTGTGGAGAGACACACCGGCGTTACTCCTGGCATCATGGTATGAGGAGCCATAGGGTATGACTAAAGGTCATCTCTGGTTTTGATTCAGGGGACACAGCGCTACGTCAGTAACGTCCTGCATCCGCATGTCTTACCCCCCCCCGAGACAGCACCCTGGTACAGTCTTCCAAGACAACGCCCGTCCACACATGGCATGGGTGTCATTGGACTGCCTGCGTCATGTTGAGGTCCTTCTGTGGCCAGCTAGGTCCCCCAGTCTTTCCCCAATAGAACATGTGTGGGATCAGCTCAGATGTCAACTCAGACCCAGTGCCAATCTGCAGAATCACAAGGGCCAGTTACAACAGCTGTGGGCCGACTTTGCCTAGAAGAGGATACAACGGCTGTACGACTCCCTTCTGCACCGTATCACTACATGTATCCAGGCCCAGGGGGGGTGCCACACCCTACTAACATGAGATCAGCAGTGTGCCCACACTGCCAACTCTGTGGCTTGTTTCATCTGAGGTTATAATCATTGCGATACAGTCACACAACCTTTCACCATATGCCACTTTTCTGTCACTGAGTGTAGTAGTGATGCACAGATCAGTTCTGATGCCACCTGAATTTGCATGCACATGCAACGCCCAGCTTGTGATGCGGGCACCGCCACTTATGCGAGCATCTGCTGCATCACCATGTTAGGTCCAGGTGCATGTTTTCACGGTTATTCCAATCCAGCTTTTTGAAAATGAATCCAAGTAGGACTGCACAATCTCACGTTACAATATAATCACTATTGTATGGTGCATGCGCAGCAATAGCCAGGGATAATCTGTATAAATTCAGCATATATTTATATTTAATAAACGGGTTGGACTTTAAACTGCAAAAAATACTGCCAGAGCACTGACGTCTTTTTGCCGTGTTTATCCACAGTCTCTCCTCTGTTAAAACATGCAGCTGTTGCGCTCGCTCTTTCTTCACCACCACTTCAGTGCTTATCGCTTCCATAACTTACCGAAACAGTAGCATGTGGGGTGCTCTGCTAGCCAAATTTAATAAACCTACGGACAGGCAAGGCAAGTTTATTTATAACGCAAAATTTCACACCAAAAACAGGACCTCGGACCTTTATGCTAAATATGCATGGGAGACGCAAAGAGTTTTTGGGTCAAACCAACTGCGCAACATAAAGACTAATGTGCTGCATGTGCCGCAATGACTGTGCTGGGAATATTCATTTTGTACATTATACATGCATATAAAGCCTTGCGGAAGCACATCAGTCTCTATGTCGCACAGCTGGATTGACATTATCTACTGAAAGGACTGGAGCATGTGATGAAGTCAGTATTTTTTATATCAAAATAATGTTGAGTATTAAATTTACTTTACCTCTGAGAAGATAAATAAGCCTTCTGTTAATTATATGTTATATGTAACTTCTGTTAGTTATATGTTAGTCATGATCTAAATGGGACGCAGACTTTTTATTTGTATTTTACTTATTTGACCCCCGACATGTTCATGATTCCTGTTAAATCTGGCTAGCAGATCGATTTTTCTTTTTTCATATAGTAAAAAACGATGAAACATTATCCTGCTAATAAGCACTGGCAAGTTTCATCGCTGGCACTGGCGAATATTAAAAAAAGCAATCAAATCTGCTGATGCAGGAATGTAGAGACGCAAGCAAAAAATGTGTTAATTGATGCTTTAAATTTCATTGGGGTAAAAAAAATTATTCCATCTGCTGAATTTTTGCTCCACATCAATTTTGTCTTTTCCTGCACTTCTACATAACTTCCACGTCAGCGCTGGTGCTCGTGGTCACCAATCAGCAAGCTATGGCTGGAAGCCCCAACCAATCAGCAAGCTATGGCTGTTAGCACCTCCCCAGTAGCTCATGTTCGAGCGAAAAGTACAGAGTCTGGAGTAGGTACTAAAAAAGGGTTCCGGAACCGCCTATGAGGAACTACAGTCGGGCCAAGTTACGCTGAAAATGTAAAATGATGTACTCAGGTAACAATGTCAAAGTTATTAGGCACGGAGTGGTTAAAAAGGGCATAATTTAGGTTCACTAAGGTAAACAATAACCTCTACGTTCCTGCAATCGGAATGCGGCTTGTGAAATCACATGACACATGGTCACAAATTCAAAATAAGGTAAAAGCACCGTATAAAAAATCCCATTAAAGACAATAAAGTGATCTTCAAAGGCAAATGGCACCAGCTGCCAAATAACAGTAGTGAGGAGAAAGCCGGTTCCAAGGCAGTACAGCCGACTTACCGAGCCGCCTTCGGCGACGTGGTAGAGAAACGTCTCGCTGTACGGACAGATGAGGGCCACCACTGTGTCGGGGGGGGCTGGAAGGCATGCGAGAAGCTGTCAGCACTCATCAGCCACTCCCAGAAAGACCCGCGGGCCAGGAGAGCAGCTTTCCAGCTCCTGGCAGCACCGGGCAGCGCGGCCACGAACACATCCATTAAAGAAGTGTATATGATCGCCCTGCCTGCTGACATCTCTGAACACAGCCACGAGTCGCCATCATGCAGTCACGGTGTCCCCTAAGCTCTGCAATGGAAAGTCTGCACTGCTAATAGTGAGGCCGTGTTGGAGAAATGTAAACGTCCTGGTGGACAATATAAGATTAGCAGAACAAAGCCCCCATGAGAGGAGGCAGACTGACGGCAGACCCCCGCCCCATCAGGTGGTTTAATTAAGGGCTCACAATGTATTCATAGCGGAGCGCTTGACAAAGACGGGTGGCCATGTCCCATGCAGCAATTCAGCATCAGTGCAGGTACAGATGACCAGGACAGCACGCACTTGAAAGATCACCTCTTCATTATTCATATCCATAAGCTTGTCCTATAACAGGGAACCCATTTCCACTGAAAATCTACAGTATCTGGGGGGGACTGCACATTGCTGAGTGGGTGGGAAACAGCTTCACCTCCATCAATTCCTCTCCTTTCCCTCTAACTCCTCTCTCTCAATGAGGCCACCCCACACCGCGCTTTACCGGCATTAAACACACAGAGCCGTCGCTGGCATAGAACGGCACTGTGCAGCAATAAGCATTCTCCTGTCCTCCTCAGTGCTCCTCAATCCCTCTCTCACCCCTCACAGTATCTACAGGGGCTCGCATCCGGGACCCCGTTGCCCATATGCCAGGCATAAGCAGGGATTACATGCCACCACAGCTGCAGAGGCAAAATCAGGGGTGTAGTCGGGGGCGCTGCGGGTGTTTAGGTGGGACGGCCCATCAGCCGAGCCCTAGAAGGACAATCAATCACAGCAGCCTGCCAGCAGTAGACGGGGTGAGGGGGTCTCTCTTGCACACACATGCGCATTCACTGCCCCGGCTCACAGGACGACAGGGATCGGAAGTACGTCTGCCCGTGTGACTCCCTCCCAGCGGAATGAGCATTCCCAAGACAGGCTTTCCCCTGGGAAAGGTGTGGGAGTGGATGTGCGGCCCGCAGCGAAGTCATCCAGAAAGGGCAGCCGCGGGAGGGGGACGGAGCGTACCTTCCTGAGAGGCGCACAGGCTGTCAGGGGGCGGAGGGGGCTGGCAGCTCAGGGAGACTCTGCGGAGAGACAGGCCGAGCGGCAGTCAGCATGCGAAGGATGTTCCCGAACGCTACTCTGAAAAACAAGCGGCCTATCTGTACAGTGAGTGCAAGCGGCTGTGCGTAGCGGCTGTGTGGAGGAGCTACATGTAGGTCCTGCATGTAGAGACTGTGTGTAGGGGCTGTGTGGAGGAGCTACATGTAGGTCCTGCATCTAGAGACTGTGTGTAGGGGCTGTGTGAAGGAGCTACATGTACGTTCTGCATATAGAGACTATGCGAAGGGGCTGTGTGGAGGAGCTACATGTAGGTCCTGCATGTAGAGACTGTGTGTAGGGGCTGTGTGAAGGAGCTACATGTACGTTCTGCATGTAGAGACTGTGAGTAGGGACTGTGTGGAGGAGCTACATGTAGGTCCTGCATGTAGAGACTGTGTGTAGGGGTTGTGTGGAGGAGCTACATGTAGGTCCTTCATATAGAGACTGTGCGAAGGGGCTGTGTGGAGGAGCTACATGTAGGTCCTGCATGTAGAGACTGTGAGTAGGGGCTGTGTGGAGGAGCTA
>JAODKM010000016.1:18977639-18999037 GCA_026780845.1 Petrocephalus sullivani | reverse complement strand
TCCCATCATGCTCTGCACTTCTGCTTTTATACCGCTGGGGTTCTGCCCCCTTATCCCATCATGCTTTGCACTCCTGCCTTTATAATGCTGGGGTTCTGCCTCCTTATCCCATCATGCCTTGCACTTTTGCTTTTATACCGCTGGGGTTCTGCCTCCTTATCCCATCATGCTCTGCACTTCTGCTTTCATACTGCTGGAGTTGCCCCTCCATGTTCGATCACGCTTTACACTTCTGCTTTGATACCGCTGGAGTTCCACCTCCTTGTTTTGTCATTCGGTTACTCCACAAACCCCTTCTATAAGTGTTTCATCTGTGCTGCATCATTTGCTATTTCTTCAGCTCCACCTACACATTGTACAGCACTTTATCTCCACCTACCAGTTCTGCTTCTATATTGCGGAAAGCTTTAAGAACTAAGCATCACATGCCCCTTCTCTGAGGGCTCCGCTCCACATCTAACAGCTGTCAATCCTGGCAAATTTAGCTGAGCTTCGAGACTTTTCCATGCCTCCAGGGGGTGCTCCCATCTGGCCATGCCAGACACTGTGCTTTTGGGAACTAGGTTTACAGAATTTCCCAGTCAGAATGCCCCCTACAGTGGGTAGGGACCCTGCAGTCCATGAGAAATGTCTCATTAATAGAGATACACAGCCCTCTTGTAACCTTGTGTGACTTTCAATGCCCCTAGAATTGATCCAGGACTGTAAAATAGACATACCATTATTTCCAGCATAGCTCAGAAAACACTGACCTGATAGACATTATTGGACACTCTGGTGTTTAACGTTACATACTGCTGCCAGTTTACAGCCTTAGTCAATTTAAAGTAAGAGTAAAAAGATAAGAGAGATACAGGTTTTAATTAGATGTCTCAGGACTAAGCACTACAATATGTGCCATTTCTGGAAGACTAGATGACTGTCTTTTGTGTGCGGTCTAGCATAAGCAACTTCACACACTTATATGCTAAATTTGCTTTTCAGTCAATAATGAGTTATCTTTTCATTTCAGGTTCTCTGAGAAGCACATGCAGTGATATCGTTATTAACCAAGTGATAATCCATTAAGAAATATGACTGTTTCAGGAGACATACACTTTTGAGTGAAATCCAGACTAAATGCATCTTGTCTGAGACGTGCTCTGTGCTGCCGTGCCAGTGCTCTGTTTGCCCATACTGGGCCATCACAGCACACTCTGTATTTACACTGACACTGACACTGAGGAATGTATTTTGGGCTCAATCTCAGCATTCGCCTTTCTTCAGCTTCGTCCCCTTTTTTTAGCTAGTCTTTCACTGTAAATGATCTACAAACCGAAATTCAACTCATACTTTGCCACAAGCACCACAAACAGCCCCGCCTGTCGTTTCCACGGTGACTAGACACCGTCGGCATTCTGTGACGCGGACTCCCCAGAGACTGAGTGACTCTGTCGTGTGACAGCATTCCGGTGACATCCGTCTGCTTTGATCGGAAGAAACAATTTCACGGAAAAAGAACTTGACAGCTGCTAATTCCGCTTTTCTGTTTCCTAATTGTTCTGCGGAAAGCGCTTGGTGGTTTGCAGCAGCTTCCGGAGACTCCGTCCTTCCCGGAGGTAAATCTGCTGAGTAACGGGAGGTGCCCTGGCTGCGTTGTGGCCCGCACGCCCTGCTGTGTTCTTCTTATGTCTCTGACGGGGTGACTCAGAGGCTTAGCCTGCCAGCACCGCCAGCAAGCTTACTCCTGTCCTTGGAGTCCGCCTTCCCCCATGAGAGCTGTGCCATGTGGAAGGGAGTTAGAGCTGAAGACCTACCGGCAGGGGCGGGCGCGGGAGGAGAGCAGCTGGAGATGTCACACCGCCGAGGGCCACTTTAGTATGACTGCTAGGCTGCACTCTTGGGGGAGGGCAGCTGGCCAGCATACATGTAGCACTTTAATATGTGCCCAGCTGTGTTTTCTCTCCCAGTCATGAATGTTCAGATATGATGGGAATGTTTTGTTTATGAAAGCAGACATTTACACGCCTTGTCAGGCCCCGGGTCAGTCATGCGTTCACCCTACTGCACTGAGACGGACACTCTGTGTTATCAGGCGGATTGGCGGTACTTACATTCATGTATGACATGGTTACAGTAATTAGGAGACACTACTTGGGGCTGCTTGCTACTTTAGCTGTGAGGAAGCCTTCTTCCGTTATTAGAAAAAAGGAAGCGTCCTTGGAGAAAAGGGACGTCCTCAGTGTCACGTGAGGTGCCAGGACTGAACGAAAAGATCAGATTGGAGATACCAGCAGGGAGCAGGCATCTCAAGGGCGAACAATCAAATGCACCATTCGATGTTCGCACCTCTGTGGCGTCAGAGAGGCGTCCAATCGCGATGACAGCTCCGCATTCAGCCATTCAAAGGATCACACACGCGACATCCCCGAATGATATCAAAGGCGGAGATTAAATACAGCATCAGGTATTCAGGAACTAGGCTAGCTGTACCTGCTATCAAATGTTGAAACGTAAGAGCAGATCTTGGTGTCTTTATCCTGCAGCATTCGGGGAGAGTAACCTTCTTTTAAAAATGATGATGACTATAGGATTTCCGCTGCTCTCTGGTCTGAGTCACTGCTAACGCAGAGTGCCGCAGGACCCTGCGTCTCGCAGGCCCTCATTGCCGACTCCCCCTGTTCGCCCAGCTGATGCTGAGCAGTTTTTCGTCCGTTTAATCCCTTCATTTACACCACTTTTCGTTCTTTCACTTTCATCTCCCAGCTTTCTCCCGTCAGGCTTCCAAGCACGTATTTCATTGTCTCAGTAGTCTTCATATTTTTGGTTTATATGGTGAAAGGTGATTAATTTTCATTGCTGACACACCACAGCACACAACAACAAAAAGTGTCCTCTGCATTTAACCCAAGTGACATGTTAGGGGGCAGCATTCTTGAGGACCTGGGGAGTAATGCTTGGGGACGGTACCCTACTCAGGGTACCTCAGTGGTACTTGTGGGTCGGGGACTCGAACCCGCCGATTACTCGGTCGTGCCCCTAACCACTACACCACCTGCCTGCCCCATTAATATCTGGTTTAGATATGATGAGACTCCCCTCAACTTCCTTCCAATGGCCTCTGCTGCAAGCCCAGGGGTAGTTCTGGCAAAAGAGTGAGTTACACATTTGTAAAAACTGTAAAATGTAAATGCAAAGCACTGCATAAATAACATAATTTTTCAAAATTGTCTTTGGCTACTAAATGGTGACAATTTACTGTAAGTAATAGTTGTAGCACATTAAGGTGAAAAGCACCACCCTCCTTGAAATAGTCTAAAACCTCCATTGCCTGATCCCACAATTACGGCCAGATTTTTTAAGCAGGGAAAATTTGCATGAGGGTGCAGTCAAAGAAAGGCACCCCTGGTAGAGGCCACTTATGTGGGCGATCTCCTAAAAATGCACAAATTGATTAACACAGACAGTCAGTCCATTTAAATAATGACCAGCCCACTCTACCAAGAGCAGTGCAAAATAAGACATGCCTTTTTCAGCATTAAATGACAGTGCAATTTGCAAATTTGCAAGTAAATTGCCTGCCGCAAACCTTAGTAAATCATGTTGCATGATTCATTTAAATACTCTCCTCCCCCAAATTTTGCCCTCTGAAAGAGAACTCCTTGCGATACATGTAATATGGTCAGTTCCAAGATTAAATTGTGCATCTGTGCGTCTTTAGTAAAGCCTTTCCAGCACCAACTTCACTGTGCGTCTTTAGAAAAGCCTTACCGGCACCAACTTCACTGTGCGTCTTTAGAAAAGCCTTACCAGCACCAACTTCACTGTGCGTCTTTAGTAAATCCCTCAGCAGATATCAATGACATGTGACAATCTAGGCAAACTTCTACATGAGTCCAGTTTATTCATTCATTCAAAAACTCACTTGATATGTGACCTTACCAGAGCCAAATGCACAGCAACAACTTCCCATTATACATATAAATGAAGCCTGGGGCTGAGCTCATTTATTGGTTCCAGTCTTGGATTTCCATCCCGCAAACAGCTAAGCTAATTAAGCACTTTTTCTGCTTGTCACTAATGACCCGTTTAGATCCAGAGCCATCCATGGGCATTCGTGGCCTCCACAGCTGTGCCAACGTCGGCATTTAATGAACTCCACACATGGAGAAGCCATCTCTCTCACTCAGGGGTGGAGTGAGAGATATCGGGGGTGTCATTAAGCAGTAAGTTAGCAGCTCTTCAAACGTAAAATGTGAAGTCAGGTGACCTCGATAAATGACACATAAAGATTGTATATTTACTGAAAGCTACTCCTTTCAAATCTCATTCTCTCACCCCTTAGGTAGATGCAAGTGTTTTTCCTTATTTAAGACCTTAACCCTAAAAGAGCCGAACCAAAAGAAGAGCAGGCTATCAGGCTCAGGGTTATGCACTAATAGAGGATTCACAAAAAGGGCCCCATGGCCCCCAGATGCTAGGTGAGGAGGCATTTGGAGTGAGGGATTCATGGATGGAGCATTTAGATCGAACACACTATTAGGTTTGTGGATCATGAGTAATAACCTACTTGACATTGAACAGCTTGGAATCTGAAGCATCCATAACACTAGATCTGAGTATCGTGTAGTATTTATTGCACTGACATGCACTCCTGCACTTTTTATCCATTTATCAACACATCCACATTGTATATAACAATCAGACTGTGCTAGATTATTGTCTCCTCTTGCCATAACTGAGTATACATCGGTTATAGTTAATTCTCTGGGTTGTTAACCGGTTGTGAAATAAATGCAAACAAAGCTTACTGAGCAGCCATGCATCTCCAAGAACCCTGCTGCTTAATCTGTGTAGACGCTACTATTTCAGAAGATAAAGCCACACATCCAACGTTAAATGACAGGGCACAGCATCTGCGGACCGGCCCAGTGAGTTGGTGACATGCGCTGATTACGCGATCAGCCAGGTTTAGTACATCTGATGATAAATGACAGGACACAGCGTGTGCTATCTGCGGACTGGCCCAGTGAGTTGGTGACATGCGCTGATTATGCGATCAGCCAGGTTTAGGACATCTGATGTTATCTGAGGACTAGCTAAGGCACTGTTTACCCAGCCCTCTCTAACGTAGGCACATCTGCCCCTGAGTTTTTCTACGGCAGTACAGCTATGCTCCAAAATTAGCCATTGGATCTTGGATCACTGGGAGTGCCTTCCGACGCTTACATTAGCAAATTCACCCTGGCGATTGCCCACTTTTCAGAGATCCAGCCTGGTTGACTTGGCTGCGTCGGGCTTACGATTTAATGGCTGCTTCTGGCAGCTGGCTCGAGCGGCTGCATAGAGGACCCACCTGCTTCTATTCGCCCCTGCTTCCTCCCACTTGCTCTCTAGTACAGCTTTTCTGAAGCACCATTCATAGCTCATTCACAACCGGCAGCCAGTGGTGTTAAGAACTCCTCAACAAGGGATCGTGCTGCTGCCCGCAAGAGCATAGTACTTAAATCGTTGAGTAAATGCCTACAGTGTAAACTACATAAGCAGCGTTAAAAATATCTGCTCTTCTTGCTTAATGCATAAACTTGTAGCCAGAGATGTAACTGAAATCCCTATGGGCATCTCTGCTTTGATATCCTTTTCAGTGAGCATGCCTATCGAGCGAACAAAGGCTCTTCCCTCAGTGGCTGAGTGAACATGCCAGCTCTGACTATTTACAGAGGACCATTCACTCCAAGTTCTCTGCAGTAAGCTCTCATCTTCTGAGCTCTGACGCAGCGGCCGTCTGGGACCTCATGCTTGTCCAGGTAATCACTACTCTCAGTCGCACCGGGGAATCGCATGCTGCCTCCTCGATACGTGGCCTCACCCCACCATAATGGAAAGTTGAAAATAAAAATAAATCCTCGAGTTTAACAAAAAGATGCACCCTCTCTCGTAGCGCCTTAGAGTTTCACTTCGTCTTCTTAATCTACAGTGACAATGGGGCCTATAATCGCACTAACAGCTCTATGGGCTGAGAGGCAGAGGTGGTGAATTTGAGGTAGCTACATCTTACCGACACACACTATCAGTGGTGACATTTCATTTTTAGTTATAAGCTGGATTGACAGCTTGCACTCCGCCCTGCAGCTGGGGAATTTAAGGCAGCTACAGGTGATGAAACGGGCCTACCAACAGGCAATGTCCTGGCTTGCCATTTCAGCAAGAGAGTGAACCAGCAGCGGGTCTCCTCACTGCCATGGTAGGTGGTCAGGAGCTGAATTTTAGGACCAGAAAGCATCCATCCATCTCCTGTAACTGCTCATCCAATTCAGGGTCACGGGCAGTGTGGAGCCTATCCCTGAGGGCACAGGAGCAAGGCAGGGACCAAGCCACCTCAGGGCACACTCACACACCTTTCACACACACACATGCACACCTATGGGCAATATAGTAACTCCAATTAGCCTCAGCATGTTTTTGGACTGAGGGGGGGAACCCGGAGTACCCAGAGGAAACCCCACGAGGACATGAGGAGAAAATGTTAACTCCACACACACATAGAGACTCAAACCCATGTCCCAGAGATCTAAAGTAACAATGCTAAGCCATAAAATGTAAGGTAACTGCTGCACCACCATGCCACGCGAAACCAGAAAACATTTCAGAGATTATCTGCAAAGAGTTTATTATATTTTTCCAGCCAAAAAAATCAAGGATCAAGATTATTCCCCAATGCTTAAGACTCTAAATGTGTGCAATATTATCCAGAAAGCACTGTTGTGTGTGCGGGTCTTTGCTGCAACTCCCTAATTAGATTACTAATTAGAGGACTGATTGGCTGAAGAGTTCTGAACACCTTGATATGAACAGCTAATCTGAAGATTATCCCAAAACCCTGCATACACACCGGCCCTTGGGGAAAAGATTGCCCACCCCTGCCCTAGATAATACGTCAAAGGTACTCTTCGTATGTCTAGACCATCTAAGAAATTCAACAGACATAAGCACACCCTTCTATTTCTGCTCCCCAGACCCCTACCAATACATTTATCTCAGCAATTCCGAGCATGAGCAGTGGGGGGCTATTCTCCTGATGCAGAGCTGTCACTGAGTGTTACCTGACAGGCCATGGACGGTAGCTCCCTCTGGCTCTGCAGGCTGTCCAAGCGGAGATGGACTATTGAGTTTCTGCTGTGCACCGTGGCTTGAAAGACTGTCCTGCAGAATCCTCATAATTTGTTTTTACCTCCTAGTTAAAGTTCTCAAAACAGCTGTCTGTCAGGCTGATGAATGGGGTGTCACTGAGCAACAGAACTTGCTGAGAACGAAATGCTTTGGAGGAGTTGACTGGCAAAAGCTTCCATCAGCACCTTCCTTAGGAAAACCTATCAGTGACCTTAGACAGAGGATTGCCATTAATAAATGGCATATAATTTGGTCTCGCTGAATATCATGTAATGCCTGGACTCTGGTCTGGTCATTCATAAACACCGTTAACCTTCACATGATTGAATACGTTTCTCTAGCCGGTATTTCTTATCTAGATTGTGGGGAAATATTCAAACCTTTAGCTTATCCAAACTTACATATCCTGCCTAGCTCCTGGGCTGTGTAGGACCACAATCTGATCATCCAGCTATGTATCATGGTCAGGGTCATGGGATGATCTGGAGCCTACCCTAGGTGGTGCAGGGATAGGGCAGGTGTAATGGGCTGCCAGGCACGGAGCAGGGAAGCATGAACAGGGAAACACAGGATTTATTCAGAGAAATGCACAGGCAGGGAGCATGACAAAACGTCGGTGACCAGACTGGGGAAACAGACTCAAACGCGGACTTAAATATACAGGACTAATACCAATAACGAGAAACCGTTGGCAAAAACGAGGTTCCACACGAGGTTAAGGGGGCATGGCACACAGGGGGATCGGACGGGCAGGATCATGACAGCAGGGGTACAACCTAAACCCTGTGGTAAATTTGATCATAAATACTTATACAGAAGCTAGATTCACTGGATTACATTTTGAGTCTAATGGAAAATTTCTATGTAATTTATATGTAATGCCCCCCCCCCCCCCAAAAAAACAACAATATTCACATGTACCCCTTAACAGCTAAAGTGCAGAGAATGAGCCACCCGCAGGCGTCTGCTTGGGTGTTTTTCCCTAATGATCGGGCACATCCGGCTCCTGTCTCCGGAGCAGGACTGATGAAGTTCTGAGCCAGCTGTGCCCCAGTCAGGGGGTGGGGGCCTGTAGGCCCACAGTTTTCTGGGATGAGTATGGCGTTCTTCATTCCAAAGATTTCCATCGAGTGCCACTGCAGCCAGTACGTCGCACGCACAGCTGGTGAGTGTCAGGGTTTCAGAGAGGCTGTGTGCAGCGATTGCATGTTTGCATCAATGAACATAACTGAACATAACTGAACATGACTGAACATAACTCAACGTGACTGAACAAGACTGAACATGACTGCACCACCTGCCTTGCCTCAAAGGGGCCATATTCCTGTGCCATACTGCTAGTTAATGGCTATGCAATCCTAATGAGTGTTTGCCAATTTAATTCAGTCCATTATTTATTGTGGATTATAAATCTGGTTGGACATGTTGGGGATTTGATTATTATTATCTTTAGTTGATAGGGCATGGAGTAAATATGTCTACTGAATTTGATTTTCTGAATAATATTAGTGGCAGTGCCTTATATGTCTCATAGGATCAAAATCTTACCCAACAGCAGGAATTTAAATCCTGATTTAAATGAATATTGCACAATATATATCCAGCTTAAGGTAAGAAAGCACCAAACCTGAGATTTCAGTTTATCACATAGTAACTGTTTTGCAGGAGGTGACCAGAGCAGCCAGGGAAACCCACATCAACACTGGGAGAGTGGGTAAACTCCAGTACCCAACGCTAGGGGCAGCATTCAATCCACCACCCCTGGATTTCCAACCACTGAGCAAACAAATGAAAAACATTTTAAATGATTAAAAAGGATAATTTATGTTTCTGATTACACTACCATGCTGTTCAATAAATTATTTTAAAAATACCTAATAAATTAGTAAAAGGGTAGCATTAAAATATTTCTGAATAAATTTCCAGACCATTTAAATGGTGACGATATTATATTATTTGCTGAAATGAATTAGACTGCCTTAACTTCTCACGGGTATTTTAGTTTCCAGTGCATGTGTAAACGCCTGTGATAAAACAGCACAGCAGTCACCCTGGGTCTGAACTCGGCAGCCTGGGCTCAGCTCGGCTCAGCATCCTGCCTGCAGTGTGGAACCTGTCAGGTGGTCCCTCAGGCACAGCAAGGGGAACAGCATCAGATAATGGGGTGATACAGAGTCGATTATCGCCAGGAGCTGTTAAGAAGCGGATCTCTGCTTAGGCAGGCAGATCTCCATGCTGCGCAGGGCTGCTGCCTGTGTCAGCACCAGCGTTGTTAGGCTGCCACTGCCTCTGCTTCCTCGTCTGCTATCCCATGCCTGTGGCTGCTAATCATACAAAGGCTTAGGCACTTTCATTGCCATACTCAGGGTTGCGCTTTAAAATGTCCGTTAATTAAAAAATGCATTTGCTCAGGGGAGAATTCCCTCCAAATATCTTATCTGCATACCAAGCTGCCACTCTGCAGGAAAAGGCCTTCCCAGCTCCTCTTTGGGCTGAGCTGAAAACAGACGGCAAGTCGCTCTTTAGAGGGGAAACACACAGTAAATAATTTAATCACATCTTGTTATGAGAGAACGAAGGAAATTAATGGCTGTCTTTAGCAGAATACCATTTCATACATGAGGGAATTAAATTAATTCCTGACAAAGTTAGGTCTAAAATAAGTACAATCCACACCACATATAAAAGACTGACTGCTCAAAGTATTAGCGCTGTTTTAAGTTTATAGGATTTATTACTAAATTGATCATTTGCATAAATACCGCGCATAGAGATTTACCGCTTGAAATTACAGATCGTAAAATAGTACCTGATGAACCAGCATGGAGATTTTTGGACAGCGTAAGTCAGAGAGATGTAATTTATGATAACATGACCTTTCTGCAGCTTTGCCTCTGACCTAATCAACAAAGCTCAGCCTGGCCAGGTATTTATTTCTCTTCAAAGGAGTTACTCAGGAAGTGATAAGTAACAATTCGTCCCATGCTCAGGGCTGAGAGAAAAGTCACCCCCAGCTCCACTACAGGGGGGAGAAGGAGGTTTGTTAGAAACCCTGACAGAAGTGTGTGTTCACTTGGGGGGCTGTGGAGCTCGAGCAAGAATCCCACATGTGCTGTTTAACATGTATTGAACATACCATATGTGTAGCAGCATGGCACGGCCCTTTACGGGGTTAGATCTCTCAGAAACATCTCACATAGCCTCTTAAAGTCTTCTTTTGTTTGGTTACTTATGGTTAAGGTTATGGCTTAAGGTTAAGGTTAAAGGGTGTTGTGATTGGGATTAGGGTTTTCCATAGAAATGAAGGGAAGGTCCCCATTTAGATAGGTACGCGAGTCTGTGTGTGTGTGTGTGTGTGTGTTTGTATGTGTAGTCTGCATGTTCTCCGCAGTGTTTTAATGTCAGGAACTGGCATGGGAATTAGCTGAGAGACGCAGAAGTGGCAGGGCACACCATGTGAGTTCTGTTAATGAGCTGATACGAGGTCACATGGACGCATGGGGCCTCATTAAGTGTAATCAGCTGCCAGGATAAAGGGGTAGGCACAACAGAGAAGGCAGAGCACTGGCTATTTGCATGGAGTTTTGGGGGAGTTGGTGCTGTATTCATATCATGTGCTGTTGAGCCTGAGAAATGTGGCTGTTGGGTTATGGCACTGCGTGCTGATCTCACTGAAGGAGAGCCATTAGCAGGGAAGAGCTGTTAGTACGGAAGCCATTAGCAGGGAGGAGCTGTTAGCACGGAAGTCATTTGTAGGGGAAAGCTATTAGCATGGGAGAACTGTTTGCGGTAGAGAGCAGTTTGCACGGGAGAGCCATTTGCGGGGCAGAGATGTTAGCACGGGAGAGCCATTTGCGGGGCAGAGATGTTAGCACGGGAGAGCCATTTGTGGTGGAACGATGCTAGCAAGAGAGTACGGTTAGCATTAGAGAGCTCTTAGTGAGGGAAACCCATTAGCAAGAGAGTGAGATTAGCAGGATATCACTGTTAGTGAGGGAAACCCATTAGCAGGGGAGAGCTGTTAGCGGGAGAGTGCCGTTGGCTTGGGAGAGCTGTTAACAAAGGAAACCTGTTAACAGGGGAGAGCTTTAAATGGGAGAGTTCCGTTAGTGGGAGAGTGTAGTCAGTGGGAGAGCCTATAGATGGGGAGAGCCAAAAGTGGAGAAGAGACATTAATGGGAGAATCCAGTTAGTGGGAGAGCACTATTAGCTGTTAGGATTAAGTAGCTGGTGGGTTATGACATTGCGTGCTGAGAGCGCTGTTAACTGGGGAGAGCTGTTAGTGGAGTAGTGTGTTAGCAGGAGAGTGCTGTTAGCTGGGGTGAGCTGTTAGTGCGGTAGTGCTGTTAGCAGGAGATTGCTGTTAGCTGGGGAGAGCTGTTAGTGTGGTAGTGCTGTTAGTGGGAGAGCACTGTTAGCTAGGGAGAGCTGTTAGTGAGGTAGTGCTGTTAGCGGGAGAGCACTGTTAGCTGGGGTGAGCTGTTAGTGGGAGAGCTGTGTTAGCAGGGGAGAACTGGTAGTGAAGGAGTGACAGGGGAACACCGTAATTATAGTAGTACCAGTAGTTGAGGAGCACCGGGTGACAGCTGTTAATGGGGAAGTGTGGCTAATGGGAGAGCACTGTTGGCAGGGGATGATTTTTAGTGCTTTAGTCCTTAAGTTACCCATTAGCAGCGGAGCACTGTTACTCGGGAAAAGGGCCATTAGCAGCGGATCACTGTTGCTGAGGAAGAGGGCCATTAGCGACGGAACACTGTAACTGGGGAAGAGGGCCATTAGCGACGGAACACTGTTACTGAGAAAGAGGGCCATTAGCCGCAGATCACTGTTACTCGGGAAGAGGGTCATTAGCAGCGGAGCACTGTTACTGAGGAAGAGGGCCATTAGCGACGGAACACTGTTACTGAGGAAGAGGGCGATTAGCAGCGGAGCACTGTTACTGAGGAAGAGGGCCATTAGCAACGGAGCACTGTTAAATGGGGAGAGAGCTGTTACTGGGGAAGAGGGCCATTAGCAGCGGAGCACTGTTACTGGGGAAGAGGGCCATTAGCGACGGAGCACTGTTACTGGGGAAGAGGGCCTTTAGCGATGGAACACTGTTACTGGGGAAGAGGGCCATTAGCAACGGAGCACAGTTACTGAGGAAGAGGGCCATTAGCGACGGAGCACTGTTACTGAGGAAGAGGGCCATTAGCAACGGAGCACTGTTACTGGGGAAGAGGGCCATTAGCGACGGAACACTGTTACTGGGGAAGAGGGCCATTAGCAACGGAGCACTGTTACTGGGGAAGAGGGCCATTAGCGATGGAGCACTGTTAAATGGGGAGAGAGCTGTTACCTAGGGAGAGCCGTTAGCTTTTGAGTGCTGTTAGTGGGGTAGTGCGGGAAACTGCTGTTATTGGGAGAGTGCAATTAGTGGGGTAAAGCTGTTAGCAGGATTGTCATTGACACACAGAGGCATTAGTGGGAGAGAGCATTTAGTGGATTAGCACCATTAGGATGGCAGCACCATAAATGGAGTAGAGCCATTAGAGGAGGTGTGCCACTAGTGGGGGAGAAACATTATTAATAATAATAATAATAATAATAACGTCCTGTGTCATTTCCGGGTGAGAGTACTGCTGGCGTCCGTGTTTTGACTGCTGCTTTTCCCCACGTATTGTGTTTTTTGTGTATTGTGTTTATTTTGTTATTTTACCCTAGCGATCTGGGCGATCTTGGTCATTAGTATTGTGAGTATATTCTGTCTGTCCTATCACTCTCTGCGGGTCCACTGTTCCGGCTACAACAGTCACCAAAAAAGCTCACCTCAAGTTCTCCACGAACTCCTCCGGTTTGTCCTGCACAATTGCACGCCACCATTGATGCCTCTTCCCTGGACTCCCCCTCTGGACTAATTTGACTACATTAGACTGGCTGCTTCCTGGATTTCGCCTCTCACCTCTGGATCGCACCTTCATCTCTTCCTGTGCCTGTGTGACCCGACCTCCCGCTGTGTACCAGCTGTGTGGCACACTGCGTGTGGGTTGCACCCTCTCCAGACCCCACTTTTCCTCTCGACTGGGTGGCCATCTCCTCAACTAGTGAGTGAGGCTTTCTTTACATTACATGCTGTGTAATATGGGAGGTCCTCTGTTAATGGCAATGTAAGGAGTGATAGGAAATCATCTAAAGTCTTACAGTCAGGAAAACCCAACTTTCTGTACATGTTGAGGTGCACAAAGAACATATGACCTGTTATAAGAATGTCTTACATAATGCTAAAACTGTCTATTACTCCAGTCTCATATACAACAATAATAGGAACCCATATCTTCAGTTTTCTAATGTCAAGTAATTATTCAAGGCCCCTGATCACAATATTTCTGCTACCCCGAAAATCTGTAACGCCTTCCTTTAATTTTTTTAGTCCAAAATTTCTGCTATCTATGCCTCTCTGGACATAAACCACTCAAATGCTCTAGGCCAGATCATTCATTAGCCTATCAGGTCATAGATCAGACACATTAGCTATCACACATGGCGTCCCCCAGGGCTCTGTCCTGGGGCCACTGCTCTCCATCATTCACCCTCTAGACCAGATCATTCATTAGCCTATCAGGTCATTGATCAGACACATCAGCTATTACACGTGACATCCCCCAGGTCTCTGTCCTGGGGCCACTGCTCTCCATCATTTACATTCACCCTCTTGGCCAGATCATTCATTAGCCTATCAGGTCATAGATCAGACACATTAGCTATCACACATTGGCGTCCCCCAGGGCTCTGTCCTGGGGCCACTGCTCTCCATCATTCACCCTCTAGGGCAGATCATTCATTAGCCTATCAGGTCATAGATCAGACACATCAGCTATTACACGTGGAGTCCCCCAGGGCTCTGTCCTGGGGCCACTGCTCTCCATCATTTACATTCACCCTCTAGGCCAGATCATTCATTAGCCTAAATTTTCGCCTTTATGCGAGAACACCCAGATCTGTGTTACTTCCAGTTCTATAAACTATCTGCTACTTGCACATATAGAATCTTGTCTTTCTGAAACCAAACCATGGATGAGTCATAATTTTCTAAAACTAAAAAGTGATAAGACAAAATCCACACTTAAGAAAATCAGCTTGATTTCCCTCACACTGGACCATACCACCATCTTCCCCTCTCCTCTGGTTACTGGTCACCTTGGTGTTACCTTTGACCCAACCCTCTCATTTGATACACACATAGTTCCATAGTAAAAACAGCTTGCTTCCATCTCCGTTACATTGCCCGTATTAGGCCCTGCCTTTCAAACTCTGCTGCTAAGTGGCCCCTTCATGCCTTTATCTCTAGCCGTCTTAACTACTGAAACTCACTACTTGCTGGTATCGCTACTAAATCTCTCCATAAACTTCAGGTAGTCCAGAATTCTGCTGTCCGCCTCCTCACTCACACTTGCTCCTACCAGCATATCACGCCCATTTTTCAAATCCTGCATTGACTTCCTATAAAAGAGCGTATCCACTTTAAAATACTTATCTTTACATTCAAGGCTAGTTTAATAACCAAGCCCCATCATACCTTACTGAACTGCTTCTCCCCTACCAGCCTCCCCACAGTCTTAGATCTACCTCTACTGGCTCACTCCTCATGCCCGCTTTCAAATTACACAGTTATGGTGACCGTGCATTTTTCTGTTTGGCTCCCCGACTTTGAACTCCCTCCCCACTGCCATTTGTCTATTGATCTCCGTCTCGGATTGTTTGCTCAGGTGTATATAATTCCCTATCAATATTTTTTTTAATTTCTCTTTAACCTGTATACTTTATTCACACAAGTGTCT
Source organism: Petrocephalus sullivani (assembly GCA_026780845.1). Classification (NCBI taxonomy): domain Eukaryota; kingdom Metazoa; phylum Chordata; class Actinopteri; order Osteoglossiformes; family Mormyridae; genus Petrocephalus; species Petrocephalus sullivani. The sequence goes on along the minus strand of JAODKM010000016.1, from coordinate 18,984,071 downwards.
TTGACTTTCTGAGGGAGCACTGTTAGCATGGGAGTCCCATTAGCAGAGGAGTGCTCTTTGTGAGGGAGCACCGTTAGCAGGGGAGCGCCATTAGCAGAGGAGCGCTGTTTCAGTGGGAGCACTGCTAGCATGGAGAGGGGCATTAGCAGAGGACCACTGAAACAGCACTCCCCTTGTAACCGTGCTCCCTCAGAAACAGCGCTCCTCTGCTAATGGGGAGCGCCATTACTGGAGGAGCACTGTTTCTGGGGGAGCACTATTAGCAGATAAACGCTGTTTCTGGGGGAGCACCATTAGCAGGGGAGCGCCATTAGCGGAGGAGCGCTGTTTGTGGAAAGGCATCGTTAGCAGGGGAGTGCCATTAGTGTAGGAGCGCTGATTCTATGGGAGCACCGTTAGCAGAGGAACGACACTAGCGGAGGAGCGCTGTTTCTATGGGAACACCGTTAGCAGGGGATTTCCATTAGCAGAGGAGTGCTGTTTCTGGGGGAGCACTATAAGCAGATGAACACTGTTTTTGGGGGAGCACCATTAGCAGAGGAGCGCTGTTTGTGGAAGAGCATCATTAGCAGGGGAGTGCCATTAGCGTAGGAGCGCTGTTTCTATGGGAGCACCGTTAGCTGGGGAGTGCCATTAGCGTAGGAGCGCTGTTTCTATGGGAGCACTGTTAGCAGGGGAGCGCCATTACCGGAGGAGCGCTGTTTGTAGAAGAGCATCATTAGCAGGGGAGTGCCATTATCATAGGAGCGCTGTTTATATGGGAGCACCGTTAGCAGGGGCGTACCATTAGCGGAGGAGTGCTATTTGTGGGGGATTACCGTTAGCAGGGGAGCGCCATTCGCGGAGGAGCGCTGTTTCTGGGGGAGCACTATTAGCAGATGAACATTGTTTCTGGGGGAGCACCGTTAGCAAGGGAGCACCATTAGCGGAGGAGCGCTGTTTGTGGAGGAGCATCGTTAGCAGGGGAGTGCCATTGGCGTAGGAGCGCTGTTTCTATGGGAACAGCGTTAGCAGGGGAGCGCCATTAGCAAAGCGCTGTTTATGGGGAAGCACCGTTAGTAGGGGAGCGCTATTAGCGAAGGAGTGCTGTTTCTATGGGAGCACCGTTAGCAGGGGAGCACCATTAGCAGAGGAGCGCTGTTTCAGTGGGAGCACCGCTAGCATGGAGAGCACCATTAGCGGAGGAGCGGCTTCTATGGGAGCACCATTAGCAGGCTAGCACCATTAGCGGAGGGGCACTGTTTCTGGGGGAGCATCGTTAGCAGAGGAGCGCCGTTTCTGGGGTAGCACTGTTAGCAGGGGAGCACCATATGCGGGGGAGCAGCGTTAGCTGGGATTTTTTTTCTGCATGAGATTAGAAAAAGTGTTGGTATCTGCTTCATGGCTGACTGAGTGGCAGTGAGGGCTGAATTCTGCTAGCTGACTGGGTCAGTGGTGTCACATCTGCGAATGAACCAGTGGTCACAGGCAGAGGCTCTGGGTGGCAATGGACTCTATCGGACTGCCAGGAGACTTGTTTTCAGGAGCCTGGGGGATGTGGGTGCCCTGAGAATTTCTTATATGTGTTCTCTAGTGCATTAAAGGAAGGCAGTAACCTGCTCACCAAATAATAAATGTGAAGGGGAGGGCGTGTGGCTTGGGGATGCTGTATGGATTTTTGGGGTGGGGGGGGGAAGTACAGGGAAAATCCTGACTGTATGGGAAGTACTTTATTATGAATTTGTAATGTGAGAACTGGGTGTTTAAATTTAAGATCTCCTGCCCTGGGGGGTAATAAGCCTGGGGGTAGCCCATCCTTGGAAGGGAAGCTGAGTCAGCCAGCATGCTTATAATACTCCGCAGGGCAGTGTAATGCACGGGCTCACCTGAGCTGGAGAGCAGGGGCCTCCGATAAAAAGGGGCCTGGAAAAAGTCGACAACTTTGATATAAAGGACTATAAACTGAAAACGCAGAAAACAGCCTATAGAAATCCACAGATCAAAGCATGTCAGCTTGAGTTTTGACAGAGAAAATGTCTTTGAAGTGCAGGTTGGCTGCCAGCAGGCGATGTCCTGCCTTTCAATAGATCCTGTCACCTTGATTTGTCCTTGGACAATTCAATAATGGCCCAAATTGTTAATTGCTCTGATTGAAAATGCAGTGTATGAAAAGAATAAAATTGCTTCACGGTAAGGCCAGTCCGGGCGAGAAGAAGAGCGGTGCTTTACCGGACTCTTCTCCCTGTGATGTATTTATGCCGTTTGGAAGTGTGACGGTAAATTCCTGGTAATGCCATTAAACCTGGGCGGCCATGATAAATTATGCAATGGCTTCTGCATCCCAAACAATCCCTGCGGTGACCAAAATGGATGGAACTGTCATCACAGGGGGTCTAGTGAGCCCATGTAATGACTTACAGGAGATATTTAGCAAGAGTACATATCTTTTCCCTCCGTTTTACAAGTTATTGTTATCAAAGCTTACAATTCTACACTCTTTTCCACTTAAACATAAATGAGCTGACACACCAAAGGTACAACACCTATTCCCATTCTAGAATTTATTCTTCAAGCCAAAAGTCTACTTCCTAAAGGAAATGATGTCAACCTGGTAATAGCTGAAACGAACATAAGGGCCCTTGTGATTTGTGTAAAAGTGCATTAGTATTGTAGTTATTCTGATATAAGTTTTATGAATTCTGGGTATGGTGGTTGTTTTGTTCAGCCTATAGGCACATACTGTATTTATTTATTCCGGTTGTCCTGGCATTCAGAGATGACAATTGGCTTTGGTGAGTATAGCTACAAAGTCTTGGAAAAAAACACAAGCACAGCCCCTCACTCCCGCTTACCTGAGTATTAACACCTCCATTTCTGTTTCAGTGATTACCCTGTGCATCTAACCCAGGTAATCCCCACAACTCTATGAGAGGAACTGATTTGATGTGTGATTACCAAATGTAGCAGTACTTCCCTGTTTTTCCTTGAGTGCCTGAGTTTCCTTCCATGCGCCTACTTCAGGCTCCATCTCTAGCCTCTCAATTCTAACTCTTGGTTACTCTGCACTTGGATACTGAGGTGTCTGCATTGCACTGTATCTGTGATGCCCCATGTTTTGTTTTAAGCTATTCGTCTTAAAATCTCATTGGCTTCCTGAACAGTTCAGTGGTAGGCATGGGCTATATGTCCGCTAAATTGGGGCTGGTGACTAAAATCGGCCAATCAGGAGCTGCATGCAAAATTAAAAAGCACGCTGATATAAGGCCCCATTAGCAAGGGCACCAATGACCACCAGCGCTTTTGAACGATGACTGAAATGCCATGTGGCTGTCAGTTTATATGGTGTGTTTGCCTAACATAAGCCCAGGAAAGGGTGTGTCTACATCTTTAAATGATGAATCTACTGTTTGTCATTGATCAGCCTAAGCCGAAAGCACAGTCACAACAGATGTTTACGATTAAGGTGCATTGAGCTTTTTTATTTATATCTGGAATAATGATACCTTGTTATGAAGGAACGTGCTAATTATCATGTCCTTCGAGCTCCTCCAGATAGTTACACGGGCAGATGCGCACTGTGTGGAGACACCACCACACCTCGTTAATCACCAGGAATAATTAAGATGAATGCACGTCTAGTTATTCTTAGCTTGGGCTTCTTCTGCTGCCTTCCCTATTCCACCGAATCATGATTTAAGGCCACCCGTCGTTCACCAGCGCTTTCCCGTCGCATTTCAGCTGAATGACGCTTTTTGTCTAGGCACTGCGTGCTGTAGGGAGGCTTGGGAGGGATACTTTAGAAATGCATTCTGGTACAGTTATGAAATACCTGTTAAAAATGGAGTCAGTAACCTCATCCAAGAATCACAATATGTAAATAACATAACCTGATTACTTTCAGCTACTGCAATACCAAATGTGCACAAAAACAATTGAAAAATACCAATAATGTCACTTTTACTTAGAACAATGCAACATGCATCAAACCTTTTGAGTTCTCTTATTACATGGATTGAGTACCTTTAGTAGGCCAATTTTCATTCAGCCCTTTCTTTGCTTACTTACATTTTATGTAATGTCTTTTTAATCACAGACTAAGCTGCTGTTAGCATTTAAGACCAAATCAATGTGAAAAGAAAATATCATTCTAAAATTACACGAGATAACTAGCTAGTTTACCAAACCGAAAGTAGCTAGCTAACTAGCTAGTTGTAGCTCTAGTCAAGTGAATAAATAAAGTGGCCTACATAACATTAGAGCATTTTTATATCACTTAGCAATCAATGAATGAAATTACATAACTGGCATTCAAAATTATTTATCAAGGCCTTTAATTTAATTAGAAACCTGTTAAACTCCATGAAATTTCACATTTTACCATTAAAATCCATATTTATGTCTAGATTCTGCAATTCCATTTGTGTCTACCACATCACTGAAATCAGATAAGTCTTTACATATCTGTATTATACCATTTAGACTGGTACAAGAAACAGTACTGCACATGTGCACATGCATGCATGTACAACCGCAGACATCTGCAACGGTGGAAATAGCTGCAAAATTTCCATGCAATGACAGCATTATTTATTTGTTTGTTTGCTTGTTTGTTTGTCTGTTCATTGCGGCGGCTTCCAGGGTGAATGGAAGTGTTGGGCGCTGTGTTGACAGAAAATTGGTCTTCGTTTTAAGATTATTGTAAGTGTAATCCTGGTAATTCCCATTTTTTTTCTAAATGTATGCATAATGATTAACGAAATTGTAAGAAGATAGTTTTGTGTAATAGAAATAATAAGATATTAATAAGAAGAAATAATTTTCATTGTTTTCTGAATATTCCTTCACTGCCAAAGCCTGGCCGCAAAACACTTATCTAATTTGTTTAGACTATTGAATAATTAAGGCTAGTCTTCATTTTGAGTTTGCATTGAATATGTCAGGCTTTTAATCCATTTAGCTGGTGTTTTGATTTCAGCGTCCTCACAGACCTGTGATTTATAGAATTAGCTTTGACTTCGCTTTGCATATTTCCCAAACATCTCAGGGAGAGGTGAAGCCTGGTACCAATCAAGCCTGGCGGCACATGCTTTTATAACTGGACAATGGCAGTCGTGTCAGTATTTTATCACTTCCTGCATAAGCACTTCCATGGTGAGAATGATGTCATATAGTATCAAGCAACAGATATCAAGTTAAAAAGAAAAACCAACAGCTCTATAAATATCTCTAGAAAAAATGTTTAATCTATTACACTACTTAGGACAGCCTTAGTTGTTGGTGTCTATAAATGGCCCATAGACTGCATTAGCTCCCAGTCCTTCCCAACCTTATTCCCTGTGCTTCCAGCGAAAGTATTCAGGCTCCAAGTAACCCTTCACCAGCTAATGGTGATAATGTAAAATTCCCATTATTCCAGATTATTCCAGTGTGATGGAACATACTTCACTCTGCAGTCACTGGCACGTGTAACATACACATTGGCCATTTATTCCATCCAGAAAGCAGTTTACATATAGTGTTCAATTACATGTAACTGTCACAGTTACATCACTTGGCAAGTTAATAACTGGAATGAATCTTCAACTGTCATGCCTATAGGGCAAGAATGGACTGCACCCCCGTCGAGATCAGAAAGTCCAGGGCCGCCTAATGTCACGATGGAGAAGCTGTGACTCGTTCCGCTGCCTTAAAATAGCCGTAGCAGATAGTGCTGACAGACATGACAGTGAGCATTGTGGATGTGAGGAGATGTCCATGTAACTCTGACATCTTCTAATCCTGCAGGGCTGGCGTGTCCAGTGATGGAGGCTCAGCTCCTGCCCTCTCTCCTCCTTGTCCCTTGCACACTCCTCCCCTCTCCATCTCCCTGGCCCTTCTCCACCCTCTCCATTTCCTCCTCCATCATGGAGAGATGAGCTTAACTGCCATGACATGGCCGCCCATGAGTGACAGATGACTGCCGGAGAGTCGCCTCCCAGAACTGGGATGCTCTGAAGACCCGCCTCTGGTGAGAGTCTGAAAAGGAACTCCTCTCAGATTTGATGGGGTGGGGGTGGCAATGAAGGGAGCGCTTTCAGAATAACTGTCAGCTTTCATATCCATGGGAAGCTGGAGCAGACCCAGGGACAGAATCATGACCCCTGTGTGTTGCGTAACTGCTCATTGTACGCAGCCATTAGAATCATCATCATTGCTACTGTTGAGTGGTCATCATGATGCTCTGTGGCAATGGCAGAATTGCAGCAGTCATTAATGAGTTTGACCTTTCCCTGTCCTCCCATTGGGTCTTCGCCTAACCATCATCAAGACTGAGGCTGTCAAACTTCTCAAAGCTCAAACTGCTCCTCACCACCTGCCCCATCTTATCAAGCAGGGCTTACCCCCCCCCCCCCCCTCCCCCCCCTCCCTCACCCCCGCCCCCCCCCCCCCCTCCCCCCCCCCCCCCCCCCCCCC
>JAODKM010000016.1:18943864-18961061 GCA_026780845.1 Petrocephalus sullivani | reverse complement strand
AAGGTTTTCCTCAGAAATGATTGAATGGGCCCTTTAAAGATATAAATACAAATGTATGTGTGTGTTTGTGTTTGTGTGTGTGTGTGTGTGTGTGTGTCGGGGGGTTGCATCGATCACATTTGGGGACCAAAATGTCCCCAAAGTGTGGTAAAACCTGAAACTTTCCTACTTTTTTGGGCACCATCCAAAAGGTAAAAATGCCAAAAGTATTGTTTTTTGTTTGGTTACTTGGTTAAGGTTAGAGCTGTTTAGGGGTTAAGGGTGTCATGACTGGGATTAGGGTTTTTCCCATAGAAATGAATGGACGGCCGCCATATAGATAGTTACGTGGGTGTGAGTGTGTGTGCGCATTAGTTACTTGCGATTGTGTCATTGGGAGGTTTCTGAAGATATTGACGTTCTGCAGACACGTAGTCATCAGATTGCGCCACATTGGATGGCGGAAGTGGGAATTTGATATAGCGTGATAGAGACGGAGTAGTGACAAACAATTTACCTTCTTCTGAAAAGTTTGTTGACAGCTGTTTATACATGTCAGTGCCATTATTGGTGGAGGTGGGCCACCTTGATGGTGTCCACAAACATCGCTACTTTGAAAAGTTCCATAGCAGGCTTAAAAACCGACCCATATCTTCTCCCTCCGGATATCTTCACGGATGTAACCAAAGCGCCTAGCCTGCCCAACTTCACTCCACACAATTTATATTGTTATGTCATCAACAGCATATCACCATTGACCGGACCTGATTTAAAAGCTTACAAAAGCTTTGGATGTTTGCTGGGTGACATTGGCGCAGTGCTACTTAATTGATGGTAGTGGGAACTACCCAGCAAACAGAAAAACGTCCTTAGGTCGTCCTCTTTTGGTTCAAATCTCGTCCTCAAAGGACATCCTAAGGACCTCCTAATGGAAAGTTTTTTTTTCTTACGTCCTTAGGACGTCCTCTTTTGGTCCGGAATTCGTGCCTGAAGGACATCCTGATGGAACATTAATAAAAAATAAATACTTAAGATAAAATTATATATTTAAAATGCTATTCCTAGGAGCTGACATAATAACTTGCTTTTGAATGATTTCTTTATTTTTCATACTAACACGGTCGTTCTTAGGACGGTGGGTGGATGGCTGCCAGTTCTTACGGTTAATTGCCGCAATCTACTTCTGCCTTCTCTCTTTATGTTCAGGGACCCTGTAGAAGGATATGCCTTGCTTGTAGTCTTGTCTATTACTACAGCCCACAGCACAGCAGGAGATCACAATTTTTATTATCTCTGTTTGTCTCCATTTTGTCGTTTAACCTATTGCTGCACTTGCCGTCCATTCGCGCTTCAGCACTTTCGCCGTCCGTCATGGACATCCTCATAGATATGACGTCAGTTGCAATGTCACATACAGAACATCAATAAAATATAACACAACATAGGACATAAACATATTGTGTTGGAAAAGTCACCTCTTGCGAAGTTGATCACAATGGTGATGGATTGTAAACTTGCCTTTATTAATGTAAAAATCCCTAAAGTAGCTGTAATCAGCTAACAAAGAATAAAATGTGGTAGAGCTGGTCAGTCCTGTTTTAAGGAGGCAGCATCATTTCAGACATTTGACAGTAAAGTTCCCTATGAACTGCAATGTCAGCATCACTTGTATTTGAGCATTGCAGGAGGACACAAAACAGCACAGACACAGCACTTACGACATATAAAACTCCTTTATAACAGTGTTTCCCAACCAGGTCCTCGGGGACCCCCAGACAGTCCAGGAACTCAGAGGGAACAAAAATGTAGACTGTCTGACAGGGAGCTGGGAGGGAGTAAAAATGTGGACTGGCTGGCAGGGAGCTGGGAGGGAGCAAAAATGTAGACTCTGACAGGGAGCTGGGAGGGAGCAAAAACATGTTGCCTAGGACTGGGTTGGGAAACACTGCTTTATAAACCCTTTTTCTGACAAAGAATAAGAGAAAATGCAGACAGATAAAATGAATTGAAAACTGTTTGCTGGGAACTGTTTAGCATAACAGGTCTGAGAGACACAGAAAATGTGTACATCTAATCACAGTGGGAATTGGGACTTTGGGGAGCTCATTAGCAGACTGAGTGAGTCACAAAAAACATTATAAAGTATTTTTTGATGCAAAGTGTTGGGTGACAATTTGCCGAGGAGAAGGATAGTCTTTACATAATTTTCTCACACGCACACACACACACACTACATTTTCATTTGATGCAATTTTCCATAACATTACAGTGAGACAGTGCAGTGAAATATCATGTAGACTTCTCATTTTAATAAAAGGTATTGCCAAAATTGCTCTCTCTTCTAGCAAAAGTAGACCCTCTAAAAATCAGATGAAAAATACGTGGAAAACTCACCCAAGATTTTTTGCACATTTCATGAGAAAAATCAGAGATGACTTCATGCATTGTGCTCTGTAATATCAAAGGGTCTGGGAAATGGGAAATACAGAACACCTCTGCATTTTTTAAACCAAAACAATATCAATGTCTTCCCTGAGTAAATGTAATAAAGTTTGTGAGTGTTGCTGTCTGGAGACATATAACTACACAAGCTCTAGTGCTCTGAGAAGAATTAGTTTGTAATGAACATGCAGATCAAGAAATCCCTAGTTAGGGATTTACCAAGCAAAGATAACCTAGGCACTGGCCTCATTTGAGGCTGGTTTTGCAGGTGTAAAGTTGTATGTAGCTGCTATAATTGCTCTGAGAAATTGTAGTGTATTTTGAATAGTGCTGTACTGGGTAAGCACTAAGATTATTGCAGCAAGTGATGTATGTGTGGAAACTGTTGAGTATGACATTGTGTCGCTGTGAACACTGGAGGATGACTGATGTATAGATTTTAATTAGAGCGTGACTTACTTCCTCTGACAGCTTCACTGAAAGAAGATATCAGCAGAAAGCCGCGTGCAAAGTTATTACATCCAGCTGCCGCTGGTCCTGCACTGAAGGATGGAGCTCGGAAGCTTTAACTTTTAATGATAACAGATACCTAGACACAGACCATCTGTCTGCACACTTAGGGAAGCCGGCGTTGGGGCACGGGGTGTTTTTTTTTGGCTGCAGGATCCAACGTGACCCGAGCCTCTTCACGTGAGGAGCGCAGACTGCACCTCGGCTGAACTCTGCCTGACTGTCGGGCGGCTCATTTTCGATTGCAGCGAAGCATGCAGATCTATGCTGTCAATTAAGGTTGAAACAAAGGCTCCAGCCGCGTGTGTGTGTGTGCACATGTGTGCTTCCTAAGCAGGGTGAAATGAAAGGGGGAGGAAGGCTGCAGCGAAGCCCCCTGAATCCTGGGGCTTCACGGCAGGGAAGATGGTCACCATGCAGCCTCTGTATCAAACCTGTTACATCTGGGTCCTTTTGATGGCTGCCATGAAGGCCTAAGAGAAACAATGCAGCCGTGTCCCCTATCCAGGGGGAGCATGTCAAATAAATAAATAATAAATAATAAATGAAAGATACATGTTTTAAACCCTGTGCCTTATGATGGTTTGGTGCCCCATCCTGGGTTATTCCCAGCCATGTGCCCATAGTTCCAGGCCCCTGTGCCCCTCAAAGGACAAGCAGTGTAGGGGATGAATGAATGGATGGATGGATGGATGGATGGATGGATGGATGATGGGTGATGGATGAATGATAGATGGATGGATGAATGATGGGTGATGGATGGATGGATGGATGGATGAATGATGGGGGATGGATGGATGGATGGAGATTTTAAACCCTTTTTGAAGCAATCTGCTTGTTGTCCTTGTACCACAGGAGAAAGTGCAGTTATGGCTGGTTTTTCAGTCATCTAATTTTTTTCTTTTTTGGCAGCCTGGAACTCTCAGCTCCTTCCGCAGACGAAATTAAATCAGTGCCCAAGTCTAGCTCATTCCCACTTGACTTCTGTGGCTTTCTATCACTTCATTCGCTTAACAATTTCTCTCTTAATGCACATAAGCAATTTCCTCTCAGGACGCTGACTGTGTGGCCCGGAGCCAAACACTGTGGCTTGGATCACATATTTCGCTTTCCATAAATATAAATACATCTCATTTTATTGCAGAACCGCATACCCCAGAAATCCTCATCACATGCAACAGAAACTTATTCAAATATAAGCTCCAAACAAGCTCATATGAAAAATGGTTGTTAGCAAATTTAGTTCTAGTTAAAGACATATTATGCAAACAAGTTTGAACTGAAATTAAAATGGCGCTTGTATTCTTTTGAACCATTTCACAGAATAAGCAAGAACCAAATAAAAGCAGAGCTGTTGTGTTCCGTTCTCCTGTGATAAAGTGGTTTGTGCAGATAAAGGACAGTATCACTGTATTTAAACCCATCTTCTTATAAGCCTAGATTTACTTTATCCATTAGTATTCATATTTATTTGACAATGGCAGAACTGTACTGTACACTACTGGTGTCTTCCATGTGCTAAACGCTTCCTACTATTAGTTTTTGATTACTGTGATACTATTAGAAAAACAGCTATTAAAATGCTTGGATGGATGAGTGGATGGATGGATGGATGTATGGATGGAATAGTATGTGACTGAACTGTGAGGAGAAATATTCAGAGGAAATATTTGTGACATCCAGGCGGTGGATCGACCCAATTGCTTACGGACAGACGATAAGAAGCCGTCTCTGCTGAACCCCTTATACTGGATCAGAAAACACCTAGCATCTGAATGGTTGTTTATTTAAATTTCGTATGCTGGGTTCAGATTCTCCTTTTGGCAGAATAGGCACATGCGAAACAGAAAGAAAGGTGTTGAAGGAAAACTACATCTGAATAGCAAAGCGGGAATCATGAGTAACAATGTCTTCAATCACTTTTTAAAAGCAACAAGGCCTGGAAAGCAGCCGCCTCACAGGCCCTGCTTGTGGAGTAAGTGTCTGCCTCTGCACGCTACTCCAGTTTATCGCCATGGCATTAGGTGGAGGCCAGTGCTGAGGGGACAGAGGGATTGATCACTGCAGACGTGGGAAAGTGGCGCAGTAATGAAACAAGAAAAGGGAGAGATTCACCTTACAATGGCCCCCAAGATGGACCAGAAGCGAGGCTCCTAAACAGGCCCCCAGACGAATGTGCCACATGGCTAATTAGGCCATTTACCATGGGTAATAATGAGGGGACACACTGCAAATGGCAGTCTGCTTTGTCCTATTGGATAACGTGGGGCTGACTCATTGTCCCCAGAGGATCATGGGTATATTCTGGTAATTCCTCCTTGCTTATTACTGGTTAGCCAAACTCGCTATGTCCGAGGATCAAATGGCCTGAAAATAGTAGTACTATGTATATAGGCAGGGGATACGTCATGGAGATCATACTGCCTGGTACCTTTCAGCTTTATCCATGTCCCTCAAATGGGCGCCGATACATGGGGGAATTACTATGAATTACTATGTTTTTTTGTCCACATGGAGATGCAGCCTGGAGGTCCGGTAATCAGTGACTACCATGAACAGGTGAACTGCTCCCTCCAGATATCACCTCCACTCTTCTGCAGCAACAGAGGAGCAAGGAGTCCACTACTTGTTTACATCGTAATTACACTCAGGTGTAATTATGTGGTGATGATTAAAGTTACAGAGATACAGTCCCTCAAAGGCTCGATCTATATCCCAAACCATCACCTCAAAAGAAGCTAGGTGTCACGATGCTGACTGTTTTAAGCACTTCATGTGCACTCTTCTTCTCTTTCATGCTTTGGTTAACCACAAAAAGAAATATGGCATTACAACAAAAACAACAAAATAGTGCTTCAGGATTGGTAGGGCTTACACAGAGCAATAGCATAACATCCCTTGGAAAGTCTTCAACTCCGAATGATGAAAACCCACGTAAAGGGAGTGAGCAGAACTCTAACGGTAACAGGACAGGACAGACTCAGAGGCTGTTTGCTTCTACAATGCAAGAGTCCCTTTCTGAGATATGTATTTGCATGCATTCAATTCCACCTGGATAACCTGGAGAATGCTTTTATGCCAACGTCTGACCAGACAGATGAAAAATGATCGCGAAACACTGCTGTGAATAGAAAGGGATTGGCTTTGATGTGGACTGCCTTTATTTTGCTCGCATCTATCACCTTCAATGGGATGACACCTAGCAACATTAGGGTCACACGGCCATTCACCAAAAGCCGGCAGTCAGCTCTGTGTCTGCCTTCATACCTCAAAAATGTCACTACCGAGGAAAGAGAGGTCAGAGAGGTAACACACAGCAAACGCATGTAAATATGCTGCTTGGTGAGAAGGGGAATGAAAATGTGGCAATCTTATATGCTTTTCTGTGGTAATAATACCAAACACTGAACAGGGTGCGAACCAGGGGTGAGTTCCCCAAAACCTTGTAGCTTAAGTTGTAAATGAACGTTCCGAGGCATTCTCTGAAATGTCCCTAGCTAAGTATGCCTTCTGTGAGAGATACTTTTATAAGGTCGGTCTGAACCACGCTTAGAGATCACTTATCCATGCTGTCAGCTCTTACCACTAGTAGTGCCCCCCACTGTTCTGACCGCAGGCCAGTTTGGGGCGGGGGGGGGTGGGGGGGGGGGGAATGAGGTGTGACGTATATTACATTGCAATGGGCACACATGCAAAACATTGTGAACATCGTAAAACAATAAAGAAAATATTTCCTAAAACTGGCCTAGTTAAGGGTATACTTTCACAGCTAAATAAACTTAAATAAAAAAAATAACTGATCCATGTGATACAATGATTTTGCACTCTGCGAACTGGCCTCAGTAATGTTCGGATTCATAATGAAAGATAAGAAATGTGCTGTTGATTACGCATGCATGCATGTATGTAAGTATGTATGCATGCATGTATGCATACATGTATGTAAGTATGTATGCATATATTTATTTGTTTGTTTGTTTATTTATTCATTCATTTGTTTGTTTGTTTGTTTGTTTATTGGGAAGGAATGGGGGTGTACTATAATGCACACACCTCTGTAAATATATTTTCCCCAAAATAACACTCTGGAATAGTCCTTAATGGTCAATAATGATGCATATTGGACATTCCCTTATGTTATAACAGTAACAACTTTTCATTCGGCTATTGTGCTACTGCTCGTCCCATGACTGACATATGCAAATATTGGTGCATGCAGGTGTTTTATAGAACAAATAAAAATAGAATGGTGTGATCTACCATCTGGGGAGGTGGGTTTGTGCACCCAGTTGGTGAAGATCATATTTATGGTTAGATGATTCAGTTTAATTTTGTATTTTATTTTTAGGTTCTTCCCAGTTTTGATTAATGCAATATTTTGAAGCATTTCTGCAGTGGTATATTTATAAAAAAACACCACAGTGTCTCATGGGGCACTCAAGCAGTTACTGCATGGAGGGAATAATCGATTCTCAACCTATCAAATCAGGTGTTCCAGTGTCTAGTTATGTCTCACTTAAGAACCTCTCTCTTAAGACCACACGTAGAAAAGTTCATAACTTTAGTAAGATCTACCTTTCTAGTCTTTATAAGACACTAAGAGTCATCATTATCAGGGAATTTAGTCCAGATCTTTACAGAAAATGGAATAAAATATACGTTGTTTTTGTCTGAACCAGCATCAGCAGCCCTCACTCACACATACCTGAAACACAGGGGGCCCCCTTCTCTAAAACTTCTCGCCCCGAAAGTACAGACGCTTCATTTAAACACATCAGAGAGTGTTACTGCCTTTGATCATTAAACAGGAAAAGTTTCTCTAAAAGTAAGGTCTTTTCTGCATCATTAGTACGATAGTCGGTATTCTGGAAAGGAGACTTATGCTTAGCTTTGGCAGTTCTCGTTGCTTACATTCACCCATTTTCCATAAACACTGTTGCAGTGCAGAGCTGCAGTGGACCGGCACAGGAATAAGACAGGGCTCTTCCGATACGGGGTGCCAGTGCATCAGCACTTCACCTAGGCAAGGAAAGACAAATGTATTTATATAGCACTTTTATATACACCTATTTGGGTATAAAAATAACAGACGTAAATTTAAAGTAAAGCAATATAAAGCATATAAAATAATAAAAGAATGAAAGTGCAGTGTTCAATATCATAAAAATGCATATGAATTAAAGGCTGTAGACAATAAAAGGGTGTTCAGGTTAGTCTAGGAGCTGGTTATTTCTGGGCTGTTTGTGGAGTTGGCTCCAGCAGTCAGATGCTTAGTATCATCATGTTTAGTTCCAGCTCTGAGCATGACTCTCTGACCAGTCCTCAAGCATGTCAAAAATATATTTGGGTCATAAACCATTTAATGACTCTGATTAACTGGAAGCCGGTGTAAGGAACTGGTAGTAAAATATACTGTCTTTTTTGGCTTTGTTATGATTCTAGCAGCAGGATTATAAATATGTTGGGGCTGTTTCATGTTTTTTTTTGGGGGTGGAGGTGTGGATGACCTGTCTAGAAACCATTACAATACTCCAACTTCCTAGAAATAAAGGCATGAGAGAGTTTCATGATTTCATGTTGATTTTGGCTTCTTAGATGACAGAATGCTGACTTTGTTGTAGCCTTCACACGGCTGCTGAAACCAAGATCCTGCTCTATTACTACACCAAGACCTTCGACTTGGGTTTTACTTTTTAAAGCCATATATCCCAGATATGCGTTAGGTTTAAGTCTTTCCCACTAAAAATAATTATTTCTGTCTTGTCTTTGTATAACTGAGGGAAATTGCATTGCATCAGTTTTTTGTATTTTCGGCAAAGACAAAGACAAATCAAATGCACTGGACCGTAATCATTTTGCAAAAAATATACCTGTTATGATCAGTATACCAAGGGTCAGTCCCTGGAGAATTAATTACTAACTACCTCAACCTTCTCAGTATGTCTTGAGCCAGCTAATCGTGTGTCTTTGGATCAATGGAAGTAAACAGCTCAGAGAACATGCAAACATCTTAGTAAGTTAACATCTTCAACAATCTGATGCAACATCCATATTTATGTGTTTCAACTACTGTATGTTCTGTACACACTGCATATTCAAATTACTGTGTAACTCTACCTCTGTGGAATAGCCATGCACTGCACCTTATGCACTCTTATTCATGGGTCCACTGCACCAACTTCATTATGTGTGTGTACATATATATATATATATGTATATATAATGTGTGTACATATTATAATTGTATTACATATCTGTATTTTTATTGTAAAGTTTTTAGTATGTTTCTGCTGGCACGCACCAAATGAAATCTCATTGTACTTATACAATAATGCATCTTATTATGTTGGGCAACTAAGCCCACAGCCTTGAAGATATGCAGCCACAGCGCTAACCGACGATCCCCTATTAGTTAGAGAGCTTGCAGCACAGAAGTGATTCAGATTAAACCGCAGCACCCTGCCTGATGATAAGCCGGAGAGTTACTGGTTGGAAACCACACAATTTAGCCCCAGTGGTGCTGCTCTGCAGTGGCCCCTAGCTGGAGGTTGAGGATACCCGGGACACGGTGCCGGTGTTCCCGGCCTCTCCAGGGAACTTCAAAGGAAAAGCTGCGGAAAATACCCTCTTAGGAACATTGTTATGGTCAGAAGCCGCCCCCAGGAAATGGCAGCAGTTTGGCAAGGCAGGATGAGGGGGATTCGGCCTGCCGGGCCCAGTTTCAGTCTGATGCTGATGCAATCAGATGGATGTATTCTTAAAAAATCACAGTGTTCTGGTAGTGGTGTGATAGATGGGGGGGGGGGGGCAGTGTATTAGATACAGCTACTTACTAATGCAAACAGTAAGCCACGAATCACGCGGCTGCAAATGAATATACACAGCATGCAGCCAGCGTGGCGAAGCATTAGAAGGCTGCGATGTATGATCTAAGACTTTGAGAGCGGTGTGATTGTCGGTGCCAGACGTGCTGGTTCCAGAATCATCCGCCCTCTTGGGATTCCCTACTGACTGCAGTGTCTATAGTGAACAGCGAATGGCTCAGTAAACAAACAAAAAAAAACAACATCATCCTGCTAGTGACATGCTTGTTAACAAAAGGGTTGGTAGGAAAGACTTGTTAAAGCTAACAGGAAGGCCAGGAGTGCAAAAGCAACAGCTCGGTATAACGGGGTGTTATATGCTCTGAACACAGAACCCGGCTGCCCTTGAAGTGACTCTGGTACTACCTAGGTGTGCCTCATAAAGTCTAAGTAACGAAATATGTAACTTCTGAAAATACAATTATTATTGTATGTTTGTATTAAAAGGTGATCTTATATGGCATGCAACTGTATTTAAAAATCAATGTCTCATCAGTATGAAGTAAACCAAGGTACACGCACAGCTAAAGCCAACAGCAGTGATACAAGCAGGTGGTGTTGGGATGACCTCTGCTAATCGGGTAGAGCCAATGAAGGGGATCCCTGCCAGGGGCCAGAGGAGGGCCTCCAGCACCTCACATACCATATCAGTAAAAAGTTTGTGAACCCTTTAGAACTCTCTGGATAACATGTGATCAATCTTCATTTAAGTTACTAAAATAGATTAAGAGAATCCAATAAAACAACACAGATACTATACTACATCATTAATTTATTGATCAACATGAACCAACATTTAATGTTTGCCCATCCATTTTCTCTACCCTATTCTGGGCTGTGGGGCTCCACAGTCTATCCTGGGGGCTATGGGCACGAGGCAGGGAACAAACCAGGAGGGGGTGCCAACCCACCGCGGGGCTCAAACAGACAGACCATATTTTTGGACTGTGGAGGGAAGCCAGAGAATCCAAAGAAAACCCCATGACAACAGAGGGAGAACCTGCAAACTGCACACACATGGAGCCATGGCAGAGACTCAAGTTCCAGACCCCAATCCCAGAGCAGCATGGGAATAGTGCTACACACCGTGCCACCACACCGCTCCACACTTAGCACACTATTGTACACGTGGTGAAAAGGAGGAGCCGGCTACAGGAATGGCTGCCCTTCTGTCTTTTTCACTGTATTGCAATTCTACACCATTTGCCTATTCATCATTTAAATTGGTTCTAAATATAATATTACAAAGAAATAAAATCTTGGCTCTCAAATCCCACCACCTGAGTCTGTCTATGGCTGTGTGTGTTTTGACCATTTTTTCAGTCCCCACAACTCAAATTTATAAAAATCTGTGACTGCAATCAAAAAATTTAAAATGCTGAAAATTTTGTTTGGTTATTATTATTTCTTACTGCATGGTAATTTCTGCTAGTATTTCTGTGAGAATCGCCCTGTTATGCTAGCACCAAACACTAGCAGAATTACCATTCGCTTGCGTACATCCATCCCGCTGAGCTGTCCTGTAGTACATATTTAAGTAGGAGGCTGGAAAATTTCAAGTCACTGCAATGGGCGATACTACTATTAATGAATAGTATATATAGAGAATATATGCTTTCTCCTTCAGATAATCCATGCACCGGATAGTATAATACTATTTAGAGTCAGGATGGGTGGGTGACTGTGTGATATTTACAGTCAGGATGGGTGGGTAACTGTGATATTTAGAGTCAGGATGGGTGGTTGACTGTGTGATATTTAGAGTCAGGATGGGTGGGTGACTGTGTGATAATTAGAGTCAGGATGGGTGGGTGGCTGTGTGATAATTAGAGTCAGGATGGGTGGGTGGCTGTGTGATATTTAGAGTCAGGATGGGTGGGTAACTGTGATATTTAGAGTCAGGATGGGTGGGTGACTGTGGTGTCTTCAGTATGCAGGTGTGGACACAGGTATGCACGCACACGTCTCGATCGAAGGAGATCTCAGAGGATGAAGAAGCTCTATCAAGCCACAGCGGTAGCCAGAGGCAAAAGGGAAAAGTAAATATTTGTCTCAAGTTTCCTTAATGGAATAAAGTGAGGAGCAGAGCCCTCAGTGCCTCCCTCTGCAGGCCCAGGCAGGGGCTGGAGGGCAGCCGGGGAGGAGCCGGCTGCAGGAATGGCCGCCTTTCTGTCTCTTTCACTGCATTGCCTATTCATATAAATATAGAAAACTGGCTCTAAATATAATATTACAAAAAAATTTAATCTTTGGGCTCAAATCCCACCACCTGAGTGTGTATGTGTGTGTGTGTGTGTGTTTGGGTTTGGGTTTTGACATTTTGACCATTTTTTTGCAGTCCCTACAAGGAAAACTCAATTTTATAAAAAATCTGTGACTGCAATCTAAAAAATGCTGAAAGTCTTATATTTTGTTTGGTTAAGGGTGTCGCGATTGGGATTAGGGTTTTTCCCATAGAAATGAATGGATGTCCCCAATTAGATAGGTATGCGGGTGTGTGTGCTTGTGTGTGTGTGCGTGTGGAGTTTGCGTGTTCTCTCTGTGTTATGTGTCTATAGGGACTCCAGTTTCCTCCTACAGTCCAAAGGCATGCAGTTAGGAGACCTGGCCCCTGAAACATGTGTGTATTTGTACATGCCCTGTCATGGATTAGCATCCCGTCTGGGCCATCCTGCTGCCTAGTGTCCTGTGCTGCCAGGTCCCCCTCACATATACCCCCACTCCATACACACACGCACACACAGACTCGGACATGCACATAGGGAAAGCAAAGCAAATAGTGACATTTTGATTGTGCTGGATGCTTTGCAGCTGAGTGGCGTGACCCTCCCATGTGTTCCCTCAGGGACGCATCGAGCGCAGGGCCTGCCGTGCTGTGTGCCACAGCGAATCGCAGCGAGCAATGGGCCTGTGCCAGCCCCCCCCCCAATGCATTATGGGCTGCAGCCTCATTACCTTCATTACTCACCGTGAGGATGTCTGACCAGCCTAAATGCCTGCAGGAGCGATTCCATCTGCAGTTTTTCCACACAAATTGTTCCCTCCAGGTCATTAGCTTCAGAATTCCCCTTTTTGGCCTCATCTTTATTAACACGATGCGTTTCTAAGAAGAGCCTCTGTATGTGTCCTAGTCCCCCAGCACCGGGCACATCCCCAGAGGCATGTTATTATATTTGCTTGATGCAGGTTGAATCTCTAACTGTGCCCAGCAAAAGACTAAAAGCCATTCCTGAAGCTTCTAAGTCAGCCACCCTACACATCAAGATTGGCTTGAGCCACAAACCTACTCCTGAAACACGCTAATTTCAGCAGCCTCCACCCCTGTGTTTTGTTTGTTTTGCAGGAATGGAAATGGGCTTTTATCCAATACGGCCCATGTTGTCTATAATTTTAATTTGGCATTTTTAATCAATTTGTCTATCCTAATGATATACATTACCATTTTCTTAAATGTTCTTAACAGGCATCCTCCAATCTGGGTAGATATTATGGTAATTTTGACATTATCTGCGTGTACTGAAGCAATCAGACAGGGTTCTTGAGGAGTGCCTAGTGAGCGTTAACCTCCCAGTGAGAATGCACAGAGAGATTTTGGTTGTTTTGCCAGCGACATTCATCACAGATGGGGGGGGCTTGAATAAAACCGTAGGCTCTAAATCACCATGAGCAGCACAGAAAGAGCAGCCCCTACAACCTCCTTCGCCAAGGATCCTAAACAAGCAGCTCACCATTTAACTGCTTAGCTTAGCTATTCTCCACTTGCAGTGCAACATTTTACTACTATTATATTTTAAATATTGATATTATAGGAAACGTAGTTGCTGGGAATGTCCATTTAAGGCAGTACAGCATGTAAGCTCTGTTTGGAAACCTTTAAGATAAAACATCAAACAATTGCAAAACAATGACATCATCAAATAGCAACTTACAGCATGCAAAACAGCATCTAGGTGTTTTTAAAGGAATTTTGACAGGACTGAAAGGGTGAAACATCACACATCTAGATTTATGTGCCTAAAATAACATTTAACACAATTAACAATTTTACACATTACTCATCAGCATATGTAACACTACCACACTGATGTTTTTCAAGCTAATTAAGTATACGAGGAAGAGGACCAGGAATGAGAACTGTTCCCAGATCAGATCTTTAGCCGTCACCCGGTAGCACGCCCCCATTAGCACATCGGCTTGAGTGTGGATTTGGGATCTGGTCAGGAAATGCAGGCCAGGTTCTGGAGCCCAGTGAGAGAAGCCAAAGCAGCTATAGAGCAGCTCCAAAGCCTACCATTAGGTCTGCAGTCTGTGCCTCAAGTTGCAGTAGATTCAACACACTCTTTTCACAGCATGGGCATCGATTGGGGTATGTTGTAAAAAGATCATGTTTTGGTAATAAATGTCAACATCTCCATGTTTGTATGGGAGGCGATTGTGCCTGATGCCAGAAAAGATCGAGTCACACTGAATGTGTCCCTGCAGGGGTGAGCAGAAGAAGGGAGACACCTATAGATATAGTAATATTATTAAGCAGGGGGCCACCCATTGCCTTCAGAACAGCTCCAGTCCTTCTTGGAATGCTATCCTATATGTTCTGGACTGTGGGCAAAGAAATATTGGACCATTCTTCAAAAAGAAACACCTTCAGCCTTATCAGAATCAGGCAGTGGTCTATTTTGCCCTCAGCACCACAGAGCTTCCCATAAAGGTTGGAGGATGTTTAGATCTGATTTTGGAGGCTATGAAAGGCATTTGACTTCATCATGGTGCTCATAATTCTATTGAACATTTTCTTTATCATCATGGGGTATGGGAACATCGCCAGGGAGCAGGGCTTGCATCATATTGAGTACTTGGTCTTGTAACATAGACCATGAGAGCAATCATCAGAGCGAATGCTTCCTAAATCAATGATATTGCGGGCAGATGGCATCCTTCAAGCGTTCTTCAAATATAAATCCATTCAGATGTGAAACAAAGAGTGAGAGATGATTCATTAGGCTATACTACTTTTCTCCATAGCTCAGGGCTGCAGGTTTTGTGCTTCTTACTCTTGTTCATCTAACCCTGCCAGTGAGCTTCACTGCAGTCCATCTGTGTCTATTATCCAAGACTGGCATATGATGTCATGAGCTCCCCGACACATTTAATCATTTTGCAGTTTTTTGGTTTAATGCTTAAACAATTTGGACTTCAATTTGGACCTCTTCGGAATTCTGTTTGTTGCCATGCATTACTTTGAAAACTCCCATATGAAAGTGATTATTGTCAGACCTCTTCTAAAGCTAATTGACATTCAATCAAACGTGATGCACCATTACAGCCGTATTTGTAATTGTTATTCAAGTCCTTTTTCAGGTTATGATTTTGTCCCTTTCCAGTAGTCCCCATGTGTTCTTTTACCTCACACAAAGCCCCGAGATGACTGCTGAATTATCTATAGAATATCACCAAAAACCTTTAGAGCCCAATGGAGCTAGATGGCAGATGTAGATGTCCAAGGGTGGGGTGAAGTCACGTGATGAGCTGATTCAGTCATGTGAGCCTGACTACCAGTCATATAAACCATACTTTTCTGGTGACCACACAGCCAGACTTCATTACTCAATCCGGTACCCAACTGGGCCCTTCCCGAAATACAATGCTGTTTAGTTTTCTTGTTTTTTTTTCTTTGTTTTTTATTAATTCCACTCCACCGTTTTGTTAAACTTGTAACCAAATGTTGCCCCTATATGTTACCCCCTTGCCTTTGTCTCATGACACTCTTTGCTATGCAACGAGGAGCCAGACCTTTTAAAGGAAGTCCTTTTTATTGGATTGAAATGTAAAGTGTAATTTGGTGTTGGGTCATCAGCAAACACCACAAAAACCTGCCAATCATGAAATGCAATGCATCTGAAGTTTTCCTATTAATACTTATAGCTAGCAGACAATGAGTTATAATCAAAAACATTATTAGCCTACAGACAACAGGAGCAATGTTCTTGTATTATAGGCCTGCAATACAGTAGCTAATTAGATAAACATAAGAAGCATTGGGTCTCAATCATGAAACATGAGCAGAACGAATTTGTTCATAAAGTGTTCGCATAGGGAAAATCCAGTACTTATCAATGTTTGAGTAAGAGCTGTCTGTTCGTAAAAACAAATGGGTCTAACACATGCTGAAGACCAAGTGTAGTGCATGTGTAAATAATAAAAAGTGTGATACATGAATGCCATTTGCACAATCCTATCAATAGCTGTTAAAAAAAGAGATCCTGCAAAACCTTCATGGGTCCATCTTTTTTCTTTTCAACCACAATTTTTTCCCCTCCAGATCACTTCTGTTACTCTGTAGTTAAAAGTACATTGATCTGTGCTTCTTTGAAGTGTCTTTTCCTTTCTCTTTTCGCTTTTCACATTTTGGCAGATCCTGGGCACATGTGGCAGCACATCCTTATATGGTGAGATTCGAGGCACTGATGGGTGTGGGTTACGGTGATGAACTGACAACGCAGCTGACCATTTACTAATGATCGGTATTACGAACAGGATATTGTGAAAAAATAGAAGTTCTAGTCATGGTTTGTGAATGTGGTGTAACATTTTAGTTAAATCACCTCTTACATGTAAATGCGTTAGTTACTTATGAACGCTTCATCAATGAGACCCATCGCTTGCAGTCATTAAAAGAAATCTGGCCCTGTCTTAGTTTGTAATATCATAGCAGAAGGCTGACTGCGTCTGGACCTATTTGTGAATGCTTGGCTTGGGAGAACTGTTGGGATTCACCCGATGGCGTTGTCTCTGACAGCAAAGTTAAGTGCCCTGTGGGAGTGGCTCCATAATGCCCAAAAGGGGCCAACTGACTGGTACTGCCTTGAGAAAAGTGCTTCATCAGCTAGCTGGCTAACACTCCCACCTCCTGCATGGCTGTGCTGCTGTTCCACAGATTCTGCTTCTGTTTGGTTTCGGCTGCATTTATGAAAGCCAGAGAAACGTTTTTTAGTATTAGGTTGGATACAGGACGCCAGGCCGCAGTGACTGTGCCCAATTTGAAAGTCAGCACACAGCCTGCAGGTTATAAATCCTTCTGTGCCGGCGAGTTCGCTGAATGCCTCCCCTGGCCGGTGCGCCCTCCCTTTGTTGTTCACAAATTCGTCTTGAGGAAAGAACCTTAAATCTTTGTAAGTACAAGCGACACATGCAGGAAGGCCCTGTCACTGGATTTAAAGTTCTGTTAACAACGTCAATATTGTTGAATCTGTCTTTTGGTTATGCTCCCCACGGGAGAAAGCTGCATGTACATACACTCACCTAAAGGATTATTAGGAACACCATACGAATACGGTGTTTGACCCCCTTTCGCCTTCAGAACTGCCTTAATTCTACGTGGCATTGATTCAACAAGGTGCTGAAAG
>JAODKM010000016.1:18914298-18924639 GCA_026780845.1 Petrocephalus sullivani | reverse complement strand
TAAGGCAGTTCTGAAGGCGAAAGGGGGTCAAACACCGTATTAGTATGGTGTTCCTAGTAATCCTTTAGGTGAGTGTAATTTAGGAACATTCGGTCAATGATGCAGTTTGTAATATACTTACATACATATAATCTGCAGGATTTAATATACAGGTAATTATGCTGGGCTTGACAAGAATATCCAGAAAATCACACAAGATATAATATACAGGTAATCATGTAGGGTTTAATATAAGAATATTCAAATAATCACACAGGATTTAATATACAGATAACCATGCCCGGTTTTAATGTAAGAATACATACAGCCGGCCAGACTGAGGCCATTCACTCTTCCTTGCTCCACAACACAGGGCTATGCCCAAACCCAAGCCTCTCTGATTACTGTGTGCCGTACGCCGGTGAGATCTGCGGGTGCATTGAAGCCCAGAACGCAAGTGCCGCTTGATGGCTGTCTGATAAGGCACCTGAGGTTGTTAAGTGAATATATTAGCATGAATCCTTGCAGGCTCTGATTAATACATTTGCATTTTAAATGTGTCCTGGAGAGTGATGGTGTCTCAAAGGTGAGAGGCTCCAGCTAGCAGCCTCTGACACACCAACCATCCTGACTTCTACTTTCCAAAGTTTGCATGAATATTAAACGCCTGATTCAATTAAGTTAAGTCTCAGTTTAATGAGGGTCTGATGAAGCTCCAGCTTGAAAATCAATGCAGGAATGCATAAAAAACACGTTCATGCCATTCAGTTACCTGAATGCACTGTGAGAATTCCCCCTGCTTACCGCACACGCTCAGTAAAGTCCTCGCCCCGCTCAGAGGACCTGAGGAAAGTGCCCCCCCCCACCCCCCTGGTGCATTTTCATTGGCTGGGCTCCTCGGTGTTCCGATTTACCCCACACGCTCAGTTAATCTGTCAGATTTGGGAATGTGGTGCCTTATGAATGCAGCTCTGTCCTGTGAACCCATCACTAACCGTGACATTACGTTACTCCCTTATTCCAGTGTCCAGTGGTACAACATCAGTCATCTTCGTACTGACATGCTGCTCACAAATACCTTAACTATGATGCCACCTGCTGCCTGTCACATATTAGTACAGAAATTAATTTGCCTGGGCAGTTGTTTTTTACCTGTAGCCCCCTTTCTATGACTTTACCCCTATTTACCTCCCTTGCACTGTCTCTGCAAACATTGCTATGGGATTGAAACACACTGCCCGTGCTGTGGGCCCTCAGCTGTGTCCTCATGCAGCAGAGACACGTGCTCTCCCACTGTAACTGGATTGGGCTGATAAGGGGGGGAGTCCCAGCGCTGCTCTGTTTCTGCAAGCTTGTCCTCCTTATCTCAGAGCTACCCCTTCACGCCGCTGTATAAAGCATGCTGCTTTTTGGGATTCCTGAATCCCTCCTCTGCCACTTTCGCATCAAAGTATCACAGTCTGGCTTCAATCCTGAGCCACACCCCCCCCCCACACAGACACTTCCTGTAGTGTTTCAACACCACAGGAACTGATGATCAGGGCCGCTCGGCTACACCTGCCATTGAAATCAAGGCTAATCTCCATCGCTGCCAGTTAGGCTGCAGCTGCTGCAGAAGGGCGGAGTCCAGGCACCCGCATTACAGAGGCAGCCGGACGCGCCGTCTCTCCGAGGCACCCGCATTACAGAGGCAGCCGGACACGCCGTCTCTCCAAGGCACCCGGACACACTGTCTCTCCGAGGCACCTGCATTACAGAGGCAGCCGGACACGCCATCTCTCCCAGGCACCCACATTACAGAGGCAGCCGGATGCACTGTCTCTCCCAGGCACCTACATTACAGAGGCAGCTGGACATGCCGTCTCTGCCAGGCACCCGCATTACAGAGGCAGCCGGACATGTCGTCTCTCCCAGGCACCCGCATTACAGAGGCAACCGGACATGCCGTCTCTCCCAGGCACCCGCATTACAGAGGCAGCCGGACCCACTGTCTCTCCCAGGCACCCGCATTACAGAGGCAGCTGGACATGCCGTCTCTCCCAGGCACCCACATTACAGAGGCAGCCGGACGCGCCGTCTCTCCGAGGCACCTGCATTACAGAAACAGCCGGACACGTCGTCTCTCCCAGGCACCTGCAGTACAGGGGCAGCCAGACACGCCATCTCTCCGAGGCATCCGGACACGCTGTCTCTCCGAGGCACCCACATTACAGAGGCAGCCGGACACGCCGTCTCTCCAAGGCACCCGGACACACTGTCTCTCCAAGGCACCTGCATTACAGAGGTAGCCTGACACGCCGTCTCTCCGAGGCACCTGCATTACAGAAACAGCCGGACACGTCGTCTCTCCCAGGCACCCACATTACAGAGGCAGCCGGACACGTCGTCTCTCCCAGGCACCTGCATTACAGAGGCAGCCGGACATGCCGTCTCTCCGAGGCATCCGGACAAACTGTCTCTCCGAGGCACCCGCATTACAGAGGCAGCCGGACACGCCGTCTCTCCCAGGCACCCACATTACAGAGGGAGCCGGACACGCCGTCTCTCCCAGGCACCCACATTACAGAGGCAGCCGGATGCACCGTCTCTCTCAGGCACCTACATTACAGAGGCAGCCGGACACGCCATCTCTCCGAGGCACCCGCATTACAGAGGCATCCGGACATGCCGTCTCTGCCAAGCACCCGCATTACAGAGGCAGCCGGACATGTCGTCTCTCCCAGGCACCCGCATTACAGAGGCAACCGGACACGCCGTCTCTCCCAGGCACCCGCATTACAGAGGCAGCCGGATGCGCTGTCTCTCCCAGGCACCCGCATTACAGAGGCAGCTGGACATGCCGTCTCTCCGAGGCACCTGCATTACAGAAACAGCCGGACACGTCGTCTCTCCCAGGCACCCACATTACAGAGGCAGCCGGACACGTCGTCTCTCCCAGGCACCTGCATTACAGAGGCAGCCGGACATGCCGTCTCTCCGAGGCATCCGGACACGCTGTCTCTCCGAGGCATCCGGACACGCTGTCTCTCCGAAGCACCCGCATTACAGAGGCAGCCGGACACGCCGTCTCTCCCAGGCACCTGCATTACAGAGGCAGCCGGACGTGCCGTCTCTCCCAAGGAGCCGCAGTGATGACAGCTTGCCGGGTGTCAGGTGCAGGAGAAGGAGAAGATAACGGCATACACCGCATAAACAGGGCCGAATAACTTTACAGCTCTATTAGTGAGCCTCAAACAGGGCTCTTTGGGGTGTTCGATCAGAGCGGCAAAGGCGTCTGTCTCAAACAGCTTTCAAGCATCGGTTCTCTTTCAGCAAGTGAGCGCATTAATCCTCTCCAAGTAAATCTCCCTGTTTCCGTGCATGTTCTCCTCTCTGCCTGTCAAAGGTGCCCAAAACCCAGCATTTTTCTCAGAAATTTTGGGGGGGTGCATAGATTGACAGGGCTGTAAAAGCACTCGCTGAAGACAAGGCCTGTGTGCGATCTTATAATCAGGGGAGAGCCTGATTATAAACAGGCCTCCACGCCACCTTAAAGCCGCCTCTGAGGACCCCACTTTAGCAGAAGTCTTAGTCCTACAAGCTTCCGCAGACACTTGGTGACGCAGATACACTAGCTGCCCCACCTAGCTGGCTTGCTGCGGGGGGGTACGCAACTTGCCTGGGTGCACACTCTGTGCCCCTCTCTCCCCAGCAGAGGTCAGACCTGGCCTCATTGCGCATGGGGAATGTGGCACCCCAGCCTGGAATGTGGGACAGATGCCATTACGGTCATGTGACTGTTTAAAACACTGTCTGCCACAGCAAAACTCTGTATTCTACCATTTAAAGGTCAGAAGGACTCTGTCCCATTGAGCTGGTGTACAGGGGGGCCACAGGCCAGGGATCTGGGGAATTAATTTATTACTGAATAAAGACAAGCAAAGGATACAGGACCCCCCCTTTGAAATGGACGGTGAGCGTTCCTGCAAAGTTTAAGTGGGTCTGTGTGGCTTTGGCCTGGGAGGCCTGGGAATATCCCGAATGTTACCATTACGCCTCAAAATAAATACAGCAGGTCAGAGAAGACTAAACTGACCACATCGGCTAATTCTGCAGAGACAATAAGCACATTACAAAGCTGCCCACTTATACTCTCTACAAAGACACTCTCACTCTCAGGCTCAACATAAGCAAGATAATTATCTCTACTGTAAGCTGAAACTTCCCAAAACATAAACGGCCGTTTGTCCATGCAGCGGCCATAAATCCAAAAAGTCAAGAGCTGTCACTCACAAGTCGAAGTAAAACTGGCATGTATCTTGAAAAAATATGTACCCATTCCTGGTTGATTGGTCAGTGACATAGCGTAGATGGCAAATAGTGCGCCGTCTGTCTGTGTTTGCCACCTCGTGATTGGCCACTGTTGGTGTTCATATTGTTATTATCGCATGTCAGTCAGAGCACATGTTCATTATGATGTCAGCTTTCAGTCTCCCACAGTGACGGGCTTCACAGCAGCGCACAGGTCTCTACCCACTGGAGTCACATGTAACACAGACCCCGGGTGTCTTTACTTGCTGAATCAGTGCTATTTTTTAATTAAGCAGCATTTTCGGTGTTGTTGTTTATCGTGAGTGTCGGTCATTGAGGACAGGGGCGGGGGGGATCATGAAATCAAATACAGATTCACAATGGAAACGAGCAGGAGGCAAAGCTCTGTATTGCAGCGTCCTCTCCGGGGCAATCCCTCTGTCCGGGCCGAGGGCGAGAAGGCCTCTCTGGGGGAATCCCTCCATCCAGGCCGAGGGGGAGAAGGCCTCACCGGGGCAATCCCTCTGTCTGGGCCGAGGGCGAGAAGGCCTCTCTGGGGGAATCCCTCCATCCGGGCCGAGGGGGAGAAAGCCTCTCCGGGGCAATCCCTCTGTCCGGGCCGAGGGCGAGAATACCTCTCTGGGGGAATCCCTCCATCCAGGCCGAGGGGGAGAAGGCCTCTCCGGGGCAATCCCTCTGTCCGGGCCGAGGGCGAGAAGGCCTATCTGGGGGAATCCCTCCATCCGGGCCGAGGGGGAGAAGGCCTCTCCAGGGGAATCCCTCCATCCGGGCCGAGGGGGAGAAGGCCTCTCAGGGGGAATCCCTCCGTCCGGGCCAAAGGGGAGAAGGCCTCTCTGGGACAATCCCTCTGTCCAGGCTGAGGGGGAGAAGGCCTCTCCGGGGGAATCCATCCAGGCCGAGGGGGAGGGGGCCAGTAGCACTGAAAGTGACTAATGTCTTCATTTAGGTTTTAATTAGACAGCTTTGTTTTTCAGCCATGCAGATATTAAACTAACCCTCTGTACCTATTCATTGACGTGCCATCCACTGTCCTGTAATGATATGTTAACATGTTATGGCCCCCAGTACTGTGTTAAGGAACCGCTCAGCATGGTTAAGGAGCTGGCCGGAATGGTTATGGAACCGGTCCCCACAACTAAGTAACTGGTCAGTATGGTTAATGAACTGGTCGGAATAATTATGGAGCCGGTCAGCATCGTTAAGTAGCTGGTCAGAATGGTTATGTAGTCGGATAGCATGGTTAATGAGCTGGTCAGAATGGTTAAGTAGCCAGTCAGCACTTGTTAAATTATTAGTCATGTTGAGCGCCATCAGGAAGGCATCGCTGGTGATTGCGGCTGCTGACAGTGTGGCCTGTTCCTGTGTTAGGCTCCTCTGGTGTTTCTGGGTAGATACAGAGGAGAGGGGAGACAGTATTGAGTAAGAGGTGAAAACATGCAGAGTATACTGATCCTCTAGTGCTGCGCCAACACGGTGCCAGCAGCAGAGTGAGCAGACGGTCGGTGAGGCTAAGGACACGCTCAGGCCTGCTGGGAATATGCCGACTGGCCTGTCCTTTATCAGCCTCTGGGGCTCCTATTGATTTTCCCAGCCACTGCCTCACGGACAGCATTAACTTCTGTGTCGACCACGCTCTGCTCGCCGAGATCGTTGATGATGGGCCCTGGGCCCCGCGACCCAGAGGCCCCTTCCGAAAGAGAAGGCGAGGACCTCTAGGTTGCTGATAAGCTGTTCCGGAGGCAAATGCACAGGGAGTTGAAGGTGAAAATGAGGCAGAGCGAGGAAGCCTAAATCTCCCGGCCGCGCCTTGGCACTATTTTGGCAGAGAGCAGCTCCTTTGGGGAGAGACTTCCGACTCCGAGGTGTATGAGGGGACTCTTTCAGAGATCCTCCAAGCCTGCTGTCATTAGGACCTACAGCACAGCCCAAGGCTGAGCTCCCCAGGCAAGCATGAAGCTTTATACGCAGAGCATGTGTTACAGTCTCAGCAGTGGCTCTTTCACATCTGTACCGTTTATTTAATTCTCATCTTCTTATTTGATTTATTTGTATTCTTATTTATTCTGATCCATCTAATTTCAGCTCTCACGATAAGGGCAGTCTTGGCAGTCCTATGATCCCAGTTGTGTGTCATTTTGGCCCCTCGATACAGGGGCATCTGCAGAGCAGTGCAGTTACTTCCAGAGCCCTTCCCACACCTGTCAGTCAAGCCAGAAATGACACAATGGGTCCAATCCACTTCCAGGACTCTTCTTCAGGAATAGTATGCTTCTCCATCTTCCAATCCACCTGAGGGCTCCTTCTCCACCATTGGTAACTACACTCCCAACCACTCCCACAAGGACGGCCAATCAAACTGAAGACCTCTGTCAAGACCTTATTAAAACATTGACCCTACACCTATTTTTAGTGACGATTGTACTATTTCTAAATTCAAGGACGGAACTGTTATAACTGCCAGGGCACCTTGGAAAAAATAGATGTTTGTATTAGTAAATGTGTTCTAAAATAGACAATTCACTGCCCCTTTGAACCTTTTAGCTCATTCCCTTTCTTTGAATCAACAGATCAGAACTGGATTAACATCTGGAAGGTTAACTGTTTACTTTAGATGCACCATAACTCAAAGCAGAGGTAATGGGCTTAGCTAATCCACAATCCTTATCCACAATGAGGCGAAGTTTCTGTAACTAGTCTTCCTAGTAGCAGTGGGTTCATTTAATATTTTTGATCAGACAACATCACGGATAGAAAGGATGTACGAAGATAGACAGGCTGCCCCCATTACCGTCAAGGTGCTTGTCTAACGGCAGCAGTCAGTAATGTCGATGGTGCTGCATGACGGCATCATGGCGAATTACTTTAATGCATAATGAAATGTAACTGACATATGGTAATGTGTGATTCTGCCTGGCATTAGGCTTTCTGTAAATTCATTCCGGGTACCGGTTTGTTTTCTCAAAAGCAGAATCACCAGAATCATAACTGTGATGTTGGCACAGAAGCAAAGAGTGTCTGCACTATTTTGAATGAGACTGTAAATATTACCCCACTCGTGCCAAAGACTGTTACCTACTCAAGGTGTGGAGGCCATTTTCTAAAAGCCTCCGTAAGAGTGCATTTGCAATCAGGGTCAGAGGTAGTGAGGTTAATGCTACGAATAAACGTTACGTGTGCAGCTGGTGTTCTCAGGGGACAGAAGGAAAACGTGACCCATTTAGAGAAAAGAGAACATGCATTCTGCTACAGGTCAACCGCATCTCCCAGTGGAGGGGCATACCGGTCCCCTGGGATAGCATTGCGGCCCTCCCAGCAGCAATAGTGGCATCAGCTTCAACAAACACGTCACGTGTGGTGTTCCAGAAGGCTGCGTGGCCTTCCCCTACCCACCCCCTCTCCCCCGACGCGGGGAGAGGATTGCTTGGAAATTAATTTCAGGTGTTGGCAGAGTGCGCCGTAACTAAGGAGGTGTAGTGAGTCTGGGAGCAGGGCAGGTTAGCGCTTTCATTTACAGCCCCACCGGGCGGCTTGCAAGCCCCTCCTCCTCGTTACCCAACCAATCATGGTGCGGTGACAGAGTGAAAGAAGAGCTAATGGCCCATGCGGAAATTAAAGCACAACCTGTGGAGCCTCGACGGGATCTCAGTCCGGGATGCTGGGTGTCCACCCTTTGAGACGACTTATTTAAGGCCGTTTTATGACTCTGTGAAGAAGCACAGCTGTGGAAGACCAGGTCTCACCTCTTCTCACTAGTGAAATAGCCTGGTCAGTATAGACCATAAAATCTGCTACTGTGTATGAGGGCCATCTGGAATTATATAGCTCAGATTTTGATAATTCATGCATAATCGGGTAAATGTGCATCTTATTCGGGCACATCAGCGCCAAACACCAGTTCTGCAATGCCAGGAGGCTGAGCTCTTCGGCCAGGGTGAAGCACTAGCCCCTGAATGGATCCCTGGGTGTTTGCGTGCTGGCCGGACGTGCATGAGCAAGGCGCGGCGATGAGGTCACGCTGAAGCTGCCTCTCTCCTCTGAGGCTCGCCCATCCGCCGGGTGGGCCTGACCCACCAGCTTGGAGGCGAGGTTAAATACAAAGCTAAAGTTCAACATTAACATGAGCATTTTACACCTGACTGCGCGCCTCCTGGCTTTTTTTATGGAAAACAATCCCCACGTGTGCAGTGCCCTGTTCTGTCGCGGCCCTGTGGGCCAGTCTGTATTCGGCTGAATGTTAGCCCCTTGTTTTGGGGCTGGATCTGATGGAGTGTCAGAGTGTCATCCCTGCTTTGACCCCCTGTGATCTCTCCCCCAGGTGGTGGACCTGTACTGGGGTCTGGACCCTGAGGACTGGGACACTCCAGAGCTCCAGCAGATGAGGATGAAGATGTTGGAGGAGTGCCTGAAGACCTCCGCAGGTCCATGTTTTGTTGTGGGTATAAGACGATATGCTTTTATGCCCCCCCCCATGATGACCCCCCCACCTGTGTCCTCCCCCGTTCTCCATAACACTCCACAGGCATGTGGCTTCCTGTCTTGCAATGTCTCCTGTTCAGGGCTATGTCCTGCCTTTCTTGATTCCTGTAAAAAGGGCTGCAACAGTAACTGGCACTGGCCACCACCTTGCCTCAGAATGGACCGTGCCATGTTCATGGGAATGACAGTAAAACACTATCCCCCCCCACCTCAGAATGGACCGTGCCATGTTCACGGGAATGACCGGAAAACGCTACCCCCCCCCACCTCAGAATGGACCATGCCATGTTCATGAGAATGACAGGAAGACACTGCCCCCCCGCCACCCCTTGTATTTAAACATCCCACTGCAGCTGCATCCCAACCACTTAATACCTACTGCAGTCCGACCCACTGTTCAGCATGGGGGGGGCGAGCAGAGAGAGCGAGTAGAGGGATCAGAACCCTGCAGAGGTTTTCGAGGTTACAGATGCGAAACGGGCCATTTCTCTGAGGTTGTTTCATGTGGCAGAGCAGCTTTGGAAAGCAGAATCCCCCCATTTGATTCCAAATGATTAAAATGTAAATTAGCTGTGTATGGGGGTGGGTGGCACTACGACTGGACAGCTGTCAGTGCTTGGGGGTCTGGGGTGTCCCCAAAAAAGACCCCGTCCTCTGCACCCAAGCTGAAACTCTAAAGCTGACCCTAAATATGCTTCTGTGTTAAATAGCATTTTATACGAAGAAATACGACTACACTACATTTGCATGACCCATTATGCAGATCAGCAAAAACGTGCCTCCTGGATTAAATGAGGACATAGAGAGGATTACTGAAGATGTAGCCTGTGTGGTAGAGGAGCACATCAACCGGTCAGAGCTTAGATTAATCGACCAATCAGAAATGACACTGAGGGTGGAGCTTATGCTGTGCATAAAGAGCATTGACACGAGCCAGCTGAAGTAACCCTCTGCTATTCAGAGCCTCCCTACCTGTTACCCCTCACTGTCCCCATACCAGCCAGTGTTCAGTGCCCGTGTGACACTTGGCAGATGTCGGCCGTGGTAACTGGGCCCAGCAGCATGCATATCATGTGAGTGGCACCTCTCATCAGTCAGACACAATGAGGCCTCTCTATCTCTCAGCCACATCTGTGCATCACCATCACTCATTAAAAATTCACACTCATTTCATCCATCCATCCGTGCAACCACTTACCTAGGCAGGGCACAACCTGCATGTTCCCCAGTTTATGTCCATCTCCTCTATTCTTCCATGGTTCTAAAATCCACAAAACTGCACAGTCCATATTCAGATGTACTGCAGTATGAGCCTCCTCCCTCCTGTCCCGAAGCAAGCCTCACCCCCTCACCCCTTACCTCCTGTCCCGAAGCAAGCCCTGCCCCCTCACCCTTCCCCTCCAGCCCCGAAGCAAGCCCGCCCCCTCACCTTTCCCCTCCTGTCTCTAAGTAAGCCCCACTCCCTCACCTATCCCCCCGTCCCCAAGCAAGCCACGCCCCCACACCCCCCCCCCCCCACCCCCACACAAGCCCCCCCCCCCCACCCCACCCCCCCCCACCACCGACACCGCCCCC
>JAODKM010000016.1:18892202-18914198 GCA_026780845.1 Petrocephalus sullivani | reverse complement strand
CCTTACAGCCGCCCTCAGGTCCCCAGGTCGCCCCCACTTACTGCCCGCAGACCTCGTCCTACCAGGTTGCTTCCACCCACTGGCGCTCAGCCGTGTGCCCCCCAGAAAGCCCCACCCCCTCACCCTTCCCCTCCTGTCCCAAAGTAAGCCCCACCCCCTCACTCCTTCCCTCTTGCCCCCAAGCAAGCCCCACCCCCTCACCCATTCCCTCTTGCCCCCAAACAAGCCCCGCCCCCTCACCCCTTCCCTATCTGGTTGGCTGACTGGACTGTGGCCTAGCCCCAGGGAGCCTCTGAGAGATGCCCAGGCAGTGCGGGGTCCTAAAATGGGCCGTGATCAGCATGGGAGCGTGCAGCTCCAGTGGAGCATGTCAGTCCTGCTCAGTGTTGCTTGTCTGCTGCTTTTTTCCCTGCCTTTGTAAGCCGTTTTTTACACACATAAGACACATAATATCTGTCCATTATTTTCAGCTGATATTACTGCATCACTTTATGTCCTCATGTTTTGCCAGTGTAATGTGATACAGCCATTTCTGATACTGCTTCATTTAATTCAATGATACATCAAATTAATTCAGAATGACACGCCCTTAAGGTTTTCTGAGGGAAAACACCACACTGCATCAAAAAAAACCTTCCAGTTAAGCGAGATTATGCAGTGGCCATGATTATGTGAAAGCATGACAGTGCCTGTAAGATGAGGCCATAGGGTGCCCATGGGCTTGGGCCCTGCAGTTAGAGGAGCACTGTCCCAGATCCCGCACTGGGCTGTGGCCATGCTGGCAAAGCAGAGATGCGGTTTAACTAAACATACTGTTCAGGCTGGTTTAGCCACTGACAGGAAAAGGAGGCAGCAAACCTGAAGCAGTTTGTGCTCATCTGCAGCGAGGCCGCGCTCGCCTTGGCTGCGTTTCAAACAGCCGGTGCTGACAGTGAGCCAAGCGTGCTGAGCGAATGGAGTCATCTCTCAGCCGTCGGGAACGGCGTGCGCCCGCGGGGTGGGGGCTGGGACATGCTTTTTTCTGAATCTTCATCCATTGTGATTATGGGTGTGTGTGTCAGGGAACACAGGCCGAAACTGAGGACCGTCACCCTGACGACGGGCCAGAATAGATGGGAGCCACCGCGTCTCGCGACGATTGCCAGCATCTCATCTGGCCCCCCCCGGCGGTAATGGCACTGATCGCTGCAGACTCACGTCTGCAAGGTACCAAGGTGGAAAAGCCCAGCGCCACGGCGGCAAAAAGGAGGGAAAACAAGCCGTCGACAAGTGACGAGATGTAAACAAAAATGTTTCTTCAAAGCTACAGTTTCCCTGTGCCAAGGAGCTGCAGTGTGGTATGACTCCGTTAGACCACTTTGCTGCTAGTGACTTCTAGCTTTGCACTCTAGGAAAGGCATAATCAAAGAGGCTTCTGTTTATCACACTAAGCTGCAGAAATGCTAAAAATAGGAAAACTTGATGGACCGTCTTGGATAATCAACACAGGCATCCGTTAGACTTCATCTTAGAAAGAGAGATAACCTCATTTTGACAGCCTTTATCAAAACCTATTGAAAAGAAGCGTTTTTTTATAGCAGATACAAGGTCCTGTGAGTGAGTTCCCTGATGTGTGTGGGCTGATTCATTACCATGAAGCTTTCCTCCTGGGATCGTCTTCCAATCGACTGAGAAAAACAGTGTGCCTTTCTCATCCACGTCTGCCCGAGTGGTTGCCAGCATCTCTCCGTTTAAAAAAAATGCATCTCTGCTTCCACGCCAGCAAATGTGTGCATACAGAGAGATGACGCCTCGATACCTCTCAGGAAGGATCGCTTTTGATTTCACGCCTATTGAAAGCCTCATGTACCTCAGAAGCGGTATTGTCTTCTTAACAAAAGTAATGCAGCAACCATAAAGAGCGACTATTTGAAGGTTATTGGTGGAAAAGCAAAAAAAGAGGAGATATAGAATTAGAGGGGATGTTTCAGACATGAACAGGTGAATGTGACTGGCAGTTTGAGTAGGGAACATGCTTTGCCAAGGCCAAGGTGCACTGCTCCTCTGCTACCCCACTCAGCCAAGCTGAACTGGAAAACACCGTCTCTTTTGTCCTTGTGCATGTACATTCTGACGGTCATGAGGCATGCCACATCGAACACACCCTCCCATTGAGGGCATCACATTCTGCCATCGGCCTTTAGGTTTGAGGAATCGGGCAGGGTTGAGGGCACATGGGACTAGTTGGGTTGGCGCGGCACTCAGCAAGGTGCACTTCAGCCTGAGAGGGAAAATACCGCAAGTGTTTTGTCAGGCTTCAACACAGCCCCCAGCAATATATGTGCCCAGCCAGATTTTGAGATGTGGCTTTGGGTGACTCACAGCGAGACCAAAGGTACCCTGGTGAAGAACAGGCTCTGAGTCAGAACTTTAGGTACTTCACAGGGCAAGATTATCACTCCACTGCAGCAGGTAGCAGCACTGAGGATTTGTAGTACAGATGAAAAGCGCTTGCCTCCAAAGGCAGGTGTGCGGGGTGTGCAGGGCTGCCGCTGCGATTCCTGGGTGCCATTTTGCTGGCTTCTCTGGCACGCTGGGGCCAACTATGTGCACTTTGAAGGGCCCCCTCATGTCACTGATACAGTCTTGTGGAAAAATAAATGTCACGTTAAGTGTATTTCTGAATGTGGCCATCTATGAATGTCCTCATTCTTCAATTCTCATTTTCAGTACTGTGTTTATCTTTCTCTAGGTGGAACTCCAAAAATTGTTTTATGTCCAAGTGGACAGTACTAGTGTTGCTTATAAGCTAGAGAACTAAGAGGAATTTGCATGTAAAAAACTCAAAGCTATATTTCTTATGTAATCGTTGGCGTCTTAGTTAACCCCTTTATTTTTAGTCTGGATATGGCCAAACATTTACTCTTTATATGTCTTTATGTGACCTCGCTGGTCCACTGTCCCGCTCTGTCACCAACAGGGGCTGGTCGGTGAGAAGTATGGCAGCATCCGCGTGCCCGGGGAGGTGGAGTCAGCAGAGTTTGAGATGATCCTGGACGCCGCTGTGGAGGTGGGGCTGGACACCCACATCCTGGAGGAGTGGTACTGCCGCGATGAGAACTCGGTCCCGCCCGCCTACTACATCAAACCCAAGACTCAGATGTTGAAGAATTACCAGAATTCGGTACGCAGAGCCATTGAGTACAAGAAGGAAGCGAGGCTTGCTTAACTGCACAAGGGCTCTCTGGTGAAGGAATTAGTAGAAATTACAGTGTTTACTGTCACACTAATCAACAAACACCGCCCACCCCCCAAAAACTATCAACGTGTTAGTCTTCCTGCTAAGGAAGACCACCCACATGGACACAGAAACACAGACGTAGCACAATACAAAGAAACACCCCAACGCAATCCTGGAACAAGACTTCTGAATAGCATTACACAAAACTGTTCAGGTCTTTAGTTAGCAATGCTCTTTGGAGAGATGGGAGTCTTCTCAGCTTCCAGTTTTTATTCATCTCCTGAAAGTTATGAGACTCACTCACTACCCTGGGTGCCCGCTAGAGGAGACAGAAAGTATGGGAAGCTAGCAGCAAGTCCACTTTATATTTATTTGCTGTTTTCAAAATGTCAAATTGGCAATGTATTTGGGCCACTAAACTAAACATATATTTGTGCCAATGCAAACTGAGGGTAATTTTTATGTCTAAAAGCCTATTATACTGTGTCCAAATGGAGACTGTGGGGGGTGTTATCATTCAGAATCACTGCAGGGTGAAAATGGAAAAAGCAGCAGGCCCAGTGCACACAGAGGTGTCCGCATAACCCCTAAGCCAGTGTTCTTCTACCACAAGGTTTCTCTCTCTGGCTCAGTCTCTCTCCATCAGACTTTCTCCGTACATATTCCCCACCTGTCCAATAAAGGGAGACACATGAAATGTTTTATAGATAGTAACGCACTGGGCCTGTGTCTGTCTGCTAGATGGAGTCAGGCAGTACCAAGGCCAAGACGGACAGGGCCTGGCGGAGTGTGTCAGAGGAGATCAAGAAGATCTTCCACACCGCTGTCCATCACCTGCAGGAGAAGGGCACCATGAAGAGCAACCAGGCCAAGAGGTT
This sequence comes from Petrocephalus sullivani, assembly GCA_026780845.1. Taxonomy (NCBI): domain Eukaryota; kingdom Metazoa; phylum Chordata; class Actinopteri; order Osteoglossiformes; family Mormyridae; genus Petrocephalus; species Petrocephalus sullivani. Next base: position 18,910,100 of record JAODKM010000016.1, on the reverse strand, counting down.
CCTCTGCTCCGGTGAGCACCACTGGTACAGGCCCTCCTTACTCTTCACCCCCACCAGCACCTGCAGGACCAAGTTCACTTCTGTCATGTTCCCCAGTTAGAGTCCATGAGTCATGAGGAGACATTGGCTCCATGGAGGTGGAGCAGGCTTCCAGTGATGAACCGAAAAGCAAATGCAAAAACGGCAGTGCTGCTCTGTCTGTAGTCCAGGGCGTGGATTTGGATGTGGAGAGGAGAGACTTGTCCCTGCCACTGTTGTGGGGGTACTGGATGGGTTTAGGAGGGTGGGGGAACATGAGGCTAAATTGGTCCCTTCCAATGTTGAAACCAAACCAACATCCTTGTCTGTAACTTTGTCAGTCCACTTGAATGTGCTCTGAATGTAACTGGAGATTTGCTTCTTCCCTCACAGTTCTGTATCACGGGTATTTTATTCTTTTATCGATTGATAATTTAGCTAACATGCAGTGTAAATGTCAGCTGCATAGATCAATGTCAGAAGAAATAATCAGACCAGTACATTTGCGAGATAGTATCTCTCGGGCACTTATTTTAAGATTGTATGTGTATTCTACAAATGTAAGAACCATTCCTGGCTTTGCGAGAAAAGTTACTAAAGTGCCAAATGCTTTGGGCTAGAAAATGTATTTTGAAGACAGTTTTGAATGAGACAGCCTTTTAGCTTTGGCTTGTGAACCCAACCACAAAACGCTGATACTCCATTGCCACTGCTGACCAGTATTTCATCATGTTAGTTGATTTTAGGTTTAGAGAAATATATCTTAACTAAAGTGAACAGAGCCCTATATGCTTGCAGGCCAGTTGCAGAAGTGAACGTTGTTTGCTTGTTTTGAGGGTAAAGAAACAGCCTCATGTCCAGCTTGTGCTTCTGCACACCTTGGAAACTGTCAGATGTTCAGCATTGGGGCTGTAATGTGCACTGTGCTTTCACCTGACCGCATGTATCATTCTCCTAGCTCTGGAGGATGAGTTAGACTTCGCCCTGGGCAAGCAGACTCCAGCCTTTCTGAAGAAATGTGTGTGCTACATCCGGAAGATCGCCAACTTTGACCGTTACGTCAAGCTGCCAGAGATGGCCCGCTACATGGACATCACGCAGAATGGTGATCGCGTCGCCCGCAACCAGGAAGCCTATGAGCAGCTTCTGAAGGTGCGAGATGAGTTCATCCCGACCATTGTGGCAGCCTCTAACCTGCGTGTCTACTCCTCGGTCACGCACTGCGACATGAAACTGGGCTACTCCCAGGAGGTGGAGAGCCACTATGTGGAAGGTCTCTGCAAGCAGTTCTATGAGGATATGGTGGACATCATTCAGGCCACTGTGCAGCAGAACTTTGATACTGAGACAGACCCGCTTTACGATGAAATCCTACAGCACCTGTCCCTGTGCAAGACCTACTCATCATTCTACGAGTACAAGTCAGAGGCTCTCAGTGTGATCCACAGGTATATGTTGCCCACCAAAGCCAGCAGAGTGAGCCCCCTGGTGGTGTACGGAGGACCGTGCACAGGGAAGACCCTCCTCATAGCCGAGGCAGCCAAACAGGTAAGACACATAAATCAAAAGAAAGTGAGAATGGAGTCACCAGGGACTGCATGAGGGGGGCAGGATATATTATTCTTCGAGGCTATTTGATGGGGTGTGTCTGTGTGTGTGTGGGGGGGGGGTGGGGGGGGGGGACAATGCTCATGCATACTGTTATGTTAGGGTGCATGTGAGAACAGCCAAATATAGAATTATGCTGGAAGCCAAAGCAGTAAATGCCATTTCTTCTTCAATGTATTACAACCTCCCTCTGTTCAACTTCCTTTTACAAATGGATAAATATTGGCATGTATTAATTAATTAATTAAGTATTAAGTATTAATTAATTAATACTTTTGCATCCCTGCCTGTGTTACTCTCGGTGCATCTGTTTGGTTTGGTGAATGTGTGTGTGTGTGTGTGTGTGTGTGCGTGTGTGCATGTGTGCTTCTCCGGTCAGTTGAACACGTACCCCAGCTGGCATGGCATTGTGCCCCAGCCACCTGGCCACCCAGATACATTAGAGTCGTGTTGCAGTGTCCTGTAGTGGGAGGCCTGAGCAGCAGCCAGCTTCTTTAGCCTTAATAATTGATGCCATGACTTCCCCTTTTGTAGTGATTTACTTTGTGGGATATGGGCAGGGAGCCACAGCTTGCCTGGCCACAGTCACCATGGCGCATAGCCAAAGTGAGGCAGCTCTTTCTGCAGTGCATTAAGACTCAGCCAGAAGCACAGCCACATGATTAGCAGCTGAGGACCGCAGGGAGGCAGCAAACTGATAAGGCGGATGAATTGGGGCCTACATACTCAAACAAAGCTAATCCCCAGGCATCCACTGCCTGTAGGACGACGGCCTGACCCACCCACGGTCATATAGGGCAGTGTTTCCCAAGCCAGTTCTCGGGGACCTAGGCGTCCAGTCCACATTTTTGCTCTAACTCGGAGATGGAAGGCAGCAATGACAGTTCCTGAGTACCAGGTTACTACACTAATTTAGGGCACAGGCCTTTTTGTGGGAATGGTACTTTTATTACCGTAATGCCCTTAGTCGGGGTAAGTGGTAGGTTTATGTCTGAATATGGGGAGAATTTAGCAATGGAGATCAGAGAGGTCCAGCATCCAGTCTTTAATAAGACACTGGTCCTGCTCAATGCCCCCACCCTAACCATAAGCCTGATGTTACGCAACATCATCCCAGTCTTTCCCAGAGATCTCCGCACTTACCACACTTACCAGTATCCTTCATTTGGAATGAATCAGGCTGCAATAAGTGTCTTTGTCTTCTTGTCTTAGGCGTACTCCTGGCTTCAGAAAGAAATGGGCCCAGAGAGCGACCCAGTGGTCATCGTCCGCTTCGTCGGAGCCTCAGAATTCTCCACCAACCTCCGCACGCTCCTGCAGAGCATCTGTGAGCAGATCGCGATAAACTACTGCTGCCTGATCCGCTTCCTGCCCAACAAGATCCGTGAGATGCGGGAGCTGCTGGTGAGCTTGCTGAACGAGGCCTCCTTGCAGCGACCACTGGTCATCTTACTGGATGCCTTGGAGCAGCTCTCTGATGCGGACGAGGCCCGGAAGCTGTGGTGGCTTCCTGCACACCTACCACGGGCAGTCCGGCTAGTGGTCTCTACACTACCCAATAAGCACGGCATCCTGCAGAAGCTCCGCTGCCTGATCCAGGATGAGAGCCGCTACGTGGAGCTAATGCAACACGACCGGAAGATGTGTAGTCAGACCCTCAAGCACCAGCTCCTTAACATCAAGCGTAAGGTCACCTCAGGGCAGCAGATCTACGTCAATGAGGCACTAGCTAAGTGCACCCTGCCAATGTTCGTCAGCCTCATCTTCCGGGAGGTGCAGCACTGGAGATCACACAAGGATGTGGATGAAACTTCGTTGTGCTCAACAGTGCATGAGAGCATCGAGCAGCTCTTCTACTCCATCGAGAATAAGCTGGGTTCACGGTTTGTGTTCCGAGCTTTGGGGTACATCACTATGGCCCGGTCCGGACTGACGGAGATGGAGCTGGAGGACATACTTTCCTTAGACAACAGTGTCCTTGGTGATATCATGGTGAGTTCCAACCTGAAGAACCCACTACGGATATCATATAACCTCATTGCCCAGCTCAAGGAGGAGCTTGAGGGGTACCTCATTGAGAGGCAGGTGCGGAATGTGACACTAATGGTGTGGGCTAATAGGCACTTGCACCTCATTGCCCAAAAGCTGTATCTCAGCAACGAGGAGGATGTTCACCAAATGCACAGTCTCCTGGCAGAGTATTTCTTAGGGACCTGGTCGGGTGGGAGGAAGAAAATCTTCCACTGTGACAACAATCACTTTGACTCACTGAACATATCTCATCACAGGAACCCCCATCACCATAGCGACAAAGCGACTGCTGAAAAGCACTCGTACGACAGACAAACTCCAGAGCAGCCCTGGGTGTTTCAGTGTAACCTCCTGGAGCCAGACATCTTCTTTGTCAACCATCGAAAAATGACAGAGCTTCTCTACCACCTCACTCGGAGTGGCCGGACTGATGATCTCACGTTTGGGGTCATCATGAACTTTAGCTGGTTGTATACTATGATCAAGATCGGGCAGTTTGACAAGGCATTAGCAGATATTGACCTAGCCTACAGTTATTCACAGGAGAAAGAGCTCAAGTTTCTGGCCACGACCCTGCGTAGCATCAAGATTAAGGTGATTCGGAACCCAAGCTCCCTGTCTGCTGAGCTTCAGCAGCGGCTTCTGCCTGTGGTCACCTCCCTGCCAAAACTCCGGCATCTCCTGCTAGAATGTGACAAAGACGGCCCAAAGTACTGCTCAATCGTGCCCCTGCACTCCTCAATGGATGTCACCTACAGCCCAGAAAGATTGCCCCTGTGCTCCAGCTACATGCAGATTGTGGACATTCTTCCAACTTTTGCCCCCAACATTGTCATCGTAGCCTTAGAGGATGGATCCGTCAGCACCTGGGATGTGGAAAGCCGGCAGCTTCTGAGGCAGATTGACACTGCACGCTCCGTCGTCTTGGGGATCAGGCTCACCAGTGATGAAAAGTACTTAGTTGTGGCCACCACTAAGAACACACTGCTCATTTATGACAACCACAAGTCGTGCCTGTTGTCTGAAGTGGAGGTGAAAGGCTCTAAACATTGTGGAGTTACTGGAGGAGTTGCCTTTATCAATGGTTTCACCTTGTCCAGCCATCATGCTCTTGCTTGGCTGGAAGCCAGCAAAGATGTCAGTGTCATTGACTTGCTCTATGGTTGGCCACTGTACCAGTTCCACTGCTGGTACGAGGTCACCTGTGTCGAGTGTTCTCCAGATGGGATGTATGCATTCTGTGGACAGTACCTAAACACTACATCAATTTTCCACCTTGGCAGTGGTGACAAATTAGCCACTGTAACATCAGAGTTCTCTGGGGGATTTGTCAAGTCTCTTCTCATCTTAGACACAATTCATCAGATGGTGATGATCGATAATGAGGGCAGCCTCTCAGTCTGGAACACAAAAGAGATCACAAACCCACGGATCATTGAGGACTATGACTGCAGAGGTGACGAGAGTGAGGTGATAGGCATTGAGCTGTCAGAAGACCAGTGCTCCATTCTGATCTGCAAAGTGGAGAGCATAGAGGTTCTGGATACCAGGTTGTGGAAAATGGTCGAGAAGTTCAAAGCCAAACGCAGTGAGCGCTTTGTGGCAGCTGTACTCTCCAAGAAAGGGGAGAGCATAGTTGCATCTATGGAAAATACCTCATCAATCTTTGTATGGAGGAGGGATAGTGGCCAGTGCATGGCAAGCCTAGTGGAGGTCTCGGGAGCTATTGTGAAGCTAATCAAGTCCAGTCATCACAACCTGCTCTTGTCAGTAGCCAGCAGTGGAGTGCTCTCAGTTTGGGACATTGACATCATCACTGCTATGTCAAACATTGACAAAACAGGGAAGCGCATTCAAAGTCTGCAGCTGTCCAGTAGAGAGGATTTTATCTACACAACAGATGGATCGGAGTCCATACACAAATGGAACTTCAGCACTGGTTTCATCGAGACCGTGTTCAAGCATGAAGGCGTTGTCGAAAACTGCGTCCTGACATCATCTGGGGATCTTATGGTAACTTCTGATGACAAATGCAGCCAGTACATCTGGCAGACAACCACAGGTGAGAATATCTTCCGCATCAATGGCCAGAGGATCTCCCAAGTCTTAATCACCCACAATGATCAGTTCGTGGTGTCTCTCTGTGAGCAGAATGCATCCAGGGTATGGAGGCTGGCCACTGGCCACAAGGTGTGTAACATCCTGGTATCACTACAGAATGCCTTGATCACTACAGCCAATACATTTCTAGTGGGAATAACGAAAAACAAGTTACTTGCTGTAAGCCTCTGGTCTGGCAGCGTATCCAAGAAATTTGTCTGTGATGATGGCATCACAATCGTCAACTTCAAGCTAATCCCAGACTGTTCAGATTTTGTCGTTTTCATCACATCCACAGAGACTGTATTCATCTGGAGCATTGCGGATGAGTCCATTTGCCGAAGGGTGCAGCTCCCCAGCAACTTTCTGAAGAATCTGGAAGACTTCCAGATCTCCCCAAATGGGAAACTGGGTATCGTATCCAAGGGAGACGAGAACATCAATGTACTGGACTTGCACAGCGGCAAGCTTCGTCTTGTCCATGCTGCCGGCATTATCTGGAGGCAGAAGCTCTCACGTGATGGACGCTACCTGGTCTACATTTGCTTCCGTAACTGCGATGAGGATGACGATGCTGGCGTGGTATCCAGCCTCATCGTCATGAGGCTAGCTGATGGGAAGAGCATTGGCACCTGCTCTTTGTACAAGACCCCAACTTTCCTGTGCCTGTCCCAGCGAGCCCTCAACATCATTGTGGGCTTTGAAGATGGCAGCATTGGCACATACACTGTTGTGGACCGTGTCGACGCTGCGCTAAAGATCAAAATTGCGACCTCCAACAGCCGTCAGATAGTCAACAACGCCTCCCAGAAGGTGCGGCCAAAGTGTAGCACCTTTCCCTTTAAGACCATTGCAGATTGCATTTGGAGGGAGTCCACCGAGGTCTTCTCGAGAGACAGCCCGATAAATGTCTCAGACTCTGGGGAGCCAGAAACTCCCACGCCGACAAAGAAGAGTGAACTGCTGCAGTGAGAGTGCAATTTTGGTAGCCAGTCCTTGTTTACAGACCCATTGTGATGCACCTGCAGGTAAACACCTAGTAGCACTCCAACCATCAACAGACACTCCCCCAACTTGACATATGGTTTATCCACTAACTAGTCCTGCCTAAAGACTGTTAAATGCTTGTCATTCCTATTACTATTCAGTAGCATCTAAGAACATCAAATACTAGTTCATATTGTGGCTCTTTATTTTGACCTTATTAGCCACATAATTTGTAAATAATTTGATTATTTGGTTTTTATTTATAAATACTTGCTGCAGATTTTTCAAGTTTAAGTTAAACTTGTGTTATTAGCTGCATTAACTATCACTAATACATGGCATTTCCTGGTACTGTAAAAAGAAATGTGTATATTTATATGTGTATATATCTATTTTGGCTGCTACAATTGTGCAACTCCTTAAACAATATGTTTTGTTGTGCTTAATACAATCAAAGTGAGTGCCTGGATTTTTAAATGTTTTTTTTTTTCTTTTCTTGAGAATTTCAGAAACTGATGATGCAGGGAATTTATAAATACAGTATTCATTCTAATAAGCATATCTTATGGATTTGGCAGTTTAAAAATATATACATTAAAAAACTGTATCCTTAGTATGAGGAAGATCAGAAAGTTAAGAAGGTTGTAAATTTCCTATTTGATCAATCAACCGAATAACACTGGAGCTCGTATGAAGCAACTGCAAAAAGTGGTGCGTGAATTATGGTGAACAGTCACAGCTGGACTCATGGTGACAACAGCACTCCAGATCCTCTTATGTTTCTGTTGTGCGTAGTAAAAATGTAAAATGTCATTGTGTATAGTCATGGATGCAGTCTTAATATGCAGTCTGAATAGGAAATTAATTAGCCTGGTGAAATAGATATGTGTGGGTTGCAGTCTACTGTGAAACAGATTCTTCATGTGCCCTGGTGAAAGATTAAGACAGTTTATTTTAAGTTTAGGTTAGTCTGTTAGTTTGTGTCACCTTTATTTGCATTACACAAATTTAAAGGGCTACTCCGTAAAATTGTATGTTATCGTTTCATTGTTGAGGCATTATCCTCCTTTGACATATTTTCTATATCTTACAACTTGTAGCAGTATTTATCTTTCAAAAGTTTATTTTCCCGTATAGAGAAAAAAACACTACAATCAAAGAACAACAATATACAGTATATTTGCCAAAGGTTCCAATTTGTCTATTTTTATTGTGGTTGTTAAGAACTTAATCCCTGTTAAATAAATGGCTTGGAATTTTGTCATGGCGAGTTGTTTAGATTTAGGTATGATTCAGTGTCAGTGCATTAGCCATGCAAGAGATAATGTATCACCTTTACTAATAAGTTTAAAATTAGTCCACTCACATCTTATTATATGGAATGCTAGTTCAAGAGTATATTTGAATGTGTCAATATAAAAGCCAGTATACAGTATATTATATGTTATGTAACTTGAATGACTTTTAATAACTTACTGGTTTGCGACGTATTTAAAAATGTACTGGTAATGAATGTTTCTACGGTCTTTGTATTGTCAGGACTGACTTAACTGTTTAGAGATTTATATTTTCATAAATGTTGTACTTAAATTTTGTTACAGAGTTGTATAACTGGAATAATTAAAAACATGTCTGGAGCAATATGAAATTGTGTGTATGCATTGTTTGTATGGAAAATTTTAATGTAATAAAATGGTTCTCTTTTGCCACGGGGTGGATCTTGTTTTTCCCCATGGCTAAAAAGGTACATAAAAAGGTACTCTCCTTATACACGCCACGAATATGCCCATCTTAGAAAATGATTGTAATATTAAAAGACAGCCAGCAGGGGTCAGCTCTTCAGATTTATTATTTTATATTAAACCGACACATTGGGATCGACTTTGACATGGATTTGGTCTCACTGAATCCAAATAAATAAACAAACAAACAAATAAATAGTCAAATAAACAAAAAAGTCACAAGCACAAGCAACTGAGTAAAATAAGAATAAAATGTTTAAACAAATAAAACCCACAAGTCCATGAAGTTACAGGTATAGGGCTGTACGCTACTGTGCAGAGTTCTTTTGTAATGGTGGGCATGAGAGCTGAAATGTTTCCAAAACCCTGGGGAAGGGTGTATAATTAGGTTACACAACTACACTCCAGCCCTGTAGCCCGCGGCCACATGGACGCCCATTCAGAACCTGTAATTTGGTGGCTTTGAAGGATTTCTAAGGCTGGCATAGTGGGTGACACCTTAAGGTCCAGGGGTTTGGATTCCAGCCCCCGCCCACACCTCTGTGGAGCTTGTGTATCCTGTCCGCATTGTGTACGGTGTACACAGCTTACGAAGTTGATTCAAACAGCACTAAAGTGCTTAAAAATGTAAAATATCACAGCAGCACCTACAGTCTTTGCACTGGGCAGCCATCTTGAATTCCAAACACGGTGTACTCTGCACTGCACCGAGCTTTTGTCTCGGCTTTTGGGGAGACGGGAGCGCGCATGTCGTCACTTCCGGCCTCTAGGCTCGTAATCTGACTCAGATCCCGACCTCCCGAGAGTAAAGGAACGCACGATTAGACTCATTAGCGGCTACTTCCTGTGTGAGTGTGGGCATATATGAACCCTACAGTGGGCCGAAATCCCATCCAGGGTGTACCCCAGCCTAGTGCCCTATGCTGCCTCAGATTGGCTGCAGCTGTTCCCTCCATGACTAGGATAAGTTGATAGAACATGAATGGATGAATAATCGCTTTAGGCTAACTTTTTTTTTTTTTACCCCCATGGTGCCAAGTGTGCGTGCTGTTTCCATAGCAATAGAAGGCCTGCAGGGACGACACCCTCCCAGACTGTTTAGAGTAAGCTTATGTCCCCTGGCTCTCGGTAGATCCTGTCTTAATATGACCTACTCATAGAGATTCTGTCTTATATTGAAAAGGTTGCATGAATACAGCAATGTTTTAAAACTAAGTAAATTATTAGGCTATAGCAGCAAATTCAGATTTAGCATTTCATTGTCTATTTCCCACAGCCATAAACCAGACGATTCTCTCGGCGGTTGGCGGTTTTACAGTTCGGCTTGCTTTATTTACCTCACCCTTTCAGAGCCTTTTTTTCAAAGCAGGGACGAGGTGAGTCATCCTCGTAATGTTCATAGACACCATGACGCTGCCGGCTGAAGGCCCAACACATTAATCTTGCTGAGAGCTGTGAGGTGGTAAACCTTAGCTGACGTGCTACATTATACCGACAAGGGAAACAAAGGGAAGGCGGACTCTTTAATCCCGAGCACGAACACAGGCTGCACATGACAGGTGCACTCCCAGGTATCTGCCACTTTAAGCTCAGCAACTCTAAAGACCCGTAATTGTTGCCTATGGAGTGAACAATTTTATATTCTAGAAATGAATCTGGAACAAGACAGTAAATTCTAGCTAGTAACTAGACAGTAAATTTTACACTCTATAGATAAAATTTCTGACAGTCTGTAGTAGGGCTGTAACAGTACACGTACTCATCATGTGCTGTTCAGTTACATCATTTTCGGTTGGGTACGCACCGTGAATGAACAAATGCATTGATTGACACAGGAGGAAACTAATTTTGCAAGTTGATGTTTGGAAAACATCATGCTAATTATGGCTGTGAGCTGGTTACAGCTAATGCTACTTACAATCATAGTCAGCGGTTTGGGAACATTTGGCGTCCCAAATACGCTGGCTCTGGAAAGAGTTTTTGGTATGATCTAGACTGTCTTTCTGCTCTATTATACCCAACCTGGGTATGTCGCTGGAACCACATCTGCCAGAAAATTCAGGATAACAAAAAACTAACTACAGCTCTAGGGGTGTTTATCACACAAACATAAAACTGCAAACAGAAATGCAGGTTATTAAATTCTGTTTTCCCAGCTGTACCAAAATTGCACCAAACCCTGAACCCAAAACCACGGTTTGTACCGAACCAGGAATTTTCTATAGCATTACATGCCTAGTCTGTAGGGCGGAGCTGTGGATCAGTGGGTTACCTCTGCTGCCTCACACCTCTGAGGTAGGGGGTGTGAATTCCACCTCGCATCCATGTGTGTGGAGTTTGCGTGTGTTCTTGCAACCCAGTTACATGCAGTTTGGCTAACTGGATTCGCAGAGCTGCCCAGACAGTCTGCATGTGTACATGCCCTGTCATGCACTAGCATCCTGTTGGCCTGAACCACGGCTTGGTACTCTCTGCTGATTGTGATAGGCTCCTGGCCCCCGTGTGACCCTGACCAGGAGAAGTGGTTGGAAGATCTATGTGCACAGCATATCAAATGCTACACAAAGTTTCTTTGTATCAAGTGCAGCTAACTTTTTTGGGAGCAGACAAATATAACTTTCAGAAGTGTGCTTCAAATAGTTACTTTAATATACATATGCGTCTCTACACTTCACAAACTGGTGCGGAATAAACAACGATAAACCTCAGCTCTGATCAGACGCGGCTTTGAGTGACGCGATTTGAGCACCAGGTGGGGTGAGCAGACAAGCAAGATGTAGCAGCTTATAGGAGACCTGCCAGAGTAAAGGACCATCTGCAGTAAACAGTCTTCTAACATTGCTTCAGATGCATACATAACGAGGGACCAATCCGATCTTATCAACTGCCAACTGAGAATTGTCGTCGAAATGCAACATAATCCAAACAGCTACGTAAACAGTTCATATTTCGACAGCAAAGTAGTCAGTGTGGGGAAAAACAAATAACGGTCAGAAAATGAAACCTGATACATGCTAAACCATCTTACCATCCCCCATCCTTTCCTGTACAGGGTCGTGGGGACGTTTCTGTTATAATTCATTAAAATGAAGAGGAAATTCCTTGCATAAGGCTTCCATTTTGCACAGAGAGGCCCATGTATTTGTCAATTAACTTCCCCTGACTTTAATACGCCTCTGTAAGAACGAGATCACCCCTCTACTCTGCATGTAAAGCAGGCCACACATTCCCTACCTTGTTCATAGCCTAATACCCTGCTCCCTAACTAGCTTTCTTTGGCTATAAAGTGTCCTAAAGCCGTCTCCCCTGCTTGTCTTCACGAAATCCTAGCTCCAGCAATTCCTGCCATTGCTGCCAAGACGATCGTCATCATCTGCAGATGGGTCATGTTTCTCAGCTATAGAAACGACTCCAGTTTCTTTCAAGGGAATATTAGGCTTTTTGTATAGGGTGTTCTCTCTACCAGCATGCACAAAAAGAATATAAAGTATCATACCAATGTGCCATCTATCTAAAAGCATTTCACCCAAAGAGAATTTTACATTACCTTTCAGATAATGTATCCCAGTTAGCTCAAACAGACTCAGAAGCCTTTTGGTTTCTTTCTGTCCACAAAGGACAATGTTATCCATACTAGGGTCCTACATAATTCCCTACAACTTTTGATAAACTAACAAAAACAGATAATTTAGACGTTATGTCAATAAAACCATTCATAATTTTAAACTGAAGGATACAATCAGTTATTACTATGCATAAATCTCTATACTGAAGACAATAAGTATGCATTAAAGTATACTACCACATGGTTGTAGACAGCTGGGTCATGACCCTAGAGCTGCATGTGGTGTACAGACGGTTAAAAGTTTTTTATCCAAGGTCACATGGTATATGATTAACGCACCATGCAAAGTGGCAAAGCAGGCCCCTGGATTTCCAGCTCGAATTCAAATAGCCGGGCAGGGCCGGCGACGCGAGAGATTGCGGCCGCGGGAGGAGTTTCCTCGCCCACCTAGGCGTGCATGGAAAACAGCGGCGATCACCTGCAGCTGCTTCATAAACTACACCTGGCTGACGCGGGATCGGTGTCTTTCGGCCCTTTTAATATGCCCCGTCCCTCATGGATGACAGTAAATATTTGAAATATAAATGAGAAGAAGTTAGCAGTGGAAAAAAAAACAATACCTCCGGCAAGCAGGTGCCACACCTCTACCGGCGTAGCAGGTAAAGGCGACGCTTCTGCTATTTTCGGCATCGGCATGATATGATCCTTGCAGTATTAAGTGCAGCAACAACATTTCTGTGAATTGTGTGCTGTATGCCTGTGTTTGTCCGCCTGGTAGGCTTTGATACAATGTGCAACACGCCTTGGCCAGCAGTGCGATGAGTAAGGGGGGGTTACCGCGACCGGAATGCTGGGCGATCGCTGAAATCATGGACATGGTTTGTCAGGAGCGCTACTTCCACACCTGATTATTATTATTTAGCTACTTAGTACGTATTAAAGGAGGGGGGAACAGATCGACATAGTTAAAAAGATACCTGATGATGTAGGGTGAAGTACCTGTGCCAAGGTAAGTGGCTTTGACTTGCAAACTCCTGATTCCTTAGACGAGCTTTAAGTTAATCTTCGATGTTTTTCTTGCTATGAAACGCTGATCTTGGACGTTTGGATGTAGACGGGGTTTTGTGCGCTTCGTTGGGTGGGATGCAATGCGTACGGCGATAGCGCGTATTAACAACGTGTAATTAGGTGTAGCTGAATTATTTAATTAAAATTTTTATGGAGTTTATTTTGTATGGCGTTTTGTTGAGAGAATTTAGGAAAATATGAATTGACGGGAAAGTCCGACGGTGGGAGCTCGTAGTGCATGTGTAGTTGTAAAAACTTTTGATCTGAAATCTGAGCGAAAATTCGCATGTGGGTTTTGATGCATTTTCTCGCTTAAAAATTGTAATGTTCATTTAAACAGCGGTGTTGTTAAATGGGCATGCATTTGTAGTGTATAGGTTCAGTATGGGAGCATATTGTACTGTATTTAAAATTTGTGTTTTTTAAGGGTGCACCCTGATAAGGTGTAGATCTCGGGAAATTCGCATGGAAACTGCTCTGTCATGTCCGGTGTTTATTAATCTTTTGTGCTTCAGTAAGACTGTGGGTTCGTAGCCCGCCAAGATAGTGGCGTATTATAAAGGGTGAGCAGAGAAATGTTGCTGATACTTTAATAACAATCATTAAAAAGTTGCCTTCAGTTGTGACTAAGTGGTTTGAACTTTCACCATACCTGTGCTATATTTGTTTTTACCTGGCACTGTACCAGCTATTAGACTTGCCTGCCAGTAAATGTGGTGAACTTTGAATATTCTTTAGTTAAAGTTTACTTGAAGGACAGCACAAAAAGTAGGAAACCCTAAAGCCACGTCCGCTTAGCCAGAGAGGTGGCAGGGTAAGGGCGCAGTATTCCTGCCCGGAATGGGACTCTTCGCTCGGCTGCCCATCCTGCAATGTCTAATTACAAAATAACGAGGAGATGGTGATGTCTACCACCTACTTTTGGGAGTGGGTTACAGCCTGAGGCAGAGGGTCACCTGGTTAAAAGGGAAAATATTAACAATTCTTCGAACAGGGCTATACTGGCCTTCCCCGACAGGGTTGTGAGAGCACATTATGGATTAACCTAGCGACACGAAAACACAGAGGACATGACTTTGGTTTAATCCATCTTTAATTTAGAGCTTTACCAGAGTGTGCTGCTGTTCCTTAATGGGTGTTGTAGTGAAGTGTGACAAAGGCTTGAGGGTGGTGGCGGGGTCCTGTGATAAATGTGTGTAGCAGCTTCATTTACACCGCTGGCAAAATTTAAATTCATACACTTCTTACTTTCATTAAGTCTAGTAGGGGAGAGAAAAGGTACTTTGTTTATTCTAGTTACAGAATCTGTCAAAATAGTGGGATTATTGCATATTTGCAGTCTCTTTGAGGGCCACTGGAGGCTCTCTTCTGGTTTTGGTTTTTATGAGATATTGCTTTTAGTAGGCAGTGGTACGGCTGTGTTTGAGCCAAGACCACATATTCCTGTTTAATTTTATGGGAAACTAAGCAAATCATTTCCAACAAGTGAATTACTGAATTAAGGCTTGTAGAATTTGGCAAGGGCATGCATCTCCAAGCTGGTGTCGGTATTTGTGGTGGTGGTGTTGTTGTGGGGGGGGGGCGGGGGATTGCTGGCCCGATCCATTAGCCATCTTTCCAGACTAGGACATTTCGGTACTGATTAGGACTGGATTCAAACAAACTTAAGGGTAGAGTGTGTACTGGGAAGATGGGCCAAACTGGAGAGACATCCTGAGCCTGCATGTTTATAGAGAGTGCATATTTACACCTGAACATGCCGCCTTGTGTCTTGCCTTGAAAATAAAGGCCATGGTATAATTACAGGAAAAATGCTTCTGCTGATGAGGGACATGGCCGTGAAAGCCATGGTTTATTTAAATGGAAGGTAGGCCTCCAATGAGGCCTGATGACAATATTATGGCATTACGCATTTTAAAAAATTTCCCAGCATGTTTCAAGACAATCTATTATTCAGAAAATGTATTTGAACCCTCTAATAATGGCTGACAAGCAACATAATCAGGATGCAAAGAATCCCCCCCCCCAATACTTTTTCCTTATTCTTTAATGTGGTGAGGTTGAGATTATTAGGTTCATCTTGCTGCCAAAACATAGTGACAACTTCTCATTTTCATTCTCATTTCTGTGCTATACTGCTGCTTAATGCATTTTTGTCTAGAACAGGGGTGGCCAATCTTATCCAGAAAGGGCCGCTGTGTGCAGGTTTTCGCTGCAGCTCTCTAGAGGACTGGTTGGCCGGAGAGTCCTCACACCTGGGTGCTGACCTAAAGGTTATCCAAGAAACCTGCACACACACCGGCCCTTTGCGGATAAGATTGCCCCCCCGGTCTAGAAGGATGATTGCATTGTGCCCATGACCATCATACCATGCAGCATATAATTTAGTCATATACATGTGGAACAGTCTCCTATTGCGGGATCTTGGGTTGGCGGCAGTCTCATCTGCCCCATCTAGACGACAATCTTCTGAAATGGTGTCATATCCAGTATAACAAACGGGTTGTAATCATATTGTACCAATGCAGTGGTCAATGCTAGGCTTGGCTGGCATTATGGTTATGCGACATTTTTAATTCTTGACGACAGAATTCCAAGAAAGCGTTACTTTCGGAAGCTCCATATACCACAGAATAACATCTGGATTGTATGGGGGGGATTAGATTCCGCCAAAACCTAGTCAATGTTGATGCTGGTCATGTGCAGGAAGGCAAGTGAGAAGGTATTGATGCGATGCTGCTTATTCTGTTATGCTCATCATTCGTTTATTACTCAGGTAACTGTGTACATAACACCTTTTAATTTGTTTTATTAAAACTGCAGCTTCCACGGAGACTGTGTTTACTGATGATGCTGGCTTATCAAGCAGTAAGACTATTAACTACCTGGTTGTTTTCTGTGTTTGCCAGCATGCTGGGTTGCGGTCTGGTCAATCATAAGTGTGTCATGGTGTTTGCTTTAGTCGTCATGACGAATCGTCCTGGCAACAGCCTGCCGGCCTCACCTGGCCCATTGAGAAGAATGGGCACTGTGTGAGCTAAATGCAGAGTCATTGTGAGCCTCACTCACTGCTGATTATTAATAAATAAAAAAAAAATTACAGAGCCTCATTGTCATCACTGCTGAGGCTTGTTCTCTTCGTCAGCCAAAATAAGCAGTATTGCATGAGAAACCTGCTTATAACACATTTTGTTTTCGAACCAGGGCTTTTCAGCCCCATCCTCTGGGACCCACGGGCAGTCCCTGTTCTTCCTGGGAGGTAGTAAAAAGGAGGAGTGTCCTGGTCACAGCTGATGTGGCGCCCTAGGCAAACATCACTGTCAACACGCCCCATCTGAGGCAGTTAAGCTGACTGGCAAGTCAGTGCCACAGGTGGCCGCCTAATAGGAATTACGGACCCTGGTCTGGGGTCCCTGAGGGTCCACTTGAGACGCTGCTCTAATCAGGCTCTGGAAGCAATGACAAGGATGCGAGCATATGCTAATGTGTGTGCTGAGCGAGACTTGGTGAGGAAAATGGCGCGATAGAAGGACTAGGGTGACCGAAAGGGAAAGAGGTCGGCTGATGGGGCCATCTGCCCCCATGGGCGTCTATACGGGCTCCTGTCGGCCCTCCTTGCTCCGGACATGTTAATGTGCACATGGGGGGGGGGGGGGAACTGTAACAGAACCAGGGTGGGTGCCTTGGAAAGCCACTCTTCCTGTTTCTTACATCCTCTTACAGTATGTGTTTCAGGAACTCGAGGGGGGGCAGGGTGGGGGCTGTCTACTGGCACTTTCTGTTCTGTTTTTACGATGTGATCTACAGGTCATGAAGGGTATGTTCTCCATGAGTGACATGTAAACTTTGGATTCTTGCCTGCAAAGAAGCTTTCATTTTACCCCTTCCTTGGGCTGCTTCGCATTCTCTGTGCTCTGATCGCTGGAGTGAGTTCTCCTCTGCAGGGGTAGCCACACTTTTTTTTTTTTTTGCTTACAAGCTACTTTTAAAGTGGTCAATGATCTACCTACATTAGCAAATGCTATGTGTGTGGACATATGTTGTGGGGACCCAATGTCCCCACAGTGTGCTGATAACCTTGTGGGGACATTTTTTTTTTTTTGGTCCCCATAGGGATATCCTAAATATTATTAAAATCTTTGTCTGCAATCAAAAAACTAAAAATGCCTCATTTTTAAAAGTCTCATTTTATTGTGTTACTTATGGTCAAGATTAGGGCTGGGTTGGGGTTAAGGGTGTCAGTTGGGATCAGGGTTATGCCCATAGGAATGAATGGAGTGTCCCCATAAAGATGGGTATGTGTGTGTGTGTAACATGCGCGCACACACAGAATATACTGTGTGTGTGTGTGTGTGTGTGTGTATATATACAGTACATGTTGGCAAACCTTGCATCACTGCATAAACCCTTACAGCACAATCGAATACATTTATGGGCCCGGCTCCCCCACTCGTTTTTATTTTTTTTTTTTAGTAGATATAAATCGGAAGGCTAGCTAAGTCACTGCTTGCTTAAGTTTTGCATCAGCTCGCAATACATTGGGGTTTCTGCGTGGTGACCTTCAAGATGGGTTTGAATAGAAGGGATCTAAGTAGATGTTATGGTAACCTAATGTGTCAAATTTTTAAGCAACAGCAGACTGGCCGCCCTTTGCGCAAATAGAGTGGCGAATGCCAAAGGGAGGATAGATGATGGGCTAACGCAGGGCTGCTCAATCCTGCTCCTGGAGATCTACCACCCTGCAGAGCTTAGGTGCAGCCCTAATTTAACACACCTGAT
>JAODKM010000016.1:18875606-18889239 GCA_026780845.1 Petrocephalus sullivani | reverse complement strand
ATAGAGACACCCCCAGACTGAGGCAAATGGGAGGCAATACAGTACCTCAACTGAAGGCCGTCCATCCATCCATCCATTTTCTAGCTGCTAATCCCAGTCAGGGTCACAAGGGCACCTGCAGCCCACCCCAGGCAGCACAGGGCACAAGCCTGGTGTACCACCTGGATGGGATGATCACGTAAAATCATCCTTTATACTGCTGGCTATTGGAGTAGCTTGCTGCATGCATACACAGCTTTGAACATCTGAGGCTGGCTGCACAAAACACCTTGACTTAAGATTTCATTAAAATAAGGGCTTTTCAGTCTTTTGCTGGAAGTTTCCTTAAAATGTTCACTTAGGTATTTTATTTTTCTCCTTATCTTGGATTTAAGCTTAAGGAATCACTTAAAGTTCCCTTAATGCTTGCACAGAAAAACAACCAAAGCAAGGTAAACAACTTGAGGTACCTCCTCTCCTAACTGCAACGCAACCTTTATGACCATAAGAAGAAAATGAGCACATCCCGAGAAGAGGGCTCCGCTACTGAGAGAAGCCAGTGGATACGATTAGTGATCAATCGATTTTAGCATTATAGATTTCACATAAGAGGACGTAAGAAATGGGAAGAGTGGCGATGGGGGCGATAAATTGGGGCAGTTTTTTTTATATGCTTTTATTTATACAGCTCGCTACATGTTCGTAATTTCATTATTAAATCTGGCTAGCAGATCGATCTTTCGATTTCCACAGAATATAAGACCATCCATCCATCCATCTCCTACCGCTGTTCCGGGTCGGGTCGCGGGGGCAGCAGCCTAAGCAGGGAAGCCCAGACCTCCCTCTCCCCGGCCACTTCGTTCAGCTCTTCCGGGGGAATCCCGAGGCGTTCCGTGGCCAGCCTAGAGACAGTCTGATGAAGCCAACAGAACCACATCATCTGCAAAAAGCAGAGACCTAATCCTGAGGTCACCGAACCGGACACCCTTGACGCCCTGGCCACGCCTAGAAATTCTGTCCATAAAAGTTATGAACAGAATCGGTGACAAAGGGCAGCCCTGGCGGAGTCCAACCCTCATCGGAAACGAGTCCGACTTACTACCGATAATGTGGACCAAGCTCTGACACCGTTCATACGGGGACCGAACGGCCCTTATAAGGAGGCCCGGCACCCCATACTCCCGGAGTACTCCGCACAGGACTCCACAAGGGACGCAGTCGAATGCCTTCTCCCCACAAAGCGCATGTAGACTGGTTGGGCAAACTCCCACGCACCCTCCAGGACCCTATCTTGGCTCTGCTGGTGGGGGAGAAAGCTGGTCAGGTCTGGCAGGCCCAAGCGTAAGGGTCTGCTGGGAACGTCTGGCGAAATCCCCTGTCAGGAGGAGCTTCATCTCCTACCTCCGACACAGCTTCTCCCATGTCCCGGGGGAGGCGGGGGACAATGAGTCCGAATGGGCCATGTTCCGCGCCTCCATTGTGGGGGCGGCTGACCGGAGCTGTGGCCGTAAGGGGGTCGGTGCCGGTATAAGACAATGTAATATGTAATTCCGTTAATAAGCGCTGGCAATATTCACCAGCAAAAACGCAGAGACAGAAATGTATATTGGTCATCGATCGAATTCTCCGATGCAGAAATATGGAGAATCATCCATCTCTTTTCCCAGCACTTTCGCGTAACTTCCAAGTTGGCGTCGGTGCTCAAACAGTGAAGTATTTCCATTTGCCCCACGAAAAGTACCCGCTGTTCGTGAACACAAGACCTCAGGGAAAACCGTCTACATTTTCATCAGATAAGGGTGCAGTGATGACGAAATCCCTGTTTTTGTTTTTATTTATATTCATTCGTTAGACAATAACAATTAAGGAATAAAACACTAACACATTTTAGTACCTTTTTGTTTTTCTCATAACGCAGAAACCCTTCATCATGCCTTATTTTCGTCCACGAAATTGACACTGCAGGCGATAACGGGTATCAAGCAGGCAGGAGTGCAAGCAAACAAACTGTCTCCATGGAAACTGCAGTTTCACAACTGTAAATGCAGTAAATCCCTTAAGGTTGTTCCTTAACTAAGGAAACCTTTTAAGAGATTCTGTGCAACACCCTTAAATAAATCTCTCCGCTAAGGAGAAAGAAATTTTTTAAAATACCATACGTAGGTGATTTGTGCGACTGGTTAATGGCCCAGATGAATAAAGCAGGTATGTTAAAAAAAGACTGATCAGCGTAAACCTACACTGTATTGACAGAGTCATTGAATTATGGTTTTTTATTCAGATCCATTGCCACAGGTGTATAGAATGAAGCACCTAGCCATGCAGTCAAGTTTACAAAAATTTGTGAATGGGTTATTCTGAAGAGCTCAGTGATTCCAAGCATGGTACTGTCACAGGGTTCCAAACTTCCACTAGCATTAACTCCAACACAAAAACTGTGTGGCTGGAGATTCATGGAATGGGCTTTCATGGCTCAGCAGCTGCATACAAGCCTCACATCACCAACTGCAATGCCAAACGTTGGGTGGAGTGGTGTAAAGCACAGTGCCAGTGAAACTGTGTTCTGTGGAGTAACAAATTACGCTTCGCTGTCTGGCAGTCTGATGGACAAATCTGGGTTTGATGTATGCCTTGGCTGACTGCATTGTGCCATCTGTAAAGTTTGGCGGAGGAAGGATAATGGTATGGGGTTATTTTTCAGGGGCTGGGCTAGGCCCCTTACTTCCTGTGAAGGGAACTCTTAATGCTTCAGCATACAAAGACATTTCAGACAATTCTATGCTTCTAGATTTGTGGGAACAGTTTGGCGAAGGCCCTTTTCTGCTCCAGCATTACTGTGCCCCAGTGCACAAAGCCGGGTCGATTTTAAAGACTTTGGTTTGGTGTGGAAGAACTTGACTGGCCCGCACAGAGCCATCTCAACCCCATCAAACCCGTTTGGGATGGACTAGAACAAAGATGGTGAGCCAGGCCTTCACGTCCAACATCAGTGCCTGACCTCCCATATGCTTGTCTAGATGAAATGGGAAAATAATCCCACGGACAAACTCCAGAATCTTGCTGAAGGCCTTCCCAGAAGTGTGGCAACTGTTACTGGCTGCAAAAGGGGGAACCAGCTCCATATTGATGCTTGTGGATTTAGAATGGAATGTCGTAGACGTTCCTGTAGGTGTAAAGGCCTGATGTCCCAATACTTTTCCGCGTATAGTGTATGTAAACAAAATCCTTTACCCCCCCTAAATAAACAAACTAACTGCATTCCTGAAACTTTTGGTGTTTTTGCCCTGGAAGGGGAATGGCTGGCTGATGAGGTCATGGGGCTGATCACCAGGGATCCAGCCTACGTTTGGCAGTGCAGCCGATCCATTTAATGTACTTTAGCTTGGGTGGGTGACACTGGAAAAGATCAGATATGCTGTTCTTCACCCCGCCACAAGCCTTAGTAAACAAGCCTCAGACTGTTCTTGGTAACTTTTTTCAAATGTGTTTCAGTGCTTCCTCCTGCTGCTCTCCCCTGACCCCCCCCCGGGGGGCGGCTGTGTCACCTGGGGAGGATGTGCACACGGCTCGCTACGCCATCTGTAAACAAACAGTCTTCTGTTTGCTGGCAGTCCTCCTCCTGTTCTTGTGGCACCATAGTGACCTTGTAGGGACACGGGTGGCCCTGGCGTCCCCGTAAAAACGGACCTTATTGGCACTGCTCTCCGTTTCTCTGCCCTGCTCGCTCCCTCTCTCGTCTGCATCAGCCACCCGTTTCCACTCGGGAGCAACGTGTGTCGTCGGTCATTCTGCAGAAAAACTGTCCATTAAAAGGGCTTCCAGAAAGAGGTTTTAGGATTTATTTCATACACTATATTGCCAAAAGTATTGGGATGCCTGACTTTACTCACACATGCACTTTGATGACATCCCATTCTTAACACATAAGCTTTAATATATGGAGTTGGCCCACCCTTGTCCAAAATGGCTTTGTATGCTGAAGCATTAAGGGTTACTTTCACTGGAACTATGGGGCCCAGCCCCTGAAAAACAACCCCACACCATAATCCCCCATCCACCAAACGTTACACTTGGCACAATGCCGTCAGGCAAGTACCGTTCTCCTGGCAACCATTAAACCCAGACTCGTCCATCAGGTTGCCAGACAGAGAAGCATGATTCATCACTCCAGAGGACATATCTCCATTGCTCTAGGGTCCAGTGGTGGTGTGCTTTACACCACTGCATCTGACGCTTTGCATTGCACGTGTTGTAAGGCTTGAATGCAGCTGCCTGGCCATGGAAACCCATTCCATGAAGCTCCCTATGCACTGTTCTTGAGCTAATCTAAAGGCCACACAAAGTTTGGAGGTCTGTAGCTATTAACTCATCAGAAATTTTGTGACTTCTCCACACTGTGCCTCAGCATGCGCTGTCCCCACTCTGATTTTACGAGGTCTACCACTTCTTGGCTGAGTTGCTGTTGTTCCCAGTTGCTTCCACTTTGTTGTAATACCACTAACAGTTGACCATGGAATATTTAGTAGCGAGGAAATTTCACGAACTGACTGCACAGGTGGAATCCTATCACAGTACCACACTTTTGATTCACTGAGCTCCTGAGAGCGACCCATTCTTTCACAAATGTTTATAGAAGCAGTATGCATGCATATGTGCTTGATATTATACACCTGTAGCCTAAATGACCTGAATTTAATGATTTGGAGGGGTGTCCCAATACTTTTGGCAATATAGTGTAGGTGTATGTAAAATGCTGGCACATGCAAGGTGGGGACTAGACCTGTGGAGAAGTGTGGGGAAAGTCTCTTGTTTCTAAGCCATTTTTTAGAACTTTACTAAAGCTTGCATGTGAGTTTAATATTATTCCTGGTTCTCCCCTTTTGCCTCTCCTTGTTCTCCCTTGTTTTTAGCTACATCTATGACCCCTCGGTTTCTGTCGAAGTTCCCAGGCGGAAAAGCGAGAGCTGCATCAGTACCCAGTACCAGCAGAAATCTATAGTAGTTGACAGTAACCACAAAATACAAGGCTTCCACAATTTGGGCTTCAACAGTGGGAACTCTGAGGTGTTCGAAAGGGATCCAGATAAACTGAGGATCGACAACAATGAGATCAACCGCCTGCATACCAGTCCGGCCCCCCTGGAGCAGGGCCTCGTCGGGGGGCAGAACCTGTACATTCTCCAGGTGGGAAACAACCTGCAAAACTGCACAATGCCAAATGCGGCGAAAGCCTCGCCCAGCGTGCTTTCGGAGTGTTCGGCCGACGTGGACGGGAGCTTGCGGGAGGACGCCTTGACGGACCTGCCCTCCGGAGAGTGGCTCGAAGGCTTCGCGCACGTGGGCAGGACACCGGAGTCTTATGCTAGCATGGCTAGCCTGTCCACCGTCGAAACCAGAGTGAGCCACCTGGAAACAGAGGACGCCACGGTGTTGCCCGAGTTGGACACGCACTGTGGGGGCGGCACTCGGGAGAGTGACAGGGATGCGGAGGACCGTGGGAGTGTGCTAGACTCGGACGTGGCCGAGGCACTGGCCGCACTGGAAGCAGCCATGGCGGGTGAGGACTGCGACTGATTGCAGTACCGGCTGCAGGCATCCACAGATTACCTAGAATGCCGCGGGCTTCCTTACTTGTGTCTGTGACACAGATTCTGTGTGTACCCGTATGGACAAAGCTTTGTCACATATGCTAAAGCATTTCATGTTAGCATATGAACGGGGAATATATTTTGTCTGTCAAATGCAAAAGTGGCATTTATTAACAATATAAATTTGTATGCTTGACTGTGTGCATATAGGGCGTAACTATATGCATGTGCATGACAGCTGAGGAATTGGGGTAGGTTTATGAATGATGCTGTGTGTTTTGACTCATTGGTGATGTATTCCTTTTTAATACTGAATGTATATATATTATTAAGATTATTAGTGGACTATGTGAATGTTTTGTAGTCGGATCCTTGTTCATCTTGTCTTTCCTCCTGAGCTTCTAAAACCTGCTGCATTAGACACCATCCAAATACTAACCCCTGGCACTGTGTAGAACACGTCTCGGAGAACACTGGCACTTTTTTGGTACAAATCCCCTTTCCAAAGAGTTGGTTATGTTGTGTTTTTTTTTTTCTTTCTTCCATCTCCATTCTGTGCTCCTAGCAGTGGCCATATAATGTGAATTTTATGTTGCTTGGGAGTTTTTTTTAATTCTCTGTGGCACTGGGGGGTTTCAAGCTACTGAGAGATGCATCGAAATGCACCTAAATGCACAAAGCCTCTGTTTTTTATATCTGCCTGATGGTTTTATTCTTGTACTGTGCAGTTATTTATACCTGTGCATTCATCTCCTCACGCCTTTCTGTCTAAACATGAACTTTTAAGCGCAAATTTTTTATTCTTAATCCCTCCGTTAGAATGAGCACTGTAGCAGATTTTGGGGGGTAACGCTATTTCCTTGGAAGGTTATGTGTGTGTCGGGGAGAAGCAGCCCTGAATTCATTGTGAAATTTTGAAACATCTGAATCAAAGGAGACAGATGAGCGACATTATGTAAACATGTTCTAGGAACTGTACCCCTCCCTCTCACAAAGACTTATCATTTTTACACTTTAGTGAAGGTCATTATCCATTTGAAGGAATCTCCATGTTGTGTATGTTTGTCTGTATGGCTGAGGGGGAGAGTGTGTGTGTGTGTGCACGTGCGTGCATGCGTACGTTTGTTTGCCATATTACTGCCAAGTAGTTGATTGTTTAAAAAGTCAATTAAACCTGCAATGTTCCCTGACCTCAGTCCTGGAATGCATTTACTGTGTTTTACTGCTCCCTGGAGCGTGAGTCTGCACTGCATGACTGTGTTTGGAGATGGTGGCATGCTCCTATTTGGAAAGCAGGGTAGTGTGACCGTCAGCAGCTCACGGCGTAACACACAGCTGCCCCTTTCTGTACATCTCAGATCCTAATGTTGTGATAACACCCCCCCCCCCTCCCCAGGACATTAATATACAAATGGGCAGCTTTGCAAAGCTTTCTCAAACATGCCCTTCCCTGGCATATGCAAAGCGGCTCAGGTGAGTCCTTGCAGTGCCTTTGCGCGCCGCCGACCGGGCACACCTGCACCGCTTCGCCATTGCTCACCATCCGCCAGGGAAGTAACAGAACAGGATTCCGCTCGCATGTGACCCCGCTTAACGCGGCACAGGTGTCCATTACTCATAGTAGGCATGTTCGAGGGGGGACTAGGGGTGTCTGATTTATAAACACCCCGCTTTCGGGGTCTGAGTGCCCCTTTTCAACAACCAACGATCAAGCAAAGTTAACCGAAGGGTGACGCTCTTACCCCCCCGCCCCCAAAGCACCTGCCTCAGTGTCTCTGCACGGCCCTGCTTTGGAGCAATTCGGGTTCTCCTCTAACCCTGAGTGGTGAGCCCCCCCCCCCCCAAGCTGATTTAAATAGCCCGGGCAAGTTGAAGGTTACTCAAGTTCTGCAGTAGTCCGAATTCAACTGGGTCATGGCTTGCTATTTATAAAGGTACCCGCAGTGAGCTAAATGAATATTGTATCTGAGCGTGTGCACGGTGTCCCCGAGCCACAGTGTTGCTGCAGCGACTGTGTGCGTCTGCCTACAGGTGCTGTTCTCAGGTTACTATGTACAATCGCGACCATCTGTGTACAGTAACGCAGCTCATCAGATAATGCAGAGCGGAATCGCGCTAACTGTGATTTCACCCATGTCAAGCTTCAAACGGTAACTTAACAAAAACAAGAGAAACTCGTTAATTTCAGTGATGGGAGTCTGCCTAGATGGACAGTCTTTTCGGTAACTTCAACTTTTCAAATGCAATTTTCTTTATTTAAAATAAATGAATCTTAAAATGTGTATGTGGCAACATAATTGGCAAAATATTGATAACTTTTTTAAAAACATTTTGTGAAATGTGTGGTTCAAAGCATGTATGTTTTGAACAGGATAAACTTCTGTTATATCGTCTGAATTTTTCATTGTTTCCTCAAGGTGAAATTATTAAATGGAGAAAGGATTAAAAAGGAGCAGTTTAATGGCCAGTGAGAGTTTCGGTGGATCTCTGGAAGGTGGGAGTTAAATTTCCCCTTGGAATTGGCAACCGGTGAAGCCATTTGAGGTGCATTGTGGGACTGGAAAGCGGGACATATGAATAGATGGAGCCAGCATATACTCCTCCTTTCTGTCTTTATTAGGAGAAAATGTGAGCAATAATTGTACCACAGCACAACCTTCAAATTGTTTATTTTCCGAGGATGAAGCGACTACGGATAGTTACAGGTGTTTGTAAACTTCCCCGCAGTCACCGTGCCAGAGCGCCATAGGAATGCACTGCGGAATTTTAATGCAATTCTTCCTCTAATAGATTTCTGAAAGTGTTATTTACAAAACTCGTCACTGCTTGGCTACTTTTGTAATGGAAAACTTAAAAAAGGGATCAGTTTGGAAGCTGTTGTGATGCCGACATCAGCGACTCCTGCATAAAGGTGTCCTACGTGGATGCCTAACTTATCTGTAAGCTAGTAGTAAGGGCAAGTAAAAGGGAAGCTCCTTTTGTCTGTCCAAATCACTATTTTAAAGAGATACTGTCAGCACGTTTTAATTTTTTAGGTTACTACTTGCTATTAGGTTATCATTAGGAGAGAACATTACATTTAAGAAAATAGTTGTAGTTGCAATTACATTATGACAATTTTTTCAGTATCTCCTCCATTGGTGGTGTACAAATGGATGATTATCTGTTTAAAAACCATCACATCAGGGGTTTTTTTTGTTATTCTTTAGCTAATTTTACATTTACAGCATTTGGCAGACGCCTTTAGCCAGAGCGACTTACATAAGTGCTTTAAGACTCTACAATGAACTTTTCCCGAAATGGAAGTGGAAGTTGGAAGTTGCATGGTGGCACCTACGTCTAGTCACGGCGGAAAAATCTGGCAGTTACCATTGAGGTCATTTAACCTTCTTGGAAACCTGTCAGCTGACAAGGCCCATTTCACACAAAATGGCCAGATCATGTCGCCGGTTACCTTGGCTCTGGTCCATTTCTAGGCGGATGAGCATGACCTCCGGTAGGCAACGCTAGGGTACAAGTGTAAATCCTTTTGGAAGGTGAAGTGGACGACCTTCCTCCCTTCAAGGTGAAAAAGGCTTCTGACCAGTTCCAAAAACTCACCAGCACTCCAAGGGCTAAAACTGCCAATGTCCCTCCACATCGAAGACCTAGACTGTGTGTGAAAAGAAACCAGGCTTGTAGCTTGATTTGAATGTCACCTGTCAGAGAGCTCGGAGTGTTTACCGTAACCAAGCATTAAGTATTCAGCAATCAGTGTGGAGATTCTTCCAGGCTTTCAGGCACATACAGAACTACTACTGGAACGGAAAAGCACCGATTTTACACCCTTATTCAGCCAAGAAGTATATAAGCCTAGCCATACTTTTGAGCAGTATAAAATCACATGCATATTTACTGTTTGTCTGCCATTTGTATCTGGTTGCATTTCATAAGCATACCAATAGTGCATTG
This sequence comes from Petrocephalus sullivani, assembly GCA_026780845.1. NCBI lineage: Eukaryota > Metazoa > Chordata > Actinopteri > Osteoglossiformes > Mormyridae > Petrocephalus > Petrocephalus sullivani. The sequence continues at coordinate 18,879,721 of JAODKM010000016.1, read as the reverse complement.
TCACACCTGTTTCTTTGTGCTAATTATTCATTTGGTCACAAAAGCCTGCAAGCCAAGAGGTCGAATACAAATTGTCATGATGGCGCAATGTAAAAGCATGAACAAGAAAATGTTTCTCCAGTGTGTACACACACACAAAGACATGAAGAAAAGCAAGTTAAATAATTCCAGAAAGCCGCCTTTACTGTAAGGTGGCATGATACAAATGGGGTTGTACTCATTCATTTATGGCATTTATGGCAGCTGTTAGTGCACTGTCTGCCCACAAGGTGGCACCTGTTAAACTCCCGGTGCACGTGTCCAACATACTGCCAACTCTTCCTGCAGATGGCAGCAATGTTCTCAGCTGCCAACTTCAGACACCAAGAGGCACATTGTTATGCACAGGTGTTGCTTCAACGTTATACCTGGTTGCCATGCCTACTTAAGTAACACCAAACTAGTATTTTCTGATAATGTACACATTTTCAGTGAAATCCAAAATAAACTGATAAATACTGAAATCCAAACTAAAGGATGTCCACGAATACCTGTGCTACTCCCAGACGCAGCCTGTCACAAGCAGAATACAGATTCAAATAGCAGTGCACAGTCTCAGCTGGCTGACGGTGCAATCACAGAAAGGCCAAAGGCAGAATTTATGCCAGTAGTCAAATCAATCCAAAAGTGTGCTTCAGAAGGCTGCCCTCACTCGTCAAATGACAAAAAATGGGGAATCTGTTCATGTTCTCAGATGAGTCCAAGCTCCGCAGACCAAGGGCCAGCTGTTGTTTCATGTATAAAAGCCTTCCGCAGAATCTCAACAGATGACATCTTACATGAATATTAGGTTTTTTTAATTACGACCTTAAAAACAAAACTGACACATTCACCATCCCAATACCACTAAATACATTTATATCTGAACCGAATGCATTGATAAATATAATTTTGGGACTTTAGAAAACTGGGCGGCTGTATAAAATGTTTTGCAAAAAAAGCATGAAAAGTTTTTGCTTTATTCAGCTGGAACACAACAAAATAGGTAATATTCTTGTAACCTGGGGCCTGGAGTATAAACGGTGCGTACGCACAAAGATGTTGCGCACGCCCGTATCCGAGCTCGCGCACGTCCGAGGCAAACACTGACGTCACAAGAATAACTGCATACTTCAAACCAAAGCAATGAAGGCAGCACCGGTGCCACTCCGTTTTACACTGTAAGAACAGTCCGTAAAAAATCGCCCCTGTAGATACCAGACAGTAGCGAAGGCTACAATACTTCTTTGTCCAGGCATTTTATATTTCCAGCTGTGTGTGAATGTTAGCCTATATGGAAGCTTGCAATGGTAATATATCCTGTAAACGTTAACCAGGTTTGAAGTGAAAAAGAGCAATAAAACTAATCTTTCTCCTAATCGGGTATGATACAGGTATATGTAACGTTAATGCTTCGTCAGAACCGCAATACCTACACTGCAAGAAAAGTCCGTAAAAACAGGGTCCAGTGCACCGCGTTCACATGCCCTTTAATTTGAATTTAGCGTTGCATTGTGGGAGCGAGTACACCCGCTGGATTTAACAAAAAATATCCGTAAAAAAACGAATAATGTACTGGTAATTTTTCCCAGGACATCGTGCAAAGGAGGTGACGCTGTCTGATTGGCTAAAAAAAAGTCAGAATTCCGAGATGGTAAGTCGAAATTCTTACTTAAGTCAGAATTCTGAGATAAATGCGTGTTTTTTCTAATCTAGATGGCGGAAACGGGCTTCCATAGTTTTATGCATCTGGATTTTTTTGGCATACACACATTTCTGGTTTCGTCCGTATGCCATGTTTTAGTGTGACGCACGCCGTTATACATGAGGCCCCAGGAAAATGTTTACAGAATTTACAGATAAAAGCAATAATGCGCAGCCCCCGCAATGCAGGTTTTACTGCATCCGGGTAGATCGCAAAGACGCTAAAATACAAGTGCAAACAAAATCATTCGGATTTCGTTAGCACACACTACGGCAACGAGCCACTAAACATCTGGGATCTTCCATTTCTGATTTTTTTTTTAAATATCAAAATGTTGATTTTGATGAGGTCATAAAACCAAATCTCAAATACAGGGTCTAAGAATGTGGTAAAGCTTGAATGGTGTGTGACATGCATGTTTCTGCCCCTAGTGAGATGTCCATAAGCCTCCACCTGGTGAACATCAAAAACACACAAACCACACAGTATCATTTATAAACTCAGTACTGGCATTTCCATTGCATCCTTAAACAAAAGCAGTACTAACTAGCCTTTCATCAAGTTAGTTGTCAGTGCATGAGTGCAGTGCTAAGTTATACAATTATCTGAGGTTTAACACACCCTCACAAAAGTATATGTCAGTTTAAAAAAAAAAAAACTCATTAAAAAGAATTTTATTTTATTGAATAGTAAGCTAGTTTTTAATTAGTTCTAAACTATGGAAGCCTTAAAGGGCCAAAAAGACATATGGACAAAGGAGATGCAGTGTGGAATCCCCCCAGGGTGGAGTTCTTTGGTGTGGCTGCAAGCTGGACACACAGTGGGCGGGCATGGCTCTATGGTATGTAGCATGTTAAGTGCAGGGCCAAGTGTGCAGTAACTAAAAACATGGCTTTACACGCAGTGAAATTATGAAGATAAAACGTGCAGGGTGTCATTACTAAGCATAGTACAGTGTTTAGGGAATCTGTACTCAGTTTATATTAAAAAAGTGTTTTCTAGGCAATTTAGACAATTTAGATGCAGTGATGATAGGTTAAACGGACCTGCTGTGTGACCCACATTGTTCCTTGTAACTGTGCTTATTACTGCATTTTTAAAAAACGTCCACCCAAATCCTCCTCTGGTAATGACATGATGTCACTGATGCCATCGTCTCCCTCCTCTTCCTCTCGAATACTTTTCGGTGTATCCAGCTGTACAGCAGCTGTTTGAGGCCGACGTGGTGTAGCGTGACCCTCTGCTTGCTGATCTGTGGCTCCGCCCACGCTTGGCGTGTGGGGGGCGAAGGTTTAGCGGGGGTGGCAGCCTGGGATCGAGGTCACCACCATCTAGCCACCCCCTGCGGATCAGCACCCGTATGGGAGAAGCTCTCCAGGCCCCCCACTCAGTTCTCCAGTAAGTGTCCCTCACCGTTTGAAAATTTGTGGATTAAATTATGTAAATGGCTGTTGCACATCTCCGTTGGGGACAGGGGGGTCAGACATCCAGATCCTTCTTCTGGATTCCTCTTGGTTCTTTGGGAGGAATTTCACCATTTAAAATTAAAAAATCACAAGAAATCTCGTCTAATTCTATAACCTCAAATCGATGCATTTCTCACCTTATATGCTATTTCATAGCTAAGTGTATTTTATATGCTATAAAAGTTCTTTATCAGTATAGGAGAAGCTTACCCTTAAACTGGTCCTTTGTCTTGTTTTTCCTGTAAGAAAGCAAATTTCATGGTAAATGACATAAAATCCCCCCCTTAAGCTGACTGGACCACAGCCCGATTATGTCAAGCCTGGCACGCACAAGCCCTCCTGCTCCGCACACCTCCTGTGATGTCCATTCCTCACACCCCCAACCCCCTCACCTGGGACTCTGAGGGAGTCCTGCTCTTCGGCTCAGACGGAGAGGATGGCACCGAGCCGTTCGGGTCACTTATCAGGAGGGTCCTCCTCTCTCTCGTGGTTTTGGGGTCACATTTTGTCACCCGGAATCTGAGGAGAATGTGGGTAACTTTGAATGTCCAGGGTTGCAGGATTAACTGAAGAAGCCAATAAGATTAAAAGGGAAGCTAACCACATCTGCTCTGTGTCTACGCCGAGACAAACTTAGCATCTTTACAGCGAAGTGCTTGTTCCCGGAAATGGGCCAGAGGGGGATGTTTCCACTTCTGGGCTGGTTTCACGACAAGCATCCCTTCAGAGGTACATACATATCGTGCGTTCCATTATCCTCGGGAGGTCGGAATCCGAGCCAGATTCCGAGTCTCGAGGCCGGAAGTGACGACATGCGCGCTCCAGTCTCTCGAAAATCCGAGACAAAAGCTGAGTGCCCCGAGTTTCGGATTCAAGATGGCTGCCCAGTGCAAAGACTGTAGGTGGTGCTGTGATATTTTACATTT
>JAODKM010000016.1:18858613-18875506 GCA_026780845.1 Petrocephalus sullivani | reverse complement strand
GTACACCGTACAGCGTTATTGTAGTCGATAGATGTGTTGCTATGGTGAACGGCATACGCTTGGAGCCGTTCGTACTCTGAAAGAGCTAGCGCAAGAGCCACTTTCTTGGAGGCTTCCATCTTGGATCCAAGTTCGGCAAGTGGAATGCATCAGACTCGGTTTTCCCCGATTTTCTAGCAGATGTGACGTTATTCTGAGTTCCGAGCTCAGACCTCCGAGGATAATGGAACACACGATTACATACTTTCTCCTGAACCAGAATCATTTCAAAGACTCATCACACTTACACACAGTGACCCTGAACCATCTCACTAAACTAAATGTTAAAATACTTGCTTCTATACTTACTATCCTATAAGAACAGGAACAATGATGGGACACATATGATAAAGACTGCCAGTCTCAGCAAAGGACTACATTCATGGCTGCCCCTACTGCGGTGTCCAGCAGAGGGTGCTGCTCTTACCTGCCCACTGACAGCACGGTCACCTCACCCGAGGAACGGCCCCGGCTCCATCGCCGCACCAGGGGCCACTTCTTCTGGTTACAGCGGCTACAAATGCTCTTCTGCCCAGCCACTCCCCCCACCGTGTGCAGGTGGTTGCAGGTGTGCTTGGCAGCCCCCGGTGGTGCCCCCGGGGATAACGGCGTATTTACATCAGTGGGTGATACAGGAGGGCTTGGGGTAGTTGGCCTGTGGGATGGTGGGGTAAGGTTGTCATGGTTACATCCCTTGTAGGATCACCTGAATTCTGAATCCTACCAGGTACATCCCATAATAGCTGAAAGTGCTTTAGTCCACATGCCAGTAGTCCCATGGGACAAGAGCAAAGCCGAGAGCCCCCAAAAAGCCCCCGAGAGCAAGGGGTAAACACAGAAGGCCATGACTGTGCCCCCACCCAGAGCCCCATATAGTGCAGTGCACTGTCGGGGGGGGGGGGGCAACGAGGACCATTGACCCTAGTCTGTATCCATGGTTACCGAGCTTTGCCCCACCCCCATCTGCAGTGTCACACTATGTTGTAATGTTCTCTTGGCTTGCAACCGTCTATAGACAGGAATGGAAGTGAGGTCACTTGAGAGGTAAAACGTGTCACAACAGAAGTTCAAGAATAAAAAATGCAAAATTTAGATAGTACCTTGCCATGTCACCACAGTGTGTCTTCATAAACCAACGGCATTTCCCACATGGCAATACTAGCAGTCAATAACCAGAGAATCTCAAGAGTGCACTCCTGCCCCCTAGTGGAGTACCAGCAAATCATTCCCCAGTGGTCCACAGTGCATTTAATGTTACTTTGGTGATGTTTGTGTGTACACATCTTAAAAATACACCTTTTAGCAATCTTACCTATCACAGTCAGCACTATTTTCAGCAACCATAGCTGTCAGAGCATCAGAGTTAGCTAAGAAAAAAAGAAAAAATATATATAACACACACACACACCAAAAAGCCCAATCCCAAATCCCGACGCCCTTAACCCCTACCCAGCTCTAATCTGGGTGTATAATCTGATATGAAATCTGAAGTAGTGCGGACCGAAAAAATGACTTCACTAGTCACATTTTTTGAGGACTTGTTGTACTTGTGAGGTCCTTTAGCAAAGCCTGTATACACACACACACACACACACACACACACATTTGTATTCATATCTTTGTGGGGACCGTCCATTCATTTCAATAGGGAAATTTACAGGCAACCTTAACAAACGACCCCAAAACAGCCCCACCCTTAAGTAACCAAACATTTATATATATTTAGTTGTTTTGATCGCCGTCACAGATGCTTTTTTAAATACAGTTTCCACTTTCCACTCAAGAGGTCCCCACGTCATCAAAATAACACACACACACACACACAAGTTCAAATACAGACAAGCACATAACGTTTAGTGACAACATTAAATATTTTCATGCAATATAATTATGAATTCCAAGCAGAAGTGAACTTTAAGAAGCTAAAGGCCTCAGCTGGCTAATTAAGCCCAGTCTAAACACTAAATTGCACTCTAGACACCAAGTCACCATGGCAACAGACTGACTCTTACAGACACACTTAGCAATGGGTCTGTAAGGATCTCCGTTTTGATTGCCCCGAACAACCTGCTCTGATCTTGGAGACATCAAACGCGAGCACCAGCAGCACTCCTGCCCCAGGCCAGTCCAGTCAACCTGGATTTTGGCCATCAGTAAACAGGGCAAAGCAGGAGAATTTTCCAGCACAACAAGTGCATGTCTTTACCAATACACCACTGCTTCCTGCAGCCTCCGAACCCGACGCTGCCCTCAGGCATGCTGGCTGAATCTACGGGAGGACCTAATCCCAGGCCAGGAAGCTGACACCACTACAGCTGTGTGCCGGATGGCAGAATCCCGAGTGCGGCATCAAGCTCACGACTACAGCCCCTTACCTTCGTTCTTCATGATGTAATGAACGATCCGGCCCACTGTATCATTGTTGGCGTCACTGAAGGTGTCATTCAGCTCTGAGGGAAGAGGACAAACAACAGCTCTGTGGTCAACAGGCAGCAGCGATTTCACAACCTGCATTTAAAGGCTTGCCCAACGGTGCTCCATTGCAAAATCAAGGCAAAGATACCCAAGCGACTGGCAGGGGACTCAAGCAGGAGCAGAAAGTCAGAGAGAAGGGGCCCCAAGTCCCTCATCTGGGTCGCCAGCCGCCCCGCTCACTCCCAGGTCACGCCCCGCTCACTCCCGGCCCCTGGAACCCGCCTAGTTCCCCGAGGAGTCAGACTGCTAAGCTGCTGGCCTGCAATATGATGCCATTATTAATATCCCACCTGCATTCTCTTCATCTGCAACTTCTCTTTTATTTCTAAACTGTGGTCCCATAGCAGATATCTATTACGTTTCTGTTTACTCATTCTTATAGTGCACCAATTTGTCCGTCCTGTCCCATATTACCGCTGTTTGTCCCATTGTCCCCCACTGCCCTACCCTTCAGCTGTAGCATAAGAATGTCACCAAGTGTGTATCAATAAAACCTGAAACTTACACAACATTTTAACTACACCTACCGGTAAAGGAGATGTTTGGTTTCTCCAGAGTAACATTCTGCAGTGTAATTATAATACTGATAGCCTCCCTCGATACTGACATCTCTTCTGAAGAGAGGCCTACTTTTGGTTCACTACAGGATTCCCAAACAACACTCAGTATATTCCCCCAGGCATTTTAGGGACAGCGGAACAAAACTAAAAAAATAAAAATTCTTCCTTAATGTAGACAGAACCAGAACCGGTTCTAAATACCATACACATCTTCATGCCTCTTCATGGTACGGCAACACAAACTCTGCAGTATCTCCCACCACGGCAACTGTCCGATTCACTCTGCTCTGTCCTCCATCGAGTCAAACCCGTCACTAATGCTTCAACAAAATCAGTGGCATCCCCTGCTGGTGGTCACTAGCTACCACATCTTCAAATTTTACGGATCCCGAATAAGCACATTCTTCCTGCTAACAGAGCGATCTGCGATCTGGCAGCACAGCTGCTTTGGGAAGTTTACATGCATCAGGGAACATTACGGTGCCTGCGGCCCCTCCTCCGCGCGGCTCACGTTCATGCCTGTGAGGAAACACGATTCGGGAAATCCCAGAGGCCTGGCCATGCTCCGCTGCTACAGACCACAGGATCTTTCTCAGCCAATAGGGCACACCCTTCCAGCACCCACACCCACATCCACACCCCTGTGCCCCCTGGACTCCGGCAGGGAGGGGCCAGTCCAGGTCCTGACCCCAGCCAGCTGTTCACAAAATGAGCTCTAATGGGAAATCCAGCTCACCCATTTTTACACTGCAAGAATGTCTTGACAGAAATCTCAGTAAAAGTAGTTATCCTGTGTAAAGTATAGAAATCACCACATGTAGTCTTAGCAGTCTCCGTCTGAAAAGATCTTTTTTTATTGTCTCTCTGAGAAAACCAGTTTCTAACATGGTCCACTCCTGGAAAGCAATGTATGCTTAAAGTAATAGACAAAATCCTTTCAATATACATCTGGTGGAAAGTCATCTTCAATCTGGCATAATGGAAAACTCCTAATGCTGTGGGAGACTCGTACCCTCGCAGAAACCTCAGTGAGGTACAGTCACTCCCATATTCAACTGCCTGCAAACAATGTACACCTTGTTCTGCCCCTTGGCTGAGAATGCTTGCCTGGAGCCACGCCCACACTGGAAACAGGGACCTCACAGAGGCCACACCCACACTGGGAACAGGGACCTCACAGAGGCCACGCCCTCAAGTCAGCCACCAACTCATTCCTAGAGAAGAGGAGCCTATAAGCTTGCAGGGGCCCAGCTAACCACGAGTAATGAACTCTATACATTCTACAAATTCTCAGGGTTTTTAAAAAGAATGAATAGAATCTTAGTAAAATTTTCCTATATTTTTCTAAATAATATGGGACATGCGAAGATTATTACATGGCACAGTGTGTCTTCCAGTGGCTTATGCAGCAACAAGATCACATTCATTTCCATTCCATGAACACCTATACCCAGTCTTACCAGTGCGAGGGTCACCAGGGGTCTAAAAAAGCCACTTAGTCCAGACTTTTCACTAGGAACATCTGAACTGTATGGCCCAAACCAGACGGCAGTGCTCCCCGCACCCGCACAACCTCTGTCTAGACAAGCGCCAAAGGAAGAGCGGAAGCACCCCCCCCCCCCCAGCCCAGAAGAGGCAGAACCCTTGTCTTCACAATAGTACCAATGCAATGCAACCAACTACCAAGGTGAAATATCCAGAATCTAACCATAAATATTCACAAGAATGCAAACCGCAGCACGGAAGGCAGAAACAAACAATGTAAAAAGAAAAAGAAGGAAAAACAAACAACCACCCAGGTCTGGTAGCTTGAGCCGGCAGACACTCCTCATCCAAGCAAAGCTCAACCCTTTCGCCACTGTCCTTCGGGTGCTGAAGATGCCGTCATTTAGGCAAATGCTAAGGGCTATGGGGCACTTGTAATGACATCAGAGCGGGCATCGCCAGTCCTGGGCATCCAGCATAGCGGGCATTGTGCCAGTGGGCCGAAGACGCAAAATATACCCCCCCCCCCCACGCATAACTCTCTCCGCTACATGAGACAGAAGCAGCCTTTTCATTCACTGAAAACTGCAGTCTGTGCAAGTAAGGATCCGAAACGACGGCTAAAGGCCGAGGAATAAAACAACAGACAGGACAAGCTGTGCTTCCATCTCAACCAGCAAGAGCCAATAGCCACCTGAGAGTGGAGGTCAAACCCACTGACCCGTGAGAACGACCAGCACCCGCGGGGCACGCCCGACTGACACTCTGCCAAACGACGACCCTCCAATCACAGGCAGAGAATCCTAACCTACCAAGTCACAAGCCACGCCACGCTAAATTACTAAAAGGGACATGCCAAGCCAAGAAACAGACAAAATAGTTAAAAATTGGAGAAATGTTTAGGTTTACCTTGCAGATATCTTAGCTTTTGCCCACAGGACCAGAGGAAACAGGCAGACCAGCCAGCTTTATCATAATCAGACCATCTTCTGGCACTAGACACAAACCAGCGAGATGTTCCAGACTAAAGCACCAGAAATATCTATCCCTGTTCTGTCAGTAAGTACTATCCCTAACTAATCAGTAGGGCCCACTAGACTTCATCCATCAAGATAGCACTCTTACTAATAATTTATTAATTACCAACTCAAACTTTGCCATCTTAAGTGCTCTGTTACCGCCAACCGGAAGCAAAATGCGTATAATGAAATAAACCCCCTCTTCAGCCGCCCCCCCCCCCCCTCCCGGTGGTTTATTAGATCACATAAAAATTTGAGATACTCATTTCCAACAAGCCTAAACTAGTCAGAGTCAGGGAAGCACATTTCCAAAGTTCCTCACATTAACAGACACGTATGAATTCCCTCTCTACATGCCTGCTCTACATGCGGGCTAGCAGACAGGAGGAGGCTCTCTTAGACACTTAACCCCAGATCAGGGTCGCTGCACGATTCAAACCCAGTAGCGGTTAACATTTCAAAGCCGCCGCCGTTGTGGGAGAGCCCATCAGGCTGGATACCAGGCCCTCTGCGGTGGCCCCATCCCTCCTCGGAAAGCCAAAACCCCACCAGCCCCAGTCCTAGCAGACGTGGCACAACAAGTGGCTAGTTCTTTAACTAAAACCTAAATCAATCTTTAAAATGATTCCACAAGAGACTTTTTTTTTTGGAATGTATGGATCACATGGATGATGATTATAACCAAAAATATCACATGGCATTTTGGCCACATCACCCACTCCTAGTTCCAGTTCAGTTTCCAACCACCATCATGGCCCCGTCCCACCCCTCACCTTCCCTCCCCCGCCTAATGCTGCGTGACAGGCGGGGGAAAACACTGGCAAAACAAAGGTAACTGACTGATTGGACATTCCTTAGTGTGGGATGAAGATGTCACGGTGTGCAAGACGTTAAGTTGTACATGGAGGAACTGGCCCAAAAACACCTGGGACGACCAATTTCATTCAATACTTTGCAGAGCCTTTTTTTAATTTGAAAAGGTGATTTTAAATATTTTGCTTGCAGAAAGCTAAACTCATTAAAGTAGCATGTATAAATAAACAAACGGTTGATAAAAATATACATCAGAAAATCGGGCAGAATCGATATCAGCGGTTCAGGTTATAAAAAAAGCAATCAGGGATGGTCAGGGACAATGCAGGGGGAGGATCCCCAAATAGCACCATTAGCGCAGAGCAGTAAGCAGATGGTACTCTGAGCCCCTGTGCTGCCGTCAGCTGCTGAACGCAGCGGAGCGGCCGCTGTGGTCCCTGCCGTAGCACTGAAGCAGGAAGATCCAGCTAAGAGGCCAGCTTCCTGCTCACTCAGCGCCGGGGAAGCTCAGGTTTCACACGAGAATCGGGCGCCTTAATCCCCGTCGGAGCAAATTGGACAATATTTTTGACAAATTTCATACATAGCTTAAAGCCATCGCTCCCACACGCCAAATAGTCTTGGTATTTTGCATCCTCTGTACTTTTTTTTTTTATTCCTTTTTTCCTCATTTATTGCACGCAGTTATTTTTGGGGACCAAGATGAAACATGCAAAACAGAAGATGCATGAGGCACCCGAATCTGCAAAAACTAAATTATACCAACTCTATTCTGGTTAGACAGACCTGATTACTCAGTCTGTCTTTGAGTAATATCTCAAAATAGCAAACGAGGTACTCAGACCTGTCCTGAGTGTTCCAGCCAGCCGGCCGAGCACAGGGGGGCTCGCGCTCACCTGCGGCATACTCGGGGTCCTTGTCCCCAGCCTCCAGCGTCGCGTCCTCTCCTTCGGCCTCGGTGGTGCAGCGGTAGCCCTTACGCTTCAGCACGTGGCAGATCAGCACTCCCAGAAGGCCGAGCAGGAAGAAGGCGGGCACCAGGGAAAAGGCGATGTACTGCGAGTGGTTTTTGGAGGCCAAGTCACTGCCTGCTGCCTTAGTTGCTGGAAGAGAGGAAGCCGTGTGTCCGCTTCACAAAGGTACTTCAAAAAAGTACAGAGACAGTCATTTTCATCCTTGCTGTTTAAAATCAATTTAAAAACACACCAAGATTTATTACAGCAAAATCATCACAATATTTACAATCTTTCCAGCACCACGCTGCCGTTAAACATCATACAAACCCTTTTACTTCCTCATGCTGCCCGGATCTTGTAGCATCTTCTTCCGACCAGATCGCAAGCTTTGATCTCAAGTATTTTATTATTTTTTTTTGTACTTAATCGTTCTGATCTTGTTTTCACAACGACAATTGTATTGTGTTTCAGAGGCAGGAGGCAAGAAAGTGTTCCAGGTCCCGGCCCAAAGTACCAAAAAGCACTCCAGCTGGTTTGGTACTTTAGGTACTGGAACTTTTGGTACTGGTACCTGACCGGAATTCAGTGGAAAAGGGAAAATACCATACCAAAAGCTATAAACACCCTTTAAAGTCTTACAATGCACAGCACAGGCTGATTTCCCATCTTCACCATCTTCCTCTTTTACAGAAGACTCCTGAGACAAAGTCTTCCAGGTGAGAGGCCCAACATGCAGACAAAGTAATCACAGCCAACCAATGTCCTTCATATGAACAAGGCTAATAAGCAGGGTGCTGCAGTTTGACAGGGAGGGAGGGGTAAGGCGAGACCCGGTCCGCATTTCGGGTACCCTGCTCCCCACAGGAGCGGCATGGCACTCAGGCCCATGGAAAGGCTTTCATTACTGGGAATGCAGAGGGACAGGTTCCCTTCAGAAGCACAGCCTTTCCAATGTTCAATGACACTTAGCTCCTTTCCAAAACACAGATGCACACCAGAGACCAACAACAGCATTATAAACCCTGTTAATCCCATAATCCAATGGGTAAAAGATGTGGGTGGTTTTAAAAAAAAAAAAAACTATAACCACTCAAACAGCTGACAAGCCCAACCTGGTTAAAGTGCTGCCTGCAAATCAGTCTGAGAATCAAAACTAGAGTGTGGCAGTTTCCTAGGTGCCAGGCAAATTCACAACACCCCTGGCACAATAATCCATCTCCCAGCATATACTTTCTGGCAACACGACAGCTACTGAAATCACAGAAGCTCGTCGTGTACAGACAGCAAACCTTGGTCTGGCCATTAGCTAAGAATATCAGCTTTGGAGACAGAGACACGTTTGCTGAAGACCCACAAGTCTGCGAGACCAAAATGCTGCCAGTCACTCAGGATTACCAGGCCATTAAAAATAATGCTGAAAGAATTTACCTCTTTCACATGGCAAAAAAAAAACACAACATAATAGCATAAATGAAAATACGAGGACAGCTGTTTAAATCCTTCAAAGACGGGCCACGCAACACTGAATATAATGAAAAAGGAAGGAAGACGAAAGACGAGATGCAGACGTAAATAAGACCGTGATGCCATGGCAACATCCAAGGACACGTGAGGCCCTGATGGTGCAGATCCACCAGTCAATACAGAGTTTCTGCACACAGCTCAATAAAATGACACACTCACTGCAGAGTTTCCATCGACTGCAGAAAACCAAACAGGATCCAACAAATCATTATTGATAGCTAGTCTAGAGTAAGAACATACAATTTAAATTGCAAGCTAAACTGGAAGCAGGGTGCGTCAGGGACACGCATGCCGAAAGGCGGAAGGTACATCAGCAACCTTCAAACACACTACACCTGAAAGCAGCTTTAGGATGGGTCAGTCCTAAGACAGAGAACCTGGCTTCCTCATCACCACGCTGCCATTACAATTTAAATAAAAGCCTGATCAGCCAGGTGACTCTTCACTAAAGGAAACAGCCATGAGAGAGCAGGAAGCATGGTGCCCCAGCATGGACCTGAATACGGAAGCTTTGCATTTGGAGCCCAAGGGGACCGACTGTTGTATCCTTTAGGCTGAAGTGGGAATGCATGTTAAAATGTTACACTTCTACGCTACACAAATAAAAAGCACACAAACAAGGCAGTCAAGCTGATGTTGCTGGCGGATTTATCCGCCTATAGCGCACATGCAGGGGCGGCTTCGGGCCGGAGCCCTGCGCACTGCCGCGCCTGGCCGTCTGATCGCACAGGAAGCTCCTCGCCGCGCTTCATCTTTACCGTCTGCTGGACTTCAGACTTCAGCTCCGGCTACACTCCCCTCGATACATTGTAGCCAGGGAGCGGGTACATCTCCACCGATCGCTCCAAAGCACCCTCGAAACACCAGCAGCAGTAACCAGAAGCGGCACTGAACCGCACGAACATGCCCCCCAAAGTGCATGTATCACTTGCACGCTTTACTGTCGCGATTTATAACTTTCTTTCAGTCGGGTCCAGGTTAGATGCACTAAGAATTGCCCAGAAAAGAGGCTTAAGCGGGCGCTTTGGGCGCACTGCGGGATCGGGACAGCGGGAGCGATTCGGTGCTTTATAGCGGGGGAAAAGCCACTAAAGCCCGAGTCAGAGACCCGGATCGTCCCTCGCAGCCCCCCGGAACACCAGCGTGCGCCTGCGGGGGGAATAGAACCTGAGCGCATTCCGCCAGAAAGGCAGAAAGTTGGTAAGAAAGTTGCGGCGGGACTTACTGTGCGCGGCGCCGGGGCCGGCCGTCGGCTGGACCATGGCTGCGGAGCTCTTTCTGCGGGGACGAAGAGCCGGCAGGTCCCTGACGCCCTTCGCTTTCCCTCTTTCTTTTTCAATCGTGACGCTGTCCCGTTTCCTCATTCTTATGGGAGCCTGCGGAGGAAACACCCCCCTTAAAGCTGCAGCAACCCCCCCCCCCTTCCTCCCTCCGCCGTGCGAACCGGCGCGGTTACGGCGACTTAGTGCAAGACGAGATAAGATAGACGCTGGAATGATACTGAGATTAAAACCGATACCGCTCTTTGGTGTTAGTCTAGGACCGGCTTAGTCCGAGGCCATACAGGGAACCTTACACTTGTGCCACTCTGGGCTTGTCCAGGTGCTGGAACACCGGCAATTCGGCGCGATAGAGCAGGCTGGGTTTCGGTTTGATTTCCCCTCTTTTGCCAGATATCTGGGTGTGTGATTCTGATGATGGTGATCTTTGTATCATAATAAGGCTAGTGGTGGTAGACATGTTAGCATTCGATCAGCTGAAGGCGCCCTTTCCGGACAGACAGTAAGGGCTCATGAACCGAGATGGTGCACAGCGAGTTCATTGTACCCCGGCTGACAGACTCTCCTCTCCCAGGATGAATGGTACCCAGGAACCTCACTCTCCAGGGGACAAACTAGGGAAGTATGTGTGTGTGACGCAGAGAGAGGGACAGTTCTGGAAGGGGTGTACAGTCAGTGGAGTTGTGTATACCTATGTGTGTTTGTGTGCTGAGTTCTGTCTCTGCTTTACATCGAGACCCCAGGTCTGAACTGGAAAATGGGGCAGTATCCATTATCCAATATCAATTACCTCAGGTGGCTTGAAGTGTTTTTGTTTGAGCTGCTCTCCTGAATCCTGGGACTTTTTTAATATCCACATGCCATTTTCATGGAAAAGAAGGAACCTGTGAATTCTAGTCTAACCAGACCCTTCTGCAAGAGCCCATTTACCCACGTACCTGCCTGTCTGTTTAATGCTCCCCGGTCTACGAGACGCACACTTGTTGACTACATTCCTTGATCGGAATTAAATTTCAGAAATGTCACTGAACAAGGATTTGGTTGGGTGGAGTTTGGACTGCAGACACCATAACTGCTTCTGTTAACCCTATCTAGTGAGAGACGCGACAAAGAGCTGTACTGTAGGCGGCAAACTCGCCCAGACCGGTCCTGGCGAAGCACCATGAAAGGTCATCGACTGGGAGCAGCAACCCAGCACAACAGAAAGGAAACGTCTCTGAAACATTGCCAATCAGCGCTGTCAGATGCGTAGTCCCCAAGTAGGGCGATCGAGGCTGCACCTGATTCCTCCAGGCTAAGGCATGTTTTCTCCTTACCAAAAGGCCAGGTGATGTATGTATTACTTTTGGCTGAAAGGAGAAGAATTAAATTAAAACAATTAAACTAATGTCTTCACAGCAGCTAGAATTTCACTCTACTGGATTACTTCCTATTTTTACCCTCCTGCAAACAAAAAAGGCTCTTCAGCTTTGAAAGTCAGAGCTCACATGGGTGTAACAACAAAAAAATGTGAGAAAGGTTATGTCGGGGTTAAAAGTCATCCTGCTTACAGCTTTTGCCACATCACCTAGTTCATAAACCAAACCAACCATAATTAGGTTTTTAATTCATTCCAGTCACAAGACAAAACTTCAGTCAGTGTAGATGATGCATGATTTCCATGTTTATAGGAAACACATGGTAGAATTAGTACATTCATTTGCCCAGCTATTTATTTACCAGAGGACACGTTTATCCGCTCACCCTGAAGTGCAGGCTCACCACTATCCAGCAGGAGTAGGAATCAGACACACAGCCCTGCAGCTGTAAGGCTAAAATGCTGTCCCGGGTCACAGGCCCTGTTCAGGGTACACACACCTGTTATATTGATTGATTATATTCCAAAGCAGTGCTGCCGATTTCTCCAGAATTCTTCAAAACTGGACAGTCTTCTTCCATGTGTTTCCCATTTCAGTCGGCAAATGAAAGGGCACAGACGGGTAGAGTCCTCTGCGGGGGCCCTTCCTTTACTCGCCAGATGGAAGGGCAAAGACGGGTAGAGTACTCTGCGGGATGGAAGGGCAGAGACGGGTAGGGTACTCTGTGGGGGCCCTTCCTTTACTCGCCAGATGGAAGGGCACAGACGGGTAGGGTACTCTGCGGGGGCCCGTCCTTTACTCGCCAGATGGAAGGGCACAGACGGGTAGAATCCTCTGTGGGGGCCCTTCCTTTACTCGCCAGATGAAAGGGCACCGACGGGTAGAGTACTCTGCGGGGGCCCTTCCTAGACACTGTGAAAATCAGCTTGTAGCTCAGCTGCCTAGTTATTAATCTCCCATTACTAGGTACCCAGTACTGGGTCTCAGTGGTATTTCAGAATTATGATATTAGTACTAATGCCAAGGCCATAACCACCCCCTGAAAACAAGAAACTGTGGTGCAGCAAACATGCTAACAAGAGACACTCAGATGAGATTTTGTAATGCCCAGTGGGACAAAGAGCTGAGAGCTATCCTCAGACAGGGTGTTTTCCGCATTATTATGCGACATCACTGACATAATCCTTCTATTGTCCCTGCATGATGTGATGACTGCTAACCTAAATACACACCACACTACAAAAATAAAATGCCACCGTGACATACCTCCTGGGATGACTTTCTACTGCAGCATAACAAGTCAGTTAGGTAATTCTTACACTCTTAAATCTGCACCTCCAGGTGAGCTGCGCAAGGTCATTTTCCTGTTGACTCAAGGTTACACATTTTGCTGAGATATATCAGAGATGCGCGCCTGACGGAATACTGCTACAAGGCCACTGGTAAAACCACAGGATGATAATGAACAACAGAAGAGAGATCAAATATACATGAGTGTAAGAGTGACAAGTACCCCACGTGCTTCCTGTCACTTGGCTGTGATGAACTGAAGAACCTTGGTCTCTGTTTCATTACTGTTGTGACATGCTTTGTGTAGCTGAGAGGAAAACTCCGTGAAAGTTTAAATTAATCATACTTCCTTATACTACTCTCATTTTAAATACTTGAAGTTTGTTTAAATGTGTAATACTTTCACTAAAGCCTTTTATTACTAGTTATTACTAGTGACTGCCTTCATGACCACTCCGTTCTCTGAAAATTTGCAGAAGACCCTCATTGTTGTCATTTAAACTATGCCGAGACTTCTGCTATAGGTGTCAATGTTCATGTATGGGCTGACTTTGAACAATAAATCTGATAAAACATCAGTCTGATACTGGTACGTTTCAGTATCAGACTGAGGTTTAGCTGGCAAAATATCGCCGTCTGGTGGTCAGTTTTGATAACCAGTTTCTAACTAAAACCTTTTTTCTTCAATGGGAGAGTCATCTGATGCCAGGACAGTCTCGGCATTGTTTTTATTGTTGATTAATTTCAGTTAAATAATTAATAATGAAATTGTAGCTCATTACTTACATTTTTAATATATCTGACCTTGCATAGGATAAGTGGGTATACAAAATTGATAGATTTATAGAATTACATTATAAATGAGGATAAATCAATAGGTATAATAATAAAACGCTCGGAATTTGTGGGTTTGAATCCCGAATCTGTTTTGCGTGTGGAGTCTGCATATGCTCCTCGTGTTGGGAGGCTTTCGTTGGTATATTCAATCAATCAGGCCAACCAGTATATCTAAATTTCCACTGGTGTATGACTGCATATTTATTAGATGTATCTAAGAATTACTTAGTCTTCTTTGTGGCACTGACAAGACAATCAAGGTCACTTTGGAAATGGGACACTACGTAACACTTTTGAGGACGGTCTACTCGTGAGATGTAGAAATGTTGCAGAAACTCAGATGGCACTTTCCTTGTGTACCAGCTCGTTAAAAAATCTACATTTTCTAAACATCACTATTTGTTATAAGATACTGTAATAAAAAAAGAAACGCTTTCCTGTAATTCACAATTAATGTTTAAACGCGGGCAAGCAGATCAATTCCCTCCTCCATCCAGCAGGTGGAGTGTGGCTACGAGTGCCGCGTAAAGAGCAATTGGGACACTTCCAGTAACACAGTTCAACTTCCGGGTCATCCAGGTTAGTGAAGAATCAAAATAGCTCGAGGAGGGAGGTGTGCCAACTGAATGATTCCCGCCTTTTCGCATTTCTCTCTCCTTTCAGTCTAGTCGTTTGGGATTTACAATGGCGGGTTTGCCTCCCGGAGACCCGCAGCTCGTCTCTATGATTGTGAATCATTTAAAAACCCAAGGCCTCTTCGACCAGTTCAGGCGAGACTGCCTGGCGGACGTGGACACAAAGGTATGAATGACATTTGCTATTAAACGTGAAAAGGGGCGAAGCTATCAAACGATATTTATGAAAACACATCCTCCCTATTAATGTAGCTGTTTATTGGACCATTAGCTACGACATTGGTTCTTCTTATGGTTCATGGTTATTCCTGCTGGAAACGCATTCATTTTGGCGTGAGGTTGTAGTGTGTAGCTGCTGTATATTTGCTGGTTCTTATGTAGTTCGGAAAATATAGGACATTCGGATAAGTATATGCTGTAATTAATACTTGTTTGGTGTCTAGCTGCCATGGCTTAACCCATGCTATTTATTTTCAGCCTGCATATCTAAATTTAAGGCAACGTGTGGATAACTTTGTATCCAACCACTTGTCCAACCACACATGGAGTCCCCACCTGAACAAGAACCAGCTGAGGAACAACATCAGACAGCTGGTGCTACAGTACGTAGCAATTTCATTGCTTTTTCCAGTTCCATGTCAGAGCTATAAATGTGTTTCAGTAGTTTTTTTCTGTCTTGCATGTATGGAATATCAAAATTGCCCAAATTGATACTAAGAAAGATGAGCACTGAGCGTAATGCCCTAACCTTTTCTGGGACCTGGATAAGTGGGGGCGCTACCTCAGACTCTGTGTTCAGTTTAAACTGATCTATGATGCCCTTTGTGTCTTTAATCTATGATACCCTGTCTGTGTCATGCTTCTCTTTCTTTGTGTGTTATGGTTACTTCTCCCCCTTTTATGGAGACAGACAGGGATGATTTATACATCTTATCGCCCCTGGTTGACCTGTCATTTTCCCCCCCTGAATGATCAGATCTGGAATGCTGGAGCAAGGAGTCGACCGCATCGTGGCCCAAGTAGTGGATCCCAAAATCCACCACACCTTCCGACCCCAGGTGGAGAAGGTTGTCCGCGAGTTCCTGTCACCGGGGCAGGCTGCCGATGAGTCTCCAGTGTATTCACTTCAGCCAGAGGAAAGGCTGGAGCTCCACCTGGTGGCTCCAGGTAACGTGCCTCTCTGTTACACACCAGTTTCTGTCCATCCCCTGCCATTTTTGAGGGGTGTGTGCAGCAAATAGAATTATAAGTGTAGGCAAACGGAATCTGTTTTGCTGAGTGACGCTGCACGCTGACACCTGCACCCTCCTGTGAAGTACATTAATTCCTTGTCCTCTACAGGGCCATCCTCCATACCTGCTACATCAACAGTCAGTGATGCCATGTCTATCTTAGATACCATCACTTCCCTAAACCAGGAGGCCAACACCTGGACCAGTGGCGAGAGGCCAGCAGACAAAGCTGGCAGGCGGAGCGGCCTTCAGGGGGAGCAGCCCCTTGAGGCGGAGCTGGAGTTGGAAGCTGAGCCCAGAGAGCTGGACATGAGCCTGGTGGATGAGGAGGAGGAGGGTCAGGGGGAGGAGACGAAAGTGGAGCTGGGGACTCCGAGGATGGAAGCTGAAATCGGTGACACTCCTGAAGGGATCAAGGAGGAGTTTCTTGGAGAAGCGGAACAAAAGGTGGATCAGCAGCAGCCTCCACCACCTCAGCAGGAGCAGCAGGATGGGGAGGAGGTCAAAGAGTCAGCTGAGGAAGGAGAAGATGAGAAAGACAGGGCTACTAAAAAGCCCAAGGAGGAGGCTGCAACCAGAGATGCGGAGGCCCCCAGTGAGAAGCAGCACATACGGCAGAAAGCCAGGGAGAGACTCAAAGAGGGTGCGTGATGCTGTGAGCGTTTGGCTCTTTATTAATACTCAGAAAGAGGTTGCGTGATGCTGTCAGCGTTTGGCTCTTTATTAATACTTAGAAAGAGGGTGCGTGATGCTGTCAGCGTTTGGCTCTTCATTAATACTCAGAAAGAGGGTGCGTGATGCTGTGAGGGTTTGGCTCCTTGGGTGCGTGATGCTGTGAGGGTTTGGCTCCTTATTAATACTCAGAAAGAGGGTGCGTGATGCTATGAGGTAGGGCTGCAGCTATCGATTAGTTTAGTAATCGGGCATTCTATCGATTATTCCATTGATTAATCGAGTAATTGGATAAGAAATACTTCTGTCTTATTAAAGTGCAATAGTAACTATTCAAGAGAAAAAAGACAGGTCTTTTAAAATGAACAACTCATTGGTTTTAATGGTTAAACTGCATACCATAATGATGGTATTTTAAGTAATTCAACATGATGGAGATTAAATAATCTGGAAAAAAGCACTTTTTGTTCAAGCGCTGTTTGCAAATGCAGCACGTAAAAAGCGCACATAATGATAGACACTTTACCGAAACACAGTATTTTTTTGGAAAATAGCTTACCTTATTTAGTGGTAATTTGTTACCATGAATTTGGTAGTAAATTTACATTGACCCATGTGACCCGAGGAGAGCTGAAAAATATTATTTTAGTCAGCTGCATTAACATGGTAGCAGTGCAGCTAACTGAAATTATGAAGCAGTTCATAACCAGAACAACTT